>JBBPDC010000019.1:2161566-2186891 GCA_037974485.1 Hemigrammopetersius urotaenia
ACCACTGCTGGTCAGTTCTGTAACTATCATACTATGTCTGGACCCAATATGGAGATTTTTTACTGTGGCATTTTACTCTGTGTGCAGGGGATTTGAACAAATGACCTCGGTATTTGAAAAATCCTGGCTACGGCCCTGAGTCTGATTAAATTCATTGCTTCTGGAATTTCTTTTTATTGTGGCATAGTGTGCTGCTCGCTGAGACCTTTCAGCTTACTTCACATTGCTTGAAAGCTTCTAAGGAACATTTTTATTCAATAGGGCTGGCAGTATTCAAGCATGGGGATGTCTAGTCTAACTGATTCCAATTAAACTTGAACTTGGTTAATTGGTTGATTGAGTAACTTGGGGGAAATTAATTTTGTCACCCAGAGCCAGTCAGATTTGGATAATCATTTCCCTTCAATAAATGAAAACTTAAAATCTTCATTTTGTGTTAACTTGGAACCCGTGTCCGTGATTTACCTCGGGGGCAGGGACAAGACAGGCAGGTATCCATGAACTCAGGTTTCTTTATTAAACATTAACCAGAACGTGAACAGGAACAAACAAAACCTGGCACAACGGCCGATACCGAAGGGAACATGAACATGAAAACAGGGCTCGAAACGAGGAGTAAATGCGGCGACATGAGGCGATGAACAGACAGTGATGTCCATCCAAAACAGAACTTAAATACTAACAGTAATCACAGACTAAACACAAGACAGGTGGAAACTAAACACGTGACACAAAGGCTAAACAGACATGAAAATAAAAAAAAAGTCCCAAAACTAACTAAAAAGCAGTGGCCCCTACTGGCCACTGACCAAACCATTACACTTGGTTTATTAATTTTTTGAAGAAACAATTAACAAAAGAATAGAAGAAATCGGGAGGGGGCAAATACTTTTTCACGGCACTGTGAAAAGAAGACAGTAGTACAGTGCCATTAAACTTGGTTTCTCAACACTAATAGCTTGACTCGTACTCATTCTAGTGGAAACATTGGGTGAATATTCTTGTCATTATAGAATTGCATTAAAGACGCGCACAAACACAGAATAATCTGGATAATCCACATTTGTACAAATGCAAAGAAGTAGAAAAGAATCTCCAAAATTTTTATTCGACATTTAAAAAAATCAAACAATATCTAACAGTGAGATGCTGAAGATTAGGATTTTCATTCAAAGAGCCCAGAATAAAACAGTAGGTAAGATTTCTTTCCCCTGTTGAGTCCTAGTAAAGCCGCTCAGAGCTTGGTCTCCCACAGTTGCCTTGAGGTGAACACTTCTGACCTCTTATTATGAGGAGGGGCTTCATATACAGGTAAGTGGAATCTCTCTGAATCATCTTAAAGGGCTGCTGTCCCTTGCAGAGGTGTGGCAACCCTCGGTTTCCCATTAGATGGATGACCTCATCCTGTGAAAGCTCCAGCTCTTCACACTGGACCATATGGAGAAACCTACAAACCCCAATGTGGGACGGAAGCACAGAAGCACTCCTTTTCAAGAGTAAGGGGTAGCATAAAATAACACACCATACACCAAGAACTGTTTTGGCAAAGCTTTTGGGAGGGAACAGATATTAAAAAACATTGCATTCAAAAAGATCCTCCCCCCGCTTCCCTGCAATGTGATATGGTCCATAAGAGCCACGAGCAGCTGCGTGTGAAAAGCTAGGCTGGCACAAGCCTTCTTTCCCCGACGCGCAGCCTGTAATCCTAAAGCCTGCGAGCTCAAACACTTCCTTCCTGTGACGGTTAGGGTGCGGTAATGGCCTCCTCTCGCCTCCTTTATGGCTCCGCTGCAGCTGCCTAATGAGCGAATGAATGCATCAGCTGCTCCAGATGAAGGATGGCTCTTGCAAATCTCTCCAGGCTGTAGATAAGAGAGCCTTGTGTTTATGCATCCACCAGCAGCATGCGAAGACTGGAAATTCAGCCTATTGTTCATGCAGAGATTTCATATGAATATATATGGACATATTATGTTTCATGCATTATACACAAATATTATCATATTATAAACTAAGGAGTTCAGAGCAATTCTTTACTTTACTTAAAGGGACCATTTCATGAAAGCATCATTTTTCCTGACTTTTAATTAAAAAAACATGTGTGTTGCATAAACACTTAGAATTCATAATGTGCTGTTTGCTCTCCTGTGCATATTATCTACAGCTGGAAAAATAGCCCGTTTTGATTCTTCTATTTCTGTGATGTTACGAAAACCAGCAGATTTACATACATCTGTTTATTCAGCCTACAGCGCTTTAGCTTCGTCCATTCACGCTGAAATTAAAAGGAACACTTTGCTGAGCGCCTGTGGTCAGCATGGTAAAGCAGTGCGGGCTCCAATCCGTCCTTGTCAGTGTCAACTGTCAGCTGTAAGAGAGACAAATGCAAGAAAGAAAGTGACACAAGGAAACAACACTCTCAAGAGGGCACACAGAGAATCACCTCATTTTTAACACTAGTTCATAGTTTTAGGACTAGCCACAGCCATTTAAACTGTATTTTTGATTTGAACATTCACTTTATAAAGTGAATAGCATGTGATTCTCATATTCCTGAGAAATTTAATATTATTATGAAAAAACAAAGATGGACCGCTGTGCTGTGTGATCATAAAATAAGGCCTAATTTCTCTTACCTAATTTTAAGCAATGTTTTCACAGTTTAGAGTACATACATCCACATTTTAGGACTGTGCATTAAGTATGTGCATGTCAGCCACCTGCTGCAGTCTTTGTAGTGTGTTTTAGTGCAAATTTTCACAGCAGTTGGGAGGTGAGAGAGACCTGGCAATAGAAGATAATGTGCAGGTGCAAGTTCTTTGTCGTCAGCTTGGTGTGCCCAAAGCCTTAGTGATTTATACTGCACTTGAGTATTTTTGGAATCGAATGCTTGTTCACTTAAAAACATATTTTTTACTCATTGAAAAATGAAGCTGCCTGTTACTATAGTAATGCATTTTTGTTTTTGACCACTGCAAAGAAGACTCTAGTCTAGGTTAGGAAGGCGTGATCAACTTGTTGCCTGTGTTAGTTATGGTAAAATATCCTTTCTAACTCTATGCACCTCTATGCTTGAATATATCCTTTTTGACTGTATATTGTTGTTGTGATCCTTCTGCATCAGTGTGGTTCTGATACAGTGCCCTTTCTTTCAGTTCTATTCAATACCTATTCCACAATGACAGTGTAGGTTCAGCCAAACCTTCCAGGTGATCACACTCTTTCCTGCAGAGCAAATCACTAAGAACTATCATGTTACACTTATACTACAGGTGAAAGGGAACTGTCATCTGTTTGGTGACACATGAACCAATACAATCTCATGCTGTGTATAATGTATGTAATGTAACGCAAAACAAAATGACTGCAGCAACGCTGGAATGTTCCAAAATGCACCCATCACTATTTGGTACAAATATTGAAATGATTTTGTACTAAGATGTTATTAGATTGATTTAAAATCTATTCACTACAAAGATATTTATAGATGTTTTTCTGTCAAATGGATTTCGTCACAACATTAAGCAGCAAGGTTTACTGTCGTAGCAAATGCTGTCGTCAGACCCCCAGTGAGATTAGGGTTAAGACCGTCTGGGTTGGTGATCTACTGTTCAATTGATTAAAGCTCATAATGTGGAAAATAAAATCACCATAAAAAAATCCCCCTTCCACTCTAATCTCTCACAGATGTCATCACATTTGCTAGCCTGACACAAATCCTCCTCACTTATGGTAACTAATGTGTAGGAGCGTAGCTCACACTTACTGTGCAGGCACCTTTACATCAAACGCAGTCATAAGCTGTTCTACTCTCATGTGACATACACGTTTAAACTCCCCTCCTACTGTAACCACAAGCCTGTGGCTCCCCGGCCCCCTGCACAAGCTACAACTGAGTATGGAATGGAACCACTGATACTGATGCACATATACCAAAAAGACAGAGAGCCTGGGTTTCCCAGGTGTATTATTCCATCACAGCTCCAAAAACAGCAAACAACGTGCTTATCACTTCAAAAACATTGTTGTGAGAACAGCATTCACAGCTGTCTGAACATTAGGCTTGTTAAGTCAGTGACTGAAAGTGAAAATCTGGTCATACGTGAACACACCACGTGTGTCTTCTGCAGGGGGCAGCTACGAACACAGCACCCGGGGAGCAGTGTGTGGGGATGGTGCCTTGCTCAGGGTACCTCAGAGGTGCCTAGTGGTCTTGGGAATCAAACCCGGACTTTCTGATCACAGGGCGAATGCCCTAACCACTAGGCTACCAACTGCCACTGAATGATTTGGCACTGGAATTTGTTTCAGAAATTAGACGATGATCTGGTGGTTGGGGAGTTGCCCCTGTGATCAGAAGATTGTGGGTTTGAATCACAGGACTGCCAGTGAGGTACCCTTGGACAAAATCCTGTCCACACACTATGCTCCACAGGCCCCCCGTTGGTGACTGCTTCACTTCACTTGATCAATACATCAGTGGCAACGGCAGCATTTTTATCTGATTCTCTCCCAATTTAGTCATGGATGACTCCAAACCACGGTTCCCAATGCTAACAAGCTGGGAAGGTAAGGTTGGCATGCCCTTCTGAGAGTCACCTCATCTTTTGAACATCTTTGACATGCTATCGCTAACTGCTAACTCTGTTCGCTAAAAGTCAGCAGTGCTTGACCATCACAGAGATCCCAAAGGCTGTATGAAGTCGGCATGCTGGGTATTGAAGTGAGAGAACTCTGATCAACAAAATCAATGAGCGATGTGATGCTGCAGTGTACTCGATAACACATAACACATTATAACTCTAGTTTAATACAGTAGCTGACCTGTTGTTAATCAGAATCAAAACTGCCTTTATTGGCCAAGTATGTGAGCACATAGCAAGCACTTAGTGTATAAATGAGCAATACAATATGATAAACAGTCTAGATCTTATGCACAGAAAATACAAAGAAATACAGGACAAATACCACAAAGTGTACATAAAGTGCAGGTCAGCTGTATCAGGTCAGCTGTATAGGAGGGGAAGGTATTTGTATTATTTGGATTTCCTGGCTCCATCTGCACCAGCCAGGGGGTTAAGTCTAAACACACAGGGCAACGAAGTGAGTCTTTTTCTCAAGGAGAGTAATTTCAACTGAATAATTCAGTCTGCCGAAAAACCATGAGTATGTTGTCTTGGAATCAAAGCATGTAAACTTTGCTCCTCCGTCTGTCTCCTCAGGGAGCTCGAAATGCTCTGTGAGAAAGAGCAGCCTTGGTGCCACTGCAGTAAAAGGCCTCCATCTCAGCATGGGAGTAATTACCGAGGCAGAATGAAATCAGAGATAATCGTACGATTGGGATGTCTGTGTATCAGTGATGTCATCATGCCTAATAGTCTGGTTCCATCAAGACGTCTGCACAGACCATTTGCTGGAACGTCTACATGGGCCATTCATCCCAAGCAGCTGCTATGAGAATTTTTAATAAATAACTTTCCATGTTGTTCACAAATAAAGTGGTTTTAGGAGGACAATATTGCTGCTTTCTGTAGGATTTTGTTTGATGACAAAATGGTCACATAGAATTTTTTTTTAAATTTCTTTAAACTTTAAAAATGTTCTTCACCTTCACACTACTCATTTATAGAAATGGTTCATTGATCAGTTCAAAGTTTCATGCAAAGAACCCTTTTAGACAGGTATATTTATTCAATATAGTTCCTTTTACTAAACATGCTACACTCTATGGACAAAAGTATCGGGACACACCTGTTTTTGCAAATCTTGACCAGGAAACCAACGGTAGTGTACTGCAGGTTGGAGTTGAACCCATGACCTCTTGGTCCAGAGGCAAGTATCCTACCTACTAGGCCACCACCCCCCGCATCAAACAACGTAAATGAAAAAAAGACCCCACCGTTTTGTATTTCAGGAGCTGTCATCAGGTGTTTCCTATAAACAAATTCAGCACTGAACGATCTGAATAATCAGGCACGGCACTGCAAGAGCAGAAAATCCAATAATGGATTTCTAAATCAATCTAACTCCAAATCTGTGTCATGACATGCCACAATAACGCCTTGTGTACAAATAGGAATGATCCATCTCAGATTTGGTTGATATCATGTGTTTCAAGAAGATCAATCCTTATTAATGTTCATTCCAGTATGATGCATTAACCCAAGTTTTAGTCATTTTTGAACATTTTATTGGTTATCACACAATGTAAATTTTACAAGTGATGTAAAAAAGGACACTAAATTACGAATATATAAGTAATTATAAGTCATTTTGCTCTTATGTCGTTATGTTGTCTTAAGTCTTTCATTTCCCTTGGAGTTGAATGCTGCTCAAAATGTTCTTCTAACATTACTATATTTACCAGGTGAAAATGTATGTTGTTACTTTGTTTATAAAGAGCAAACAAATTAGGAAATGGTAAGTGAAAATTGCAGGTTGCTTATAACAGTCTCTCCTTAACCAATTTCCACGTTCTATAAAATAAAAATGTGTTACTTACATGCCTGTTATTGTAACGTCCCCAGTCGGCGGCCGCTAGGGGCACACTAGATGTATGGCGACTTTTATGTTGACTATGGGTGTGGTCTCGTCTCTGGTCGGTGTTAGGAATAAGGGTTCTCAGCCAGCCAGGGATCAAAGAATAACGTTGTTGCTCTTTCATTGGTCTTTGGTTTGTGCACATTTGTATAAAGCTGTTTATGTTTTAGGTTAGCTTTGTCTGTCTTCCCTCACGCAACCCTGACTTTACTTTACAGTTGTGTTTGTCCAGATTCTGTCCTTGTTATTGAGATTTGGCCCTCATGCCTCATTTATTTTACATTTAAAATAAAGTCATTTCAGAATTAAAGTCTGTGATTGCGCTGGATGGTTGTGAAAGTTATGAGCTGTGTTTAAGAATATATGTCTGTGTAAGTTAAAGGTTTTTTTTTTGGAACAATTGTGAACTTATGTGCCCACCTATTAACCCGTGAACACAACACAGCACATAGTGTGAAATTCTTTCTCTGCATTTACCCGCTTCACCAGCAGGGGGCTGCCACCAACGAGAGGCATCTGGGGAGCAGTGTGGGGATGGTTATGGCATCACATCAATGCCAAAACTAGAGCGCGCAAAATCGCTTGCCGCAAAAAAATCGCTGGCTTAAATCTCAAAGTCGTGCGCGCAAATGTGAAACTCAAGAGCAAAAAATTTAAACTCGAGAGCAAAGGCGGGGCTTTGACAGTTTCTGCCTGCGAATCCTATTGGCCGATGGATCCTGGTCTTGTGATTGGCTAAAGAAAGTTCCTACAGAAAAACCAAAGGAAGGTTAAACACAAGTTATAGTTTATCGATAATAATAATTATTTCATGGTTACTTACACGTCTAATAAGCACGCAATCAGTGGTAAAGCAACCAATGCCTTTGTCACTCGCTCACAAATATTATAATGGTATGTCACCAATTTCTCCGTACCATCCTCCATCAGTGGACAGGACATTTTGAAAAGACAGATGCTGTTGAGGCTCCTGTCTAAATTGGAAATTGGGCTCGCAAATGAACCTGTAGATTTAGATTTCATGTAGGCAGGAATTGTATCTCCTTAACTTTCCTGTCATGTTTGTGTGCCCATGGAGATATTAGTTGCCCTTCAAGATCTTTTTAGCCTTGTGATGAAGCACAAGGAATGGGCTACTAGTAGAACAATGCATGCTGATACACTTTACCATTGATTGCGTGCTTTTAAGACGTGTAAGCCTAACCATGAAATAATTATTACTACAATGTCGATAAACTATAACTTGTGTTTAACCTTCCTGTCACCGTTCCTCTTCCTCAGACATCTTTGGTTTTTCTGTAGGAACTTTCTTTAGCCAATCACAAGACCAGGATCCATCGGCCAATAGGATTCGCAGGCAGAAACTGTCAAAGCCCCGCCTCCAAACTGCCAAAACCCACCCCCTTTCAAACACATTTAACACATCGAGGACATTTAACACATCAAGAGGAAAAAAGACATTTGCAAGAGGAAAAATACAGTTCACGCGCAATATTATCACAATCGCGCAATATTATCACAAAAATTCTTAATTTTGTGCTCTTGAGTTTCACATTGAAATGATATTTACGCCAGCGATTTTTTTGCGGCAAGCGATTTTGCGCACTCTAGTTTTGGCATTGATGTGATGCCATAGATGGTGCCTTGGTCAAAGGAACCTCAGCGATGACACTAGCAGTGCTGATTCAAACACACAACCTACTGATTGCAGGGGCAACTCCCTAACCACTAAGCCACCATCACATTAAAAAGTACCAAAACATGCAACAGTTATTTGATTATTACTCAATTGTGCTAAAATGCTAAATTGTTTTCTGAGTTTCTTGTATATATAAGGAGCGAGGAGCAATTGCTACAAAAGTCTGGTGAACAAATATGTGGTGATGTACATAAATTCAGCACCATTTGCCCAGGAGTTCATCCGTTTCTGTATCGGCCAGTCAGGAACGGGTACCAGTTTAGCACCATTTCTCGATGCCCATCCCTACTCTGCACCCGGCATCCATTGAAAATTTTTATGATTTCCATCATTCCATCAAGTTTTTGATGCTGGGGACCACATTTTAAATTTCACATCCACTATAATGCAACGCAAAAGTCTGTCATACACACAACATGTGCTTCAGATGCTACACTTCGAAGAGGCCAAGGGCCAAACCCCGATCTGCCACTTTCTCTCCTCAACGTGAAAAGCTGAGGTTGATATAAGCAAGGGATTGCAAATCCAATACACATTTAAGAGACGCCTGCCGCTGGAGCTATCTAATCCCAAGACTTTACTCCCCCAGCATGCTCTTAAATGTGCGCTTGAATCTGGAGGGGGTGTGAAGGGAGGCCGAGCTTAGTCTATAAGAAGATTCATTTCCATAAGCGCATATTGGGTGAGGCCCATTCCTGGGAACTGGCTTTGCCTAAAAAAATGAAAGAAAGTAAAAACGCTCTGGAAGGAAAACAGGGCTACATGCAACGTGATATCAAGGATTCATGCAAAATCCTCGACATTCAGTTACTTGTTTGACTTTCGCCACTATTGAATTTACTTAGACCTTTTATCCTTAAATACACACAGGGTTTAGTATTTTATCCAGTTCAACTATCCATGAACACCGTGCATGGAGTGTCAGCGCTCGAAAACCATGGACGTAGGAAACACACTCTGCCATGTTAAAAAAAGATCCCTCCATTCCCTTTATTATCTGTAATTTTGCCATCTCTATTATCTCTGCTTTCCTGTTTTCTTGTTTGCAAGTAAAGTTTGAATACAGTATTTGCTTTCAAAATCTGCTGTACTGGTATGAAAATGATTCAAAATCCCACAAGCTAAATTTTTGGATGCTTTCAGAAACTGACCGACCTGTACATTTTTTGTTGGTTTGGTGGTGTTTAAGCTCATGACTTCCTTAGGAGCCCCTGAAGTTACTCTGAGATCCATAAATGTTAAGCAAACTGTGAAAAATATTGTTTATTGTGAAAAATGACATGAAATAATTTGGCACAACCATAGAAGCATCAGTAGATTTGAATTCCAGCAAGGCCACAATTGAGAACCCTGAGAGGAGGATCTGGTGGGACTGTGTGATGGAAAGAAGCCCAGCTAATAGAGAAACTGAGTAGAAAAGAAAATTCTATGTGGCACAAACTATATTTTTAAATGGTAGAGCAGGCACTGCACTGAACACGCTGTTGTGTTAGTTAAGAATATCTTAATGCTAAGATGCTTAAGGCGTGAAGTTGGATGAAGTCCAGTGTCCTCAGGTTGAGTGTATCTGTGTAAAGCTCTGTAATGAGTAATTTTGTACTTGACTTTTCTTTTTTTGTTTACACATGAATTTGTGTGAGGGCCCTCCTACCCACTTAGAGAGGAAAATACCGTCGTTCTGTCTTTGACCCCAGAAACAAATGGCTGTGACATCACCGGGCATCAACTCTGAGACAGTTGCTCAAACTGTGAGCAGGTAAACAATTTTAACATACAAGGTGTGTCTTGCAGTACCACCCACAGAAAATACCGCAGCTATGGAGTGTCATACTGGTAGAGCCCATTACGGAAGTCAGCAGAATCTGACTATACTTGACTTTGGAATCAGATATTTAGTTTCGACCTGGGGCCTCTGTTCTCCAGAAAGGCTGAAGAAAAAAGAAAAGGAAATTCTGCATCAATACTCTCGCCAGCTGAGACGTAAATCCTTTTCATCCCATGTTAGATCTGTGAGAACATTAGAAGACACCACAGGGCTTTTACAGCAAGAGGTCAGGGAGACAAGTCCCTCTTCAGCTCCACAAGGTCTCTTTAACAAAGCATGGAAACTGAGTCAACATTTTCCTACACTGTAGTGTATTAACTTATTATTATTAACATAATGCCTCAAAAACAGAATACGTTTACGTTGTAGCAGACGCTTTTATCCAGAGCGACCTCCATCAGTGCTTAAGTTGGCCAGATCTGTTCCTCATACCTGTAAAGCTAAAATCAACAACTGCTTTTAACCAAGTTACAGCTATTGAAGAAAAAAAATATAGGAAAACAGCTGGGGTCTCATTTACGTAGAACTCATACGACAAGTGTACGTTCGTCAAAAAGACGAAAATGTCGTACGCAAAGAAAAAGTACGATTTATGAAAACTTTCAAACTAGGACATTCAATGGCTTATTACAATCTAAAAATATGTGCTTATTTCCAGACGAAATTTGAACTTGACCTTCCTATCATTATTACTGCTGAAGAAGTTGATCAGATGACCTCTACAATGCAGTCAAACACTTTCCCCCAACAGTTACAAACATATAACACAACACCATTATTAAAAAAAGTAATAATAATACAGCAACAGAATGCAAATATATATTTATAATATAGAAAGAGAGTGGGAAAAAAATATGATGGATTATGACAAATCTGTTACACTGAATCCAACGACAAGTGAGTGGAGCATCGCGGAAGTGAACACATGCTTTTTTGCGTCTAAAGTAAATAATATGGATGTTTTTTGGCATTTCAGCAGTGTGTGTTTTTTGCTGGAATAATTTATCCCACAAACACGGGACGTTTGTATAGGGCAGGGGTCACCAACATGGTGCCCCCAAGGACCACATGAGTAGCCCGCGGACCTGTTCTGAAAAACTCACCAGTGAGCAGCATCTAACATTTCATTTGATCCTGTTGCTGTTATTCTTTAACCACATTTGCATTTATAATTTTAAAATAACAAAATCTAAAAAAAGCATTTAAAACATGATAATTATACATGAAGTTTAGATTAGATTTCGATTTAAGTAAATTCTGTTCTAGTGTATCAGACTGGAAACTCTTCTTATGGCTCAGTACCCGTGAAGTAGCTCTCACTTTCAAAAAGGTTGGTGACCCCTGGTATAGGGTAAGTCTTCTCAATTTGTGATGTGTATCATGCATGTGTGTTATTCCTGTCAAGACTTATGAGTCTGAGACTAAAGGTTACAAAAAGGAACACAAAATACGTGGATTTCAAAAGATAGAGTGGTAAACTGTTGTAAACCCGATTTGTTTGCCAGAGAGCGCCAGAGCAGCAGAAGGTCGAATAAAAGATCAGCAAACAGTACGCATTTAGGAGAGCAAACACCGGTTTTAGACTGTTTAACACTGTTTTTATTTGATTTTACTAATAGGCTCTGAGTATTAAGGGTGAATAGTGTAAAAAATATATAAACCTTATATAACCTATAATGTGTTCCATGCTCTTTTTCTAGCATTCAAATGCCTTAATAATAACAATTATCTATTTTGGTTAATATGAATTACTTCAGTGTGAACTGAATTAAACTGAGATGTTTGTGGCTTTATTATTAGAGCACCAACATTAAGGGGAGAAGGAAAAGGGAGAAGACACAGCTGCCATGTTATTGCGCTCTTGTGGCAATTTTAGAGTTAAAATAGCTGAGGCTCTCTTTGCTATTGAAAAGTAATCAGGAAATTACATACTGAATTCCATAGGGAGCTACACAATGGATCGCATTTTTATTTACACTCTGTCACGGTAGCTCCAAGTCTCCACTTTTAACCTTTACCCATTTGTTTCAAGGAAAAAATAGTAAAAATGCTAAAAAAATGTTTGCAAAACATGACTGCATGCACAGCAATAGGTTTTCAGTTAATTTAAATCATAACGTATAAAGAAGTATTTACTCCTTTGCTTATAAACCCAAATATGATCTTTAAGACCCACACTTCTTTTCTACAGAAATATTTGAGAATGAATTATGATTTATTACCATCAGCATTGCCCACAACTCCTAAGGGTTGAAACCCCTGCTCAGCTGATTCGTTGTATACGACTTTTATTTATCCGTCAAATACTTTTCTTGCTATAGATTTCAGTTAACCCATCATGGAGCGCACCATGCCTCAGCCAATAGGAGACAGTGTGGGCCGGAGCTTCAGTCAGTCAGATTGATTTTGAACACAATGGACAAGAAACTAAACACTTCTGTCAGCTCACATTCAGGGCTGGACAAGCTTAATCTGAAGATAGAGCAGGACAGCGACTGCTCTCACACCTGTCTTATTCGGTTAATTTAAAGAAA
Source organism: Hemigrammopetersius urotaenia (assembly GCA_037974485.1). NCBI lineage: Eukaryota > Metazoa > Chordata > Actinopteri > Characiformes > Alestidae > Hemigrammopetersius > Hemigrammopetersius urotaenia. The sequence continues at coordinate 2,174,165 of JBBPDC010000019.1, forward strand.
AGGAACAGCCACTGCCAGACGTTTTCAGTTAAGAGTGTTAAAGCTTGAATGAGTTTCCCAGTGGTAGTGGTCTAGTAGGTAAAACACCTGCCTGAGAGCCTGATGACCACAAAGTTGCAGGTTCAAACCCCCACTTTCTACCACTGTGTCCTTGAGAAAGACACTTAACACTCAGTTGCTCCAGGGGGACTGTCCCTGTAACTAATGATTGTAATTAGCTCTGGATAATTGTCCAAAATACATCAATGCTTTTTATTGACACATACTGAAGTGTCTTATAAATGTGGTCTAATAAGCCTTTTGTATTATTTTGTATCTGAGATCATTGTGTCAGTAACACAATGATCTCAGGGTTTAACCTGGACAATGTTTCTCACTGTTAAACACACATTATTTGGAATGGATACATTTTGTCTGTGCATATTGTCCCCATAAAACTCACTGGGTCCTGTTTTTGTGTTATACATGCTACGTGTAAGCTAATACTCCTGTGCATTAATTGTGTGCTGTGGTGTGTTCACGTATGGCCAGACTTTCACTTTCAAACTGTAGGTTACAAAACAACTGGATTAGCCAAAACAACTGGACTAGCATGTTTGACGAATCTTGCGTGAGATGTTGAAAGTCACGTTGTGGTTGCCAGTTTTTTTCAAAGTCATTTCAAAACACCAGCCTATATACAGCAGGTTGAGAAACACTACATAACAATCAAGAAAAACGTTCATGCCCAGCCCAGCTTAAAGACTTGACTTCGAAAGACTAGCGAAAAGATTTTTTGCCGTCTTTACCATTTTAAAGTTTGCAATCAACTGTCTTGTTGTGAAATGCCACTATACTGAATTATATATACACTAATCATCTACCAGTAATATAAACCTTGCAGATTCAAATATTATAAACTGGATACCAGAATATAACTGAAGATGTTTTACTCAATACTTCAATTTCTGGGGAATGTTAAGATGTATCCTATAATTATTTATTTGAAATACTTTTTATTCGACATTTCACTCACTGCACTTTAAATCAGTTGACCAGGCCTGATTATATTCTGTGTGTAATTAAATATGCATTTAGTCAGTGTTGCTGAAGTACTGATGACATCACAATGTTCAGAAAAGCCTGTTGTTTCTATTAAGACAATTTATGATGATTAACTTTTTCAAATTTTTCTACAGATTTATGATTACCAACATAACACAAACATCTTGTGCAATCATTATTTACTTTATTGAATATAAGGTTCCAATTATTAAATGCCATCAGAGTTTTTAAGAGTAATGCCATTGACGAACCAGGCTGGATTCCCTTAAGAAACGTTCAACGGATGGTTCTTAAAAGAATCTTTATGTAAATAAGAGAGTTTGTGAGAGCTTGATGAGCTCTTGTCAAAGTGCAAAGGAACCCAAATCATGAAAATTCCATATTAGAGCACTATTAGAGTCGTCCAATCCAAGAACCACTCAAGACCCTTATTCAGGAGTGTAGATGATTCTCATTTCATCAGTTGACTGATCAAAATCATCCATTTACTTCTAGCAGAACTGAATTCCACATATTCTGAAGTAGTCGTAGTAGTAGTAGAAAGTCCACCTCTAACACTGAGACCTTCAGAGAAAAAGCCAGCATTTTACAACAGGGTCTGTGTTAGAAGGCTGAACTCGCATGTAGAAAATAAGACATATGACACTACAGGTTCAGTGCTTCCACCAGTATTAGCAGCTATGCCTGCCGTCAGTCCACAGATGGAGGCACCAACCACAAGGTGCAGAGAGAAGACTAATATAAAATTCCTTGTGGTGATTTCCTACATGTAGGATTCATAAATCACTGCGCCGGGTTTTTAAATGTCCTCCTGAGGGACTCATAAAGACCTCACACATTCTATGCATTTAACCTGAGGCAAGGAAGCAGGGCTCTACATTATACAGTCTGACAAGCGTGTCGCATATCTCACTCAGCAGCATATTCTCGTGACCCACTTCGTGTCTTTGCTGTGACCTTGACACCTAGTGCGTGTTAATTGTCAAGTGGCTAAAAACAGATGTATCTCAGCCTATAGTGTATATATGTACTAAGTAAAATTGGCAATTTGCATACTGAATGTAAAAACTTCACAAACAAATCATATTCAAATGAATGCATCTAAAGTGCAAAGAATTAAACCTGGATTTACTTTGTATTAAGGCTAGATGCATCAGGAAACAACTGAAAGAAATAATTGGTCTATGCTGAGGCCTTAGCTTGCTTAGAAAAAAAACAACCCCAAAGCAAAACGGTGCATTAAACTGTACTGACCTCTTGTGGTAGAAAAGGTCCATGGTTGAAAGTTGCTTCAGTGTCCCATGAGTCTGAAAAAAAGAATGCATTAAGGAATTGTAGAAAGGTGAGTTGTTTCTTTGTGTTTTCATAAGTGTACAAGTTTTGATACAAGTTAGTGCAAAGAAAAAAAGCTTCTACTGCTGAATAATTAATAAACTGCATGTTGTGTTTAGATGGAGTCCATCTGTTGGCCCAATTTGCACCATCATTAGTGAAGCACCTTTCGAACAACAGCGATAATACTGACACAACTACTATGAAAACTTCTGCCATTATTACATCGACTACTCCTACTGCTATTACTTCTACCACTATTACATCTACTGCTATTTCTTCTACCACTATTACATCTACTGCTACTATTACTTCTACCACTATTACATCTACTGCTACTATTACTTCTACCACTATTACATCTACTGCTACTATTACATCTACTACTACTATCACTTCTTCATCTCCTAGAATTTCAAGTTTTCTTTGTGACGCAACACTACTTCTACTACTACCACATCTATTGCTACCACTGTCAGTACTTCTACTACTACTACTGCTTCTTCCACTACTACATCTATTACCACATCTACTACTACTACTACTACTATGACTACTGGTACTACTGCTACTACCAATACTACTACTATGGCTGTGGAAGTACACCACATGTACTTCCACAGCACTTCTTCTACAACTACTCCCACAGTGAATAGCCTACACTCAGAGTTGGCAACACAACATGGCCCTGGATGCAATGACAGGTTTAATATGTAATGAGGGGGTGAACTTTCATTGTCCTTCCAGAGTAGTGCTACTAGATACTTGTCTATTTAATCTTAATTACAGGTAAATTAATAAATAAACAAACTATAAAATAACGTCTGTGAGGACAGCGTTATGTTGCATAAATATAGTTTATTATACTATGAACAGTCAAGTTCTATGAATATTCTGTTTTGGGAGCGGGTTGTCATCTGGGTCCATAATTTTACTGTACTAAATTGAATTTTACATTTTGCAATCGCTTACGAAAATTCACCATGGTTTCCTATGGTTTTTATGCAGTAACCATAGTTTTACTATGGTACCCCATGGTACTTTGGTACTACCCATAGTTTTACTATGGTTTATCCATAGCACTTTATGGTAGCTGTGGTTCTACCATAATTTACATATACATATACCACTTCATAGTTAACCAAAAAAACATGAAAACCATGGTTATTTAATCATAGTAAACCATGGTTAATTTTCGTAAGGGATAATAAATATTAATATTGATTTCTGACATCCCTTTGACTCGAGTGAATAATTTTCTTTTCTACTTCACATTACGGGACACTCAATTAAAGAGAGGAGTGGTTTGTGTACAGAATGTCACCGGTGATTTAAAAACAAGGGTTTATCCTAATAATCTCTAAAAAGACCTTACAAATAGGGGTCAATGGCTGTAACTTTGCGGTGGAAAAAAGGTAGTTTCCCCAATCACGAGCAACTAGCGCCACCTGGTGACTCATCCGCTTCACTGAAATACACCCTTATTTCACTGGATTTAAGAAAAATATGTGCAGAAATTTTGGTTCCATTAAAATTTGTTCTTTTGCACTCAAACGAATCGATTCAGAACCGAATTGAACTTTTTGTAGCATCTGCAATGTTTACATCAGGGTTGAGGTTATTATTCAAACGCCAGAATTGTGAGCCAGAACTTCTCGTACAACATGAGTGACTGACCTTATAAATAAATGGGGACAAACTTCAACAGAAACTCCTCCAACAGGAAAACCTTCAAACAAGAGTGGAAGCTGTTGTAACTGCAAAGGGGGACCAAATCCGTATTAAAATATCTGTATTTGAATGCTGTGCAATTGTAAGGCGTCTCCATATTTTTGTCCATGTAGTGTAAGTTAGGCAAACCCCTCTGAAATTCAAACCTTGCACTGTGCTCGCGCTCGACGTTGCTAGGTAACGGCGCGTGGGGAGGCGTGCACACGCCTCCTCCTCCCAGACTTTGTTGTGTTTGTGAGTCTGGACTCATTCAGAGAGAAATGACGGGACTGAACACACTCAGGATGGATGCAAATATCGTGGTGCTGGGAACAGATAATGTTGGCAAGTCAGGTGAGTTTAATTTTGCAAGAGACAGAAACTCTTTTCTAAATGTCTTAAGATAGGGAAGTCCTTGTCTCAGTAGCATGCTCAGTGCTAAAAGAAAGAATACGGAACAGAAAAAAAATATATAGGACAACAGAAAAAAATATATAGTAAACAACAGTGCAACACGACAAAAATATTAGTGGAAATTCTTGCCTCATTTACATGCTTTGTTCGATATGACAGAATAAAATATAATAAGACAATAGAAAATAATAAAAGGACAACAGTGCAGCACAATGACAAGAACATTAGTATAACAAATAACAGAGTAACACTGTCATTGCTGTGTGTAAAGATTTAGAGTGCTGTAGCAGTAGTGCAACATGACTTAAGAAAGGGGCTTAGTGTTAATGCAATAAAAACAAGTGCAATAAAATTCTGCCGACATTTCTAGAGGGGGTGCATGCACAAAGACTTTCTCAACGTCTGGATTATTTATCATATATAATCAAAACATCACGATCAAGCACAGAAGAGGTGAGCCCCTTTTGAGCACATCCACTCAGTCTGTGTTTTTGAAAAGGCAAGAACGTTTTCCAGTGATTACAGCTTATATATGGGCTGCCAGTCTTTGTTTTAATACACCATTTTGTTATAGGCTTACAGAGAATGTTGTTCTATCTTTCAACAGTTTTAAGCACTTGTTCTGAATGCACTTTGTTCATGCACTTCGTTCAGAATATTAAAATGCACTTGAATTCTCTTGTTTTATGAGAGAAGATATTTAATTTTATAGTATTTCAGCTATCTTGCTTTTAGGCTATTCAGGTAAAATTTAATTATTTATTCTTCCAGGGCACAAACTGGCAGTTCTATATCTGTACTATCTGACCGATGACTCTTTTGTTTTAGCTCTTACTGTTCGTTTCCTTACCCGAAGATTCATCGGGGAGTATGGAGATATTGGTAGGTTCCTCGTTTCTGAGACGAAGTCATTTTCTTCATTTTGATAACTGAGCCCTGTAATAAATTAAGACTTTTTGGGTTTTCCACAGAGTCAATCTACACTCACAACATTATAGTGGATGGAAGAGAGCAAGCTCTGAACATATGGGATTCGCCCTATTCGCAGGTAAAGAATTGCAGTCTTGACATGTCTAAACAAACTTTATTCTATCACTGATACTAAAGAGGACGTGATTAACTTTTCAAATACTGTGTGCAATCCTTTACTAACTCTGAAATGGATATCTCCCAGCAGGACCCGTCTCCCGAGACCACCACGCATGAAAAGAGACTGCAGTGGGCCGACGGTTTTATCCTGGTCTACAGCATCTGTGATCGAGCCAGTTTTAACAACGTCAGCAAACTCCTTCAGAGCATAAGGGCTATTAAGGACTATGCAGGTTTAGAGAAAGTGCCAGTCGTTATCGTGGGTAACAAGAGGGACCTGCACCACCGGCGCACAGTCCTCAGCGAGGAGGGCCGGCTCCTGGCGCTCTCGGCAGACTGTCAGTTCTACGAGGTCTCGGCCGCCGAGAACTACCACAGTGTCCTCGTGGTTTTCCACGGCTTGGTTAACCGCATCAGGGAGTCCAGGTCGGTGGTGAAAAAGCCCGCAGGCATCAAGGGCATTGTCAAGAGCATGTCTGCTGTGTTTGCCCGGAGGCGGACCGACTCGCTGTGAAGGCAGAGTTAGAAAGTCAGACTTGATTTTGGTCTGAGGTGACCTACTTTAGATGCCAGAAACAAGGCCATGCTGATTCCTCTTTGGCCCCAGAGTTAGGGCTTGGGTGAGGACACGGAAGATGCCCTGTGGCTGGCGGTGTTCACTCAGAACTGCACAACAACCACTTGAGAAAGGGCAAAGATCAACAAGGCCGTGTGCCGTGGCGTTTATAGTTGCTGTAGAAATCCAGTCAAAAGGTGACTGTGGTATTCATCATTTTGATTGAACCAGGAGACAGCAGGAAAGGATTAGGTAAGGTTACTTGTAAAATGTATCATGTGCAGTGCATTAAAACACTGACCTTTGTATTTTTCCAACAAAAGTAGATTTAAATGTCACATACGCCACCAAAGAGGAAACATTTCAGTGTGCGTTCAAAACTTGATTTGCTTCAGCAAGAAAGAAAGTCAGAGTGGGTTCTAGTTCCAACAATAGAGATAATACAAATTTCAAGCTAGCCTGGTGGCATCAGTGCTGGTCTAAAGCTTACAGTTTTAAATCTTTTTTGGGAATGATGTGGTCATGGCTATAGAACCTCTTTGCTTTGGCTGGGTGAGAAGTTCATAAAACTGTTGTATGAATACATACCAGTTCCCTGTGCCACACAGACCAGCAGCTTTTCCATTTAATAACGCTTTTGTGACTTGGAAAGTTAATAAAACAGAGGAAGAGCTGTGTTTTGGTCCCGTATAATGAAATGATGGAATCTGTGAATGCGATATAATAGATTACATTGAAATAAACGATGTGCAGCTGTAATCGTTCTTCAGGCCTCTGTGTACAGACCACACATTGCACAGTGTAAGCATGCAAAGGTTTTATTGAGAAAATCGTTTGCTCAAACAATGTGGAATATTCCTTTAAAAGCCACATGATGTACAGAATGGACCTCTCTGGGTAATGACAGTGGTACAATTCATCATAAGTACAATTATTTTCAATTAAAATTAAGTTTTAGTAAGTAGTGAGTAAGTTGTGTGTTTGCTGCTTCTTCTTATTGTGTCTTTCTTGATATTTTCTTACTGATTTCTTACTGATTCCCAACAATAAAACACATTTAAACTACGTCTGAAGACTGAGAATGCTTATGTTGTTGTAAGATTAGTATATATATGCTTTAAACACGTATACAATTGTTTGCAAAATTTGGGTTCCCCTGGTCAAGTGACTGAGCAAATATATAGAAATTGTTCACTAATATTTGCAGGAAGACATGAATTTGGTCCTCGTATGGGGTGCATTTTTTTTTATTTTTAAAATCAAATGACACCTTGCTCTGCTAAAAGAGTATCTGAAAAATCAAGCAGTTTCAATATAAGCTTAGCATTTACAGTTGCAGTAGACTTATAAACCTTTAGAGGATATTATTTTGGATATTATTTGCAGCTTAGTGCAAACAAAAATTTGCGAAGCATCCATTTGGCACCTTATTTGTGTTTCTAAGAAAAAAGAAATGTATAACACTGAAAAGTTGCATTTGTGTATGCTATCTTGTTTTGGACGGGACTTTAGTGAAACTCACTATATAGTTGAAAATGTAATTATGTAGTTAAAGCTGAATAATATAGCCAAATGAAAGTAGTAGCTTTTGACTGCTGAGGGTTAAAACCTTTTCTAGCTGTCAAAGCAGAGGCTTCCAGCCAGTGGTATCACATCACAGGCCCCCCTACACATTCTGCATCAGTCTGCAGACTCCTAACGCATGGGAGGAGAACAGTAACCCAAAATCTTTCTCAGCTTTCCAGAGGAGGCTCTGGGCGACTTTTCTCAAGGATCTGTTTTGTATGGAGTCGGTTTTCTTCCGATGGTTGTGGTTCCATGGGCTCTCCATTTTTCAGTGACTCTCCCTGGGAATTTTGGGAGAGGTTGTTCCTCCGGTCTGCTCCATTTGACCAGTTTTTGGTCTCTCCTGCTTTCTCTCTTTCTCCCTCATCATTAAGAATGTCTTCTCTTGGCTCGGAAGGTTGGCCAGAAAACTGTTCAAACACAAAATAATAACCCATCAACTACTAGTTAGGAGCTGGAGCCTATAGGAGTTCACAATCTTGATCAAAACAATCACAATTCTCTGGAGCACTACTACTACTAAATCTTACTTTTGATTTTACTGAATGTTCAAAGAAAATAGCAGAGACAGACAATAAATGGTGAGGGCTTAGTACAGTGCACTTAAGGACATACAGATATTCAATACTATTGTATTAAAAAAAAGAATAAAACACACCAATAAAAAGCTGAGAGACTAGGTCTGTGAAGTACAAAAACTTCGTTACTATGGAACATTCTCTCTGTTTTCATTTGATGGATCTAACCATTAATATTCCCACCAGATGTTCTTGGCCTTTTCTCATCAAGTCGGTTCCAGCAGTCGTTTCTGACCAGAACACTGCAAACCTATTATTTCCGGAACGGTGATTTGGAAGCTCCTTGTTAAGGCGGGAGGATGGGGGGGAGAGGGGGTGGGGTGTGAGGGGTGGAAGAGACTGTTTGAACTGATTATAGAAAAAAAAATCTATGGTGGAACTAGGAGACCAGACACCATCCCTGAACTGCAAGCGTGGCCTATGAGCAGCTCGCACTGTGGCGGTGTTACTGAACTCGGGCCGACCTTCCATGGACCAGAATTTTGATGACCTTTGTCTTTCCTTACACCTTACCAGAAGGCCCTTATAGTGTGGCATACAGTGGGCTGAGGAGAACACTGGTGCCAGACCTGTTGGAGTCTCCTGCCTTTGTCTAGGGGTTTAAAAGGATCTCAAACAGGCCCATGCCAGGGGTTAATGAGCGCGGAATGGGTCAGCCTTCAGCATGTGACGACTCTTTGTCACATTCCCTGACCCCTTAAAGATCTCTGCACTGAATGGTTCAGGGTCTGGGCTACGTGTCTGTCTGAAGGCACTTAAAAGTTTCATCTGAGGAAATGTCTGGAGACTGCAGAAACATTGCATAGACTCCAGTGCTAAAAAAAAAAGCCTGGATTCTGCAGAGCTTCAAAGCTTCAAAGCCAATCTGCCTGAGCTTCATGAAAGAAAATGTTTGTCTTAAAGAGCTAGTGACAAAAGATGGCTTGTATGTCATTATGATCCAGTCCAGGCAGCATAGCTCACCTTATCTGTCGTGATGTAGAACCCCAAAGACCATGAAATTTAACACTATGTGCCTATCACAACTCTTCTGCTCACAGAATCAGTTGAGCATGGCCACATACACAGGCTTTTACAAGTCTCAGCCCACAAATGAACAAAAAAACAAAGCCTATCCCAGACAAAACACATCACATATTTACACTGCTGGTGAACTCATTCCCAAAAAGTGACCTCCAAATAGGCTAAACAAAAGTTAGGCTGGTTCATGGATACTGCTACACATAGCCTTGGCTTAGATACTGGTTCCTGAAAGATAATGTTTAATACAAAAAATACAAAAATGATCAACTGCAAGAAATTGCCATTGTAATCAAAGGATTGAGCAGATTTTAAAGAGCACTGACATTTGTAAAGCTTGTATGACATGTATCTCATACAGCAAGCCTGATTTTAGGAACAAGCATGAAATTTATACTTTTAAAATGAAGTGTATAGTGCAGTTTTTTTAAATTATTTTGTTGTGTTGTATAGTTTCTATTGTATATGTTATAACCCAACTATTATCTTATCTCATCTTATTTCACTTTATCGTATCTCACAGGCTCACAGGAACATTCTCTCTGAATGAAATGACTAAGCTACAGCTAGAACTGTGAACATCATGTAGTGTCACTTGAACGTTTCCATTTTTAGGTTGTATTGTGGATAAATAATCATTTAAATGTCACTTGCGAACAGTCATGTTGATGCTGCTTGATCATGGTGTTGATGACGTTTTACTACTGACTGACCAAAACGGCCCAAAAAAGTCAAGATGCAGGAGATCTTTGACTCCCAAGGATTTCCTTCATTGCTCTGATGTAACTGCCATCCTTTGCTGGGTCCGGGTGCTGTTAATAACAGCGTGTGGCAGCGGGGTGTGTGATTAATCACAATTTCATGCAAAGTATTCCACGAAGAAACCAGCAGGCCTTATACTCAGGAGGGGCCTCTTCCAGTGATCCTCGCCTGCTGTTTCTTCAGGGAATTTGAGACAAATATGGCTAGAAATAAGCCTCATTCACTGGCAGATTCATGACTTCGCTCTGAGATTTGATATACACATTTTAATATAATTAATCAGAAAGAAGGATCGAACTATATTATAGTAGCAAAGCACTTTGGTTATGAACCGTGTATGTTATGAGATTCTGTAAGGCTTCAGGAGTAGGACTGGACATTGCTTCACTCAAGAAAAAAGTTGTTTTCTTTGTGTCTTAAAGCGTCTTTTTAAAAGGCATTTCAGAGCAGTAGTCTTGGATGTATTTTGTGTCCTAACTATCCAATGAATCATGTCACTTTCACATAGATGAAAACATTTCCTGTCCTAACTTCAGCCTTTAATGCTTTAAAAACATGGCTATTATTTTATTTTAACCACAATAACAGACGGGCTCAATATTCCTCCACTTGGAAACAGGGTTCTGTTAGCTTATCTACCTGGAAAGAGAATTGTTTTGCGATAAATGATGCAAGGCTGAGTGAATGATACCAAGAGACGCCATCCATATTTCAGAGCTTTGTGGTGCCGTTATTTATTATAGTGCTATTCTGGCTAAAAGCATTTTTGAAAAGATGTGGCTGGTGCCGGTTTCTACCTAGATTAGCAGTTTTGTCATACATGAAATAAATGAGTTTGATCTTTTTTCCTTGCAAATAATAGCCAAAGTAGAAGAGATCAGTGCTGGATCTCAATTACTCAGCCATCTTTAGTTTGTTGTGGCACAGCAACTGAATTTGAATAGGCAAGGGGGGACAAAACACAGTCTCAGAGCAGTCTATCAAAATCAAGTTGTGCACGTAATTTCCCATGCACTAGTCGGCTGCAGACAACAGATGTTATCTGAATCTGATACGGCAAGACTACACTTACAAACACCAGGCTCCAGGCAGCGGCTGCCCTTGAGTGTTGTGCTAGATACAGGTCCCTCTACCCCAAAGCTAGAACATAATAAACAAAGAAAGCTGGGAATGCACCGAGCCAATTCATCACATTGCAACGGCTCCAAACACTGTTATAAAGGGGAGAAATAAATAAAGCAAGATAAAGACTTGGGGCAGCTGTAGTGTGTTCATACGTGACTGTAAGGGCCACTTTATTATTGTTATCACATCCTCACAACCTGTAAGATTCTTTCATTTAAAGCATCAGGCTGCAATTTTGCGATAAGCAGATCAATTTGCAAGCATTCTTCATTTTGAATAAATTACTATTAAGACGGTACTAATCTGTGTGACCAGTGTTTCACAGGGATTTAAGTCCCATCCGAATTCATGATGTCATTCATTTTTAAGGACGGCATGCTTTCTAGTCTCTTCTGTACATAAAACAAGCAACCACCCCCATCTTTGTCATTTACAGAGATTGATACTTATTGGCATCATCAGAATTATAGATGACCTGTTCTAAATCTGCATAACCCCATGCAAGACTAACCCCATCCAAACACTAGTCCATCAAACTGATTTTAAGTGCTGTTCAGGCTTGTTTTTCCTGTAAACAGTGTCTTCATAACACACCACCAGTCCTATGCAGGCCATAAAGCTGCAAATATCAGCAAATATCAATGAATAAGGACACTGCTGAACATGATAGGAACATGACATAGGAACAAAACGTAGGAACATGGTTTAAATTCTTTCACAGACCCTCATTCTAGTTTTGCATTTTGGTAAGATTGTGCGTCTCCAATATAAAAATCAGCTCTTTAAATCGAGCACGGCGTGAAAAGTGGGTACAATGAGTATGACAAGTATAACTAAAGATATGACTGGACAATGTTGTTGGGAGTTCCTCATGTTTACAACCAAAGCTCACTCCTGTTGTACTCATTATGTGATATTTCTGGGAAAGCAAATGAATCACTCACTAAAGTGACCTTCAGGCCACTCTGCGCACGTCTGATACTGACCTGCACCGCTGCTACAAACACTTGATCACACTCAGCAGGGGGTCAGGAATGTGTGAACTGTAAAAATTCTGGCCCACGTGTGGAGTTTTTAGAAAAATGGAAAGAATTGCATTAACAGTTCAAAAATCCCAACCATCCAGTTTACCCATGCCACTCCTGAACTCCCCAGCAGAGCTCAAACGTGCCCCCTGCAGAACACGCCTCTTCTAGGACACTAGAGGAGGAGGATTAAAATTCACCCTGTAAAAGGTGAATGGACAAAACCAAGCAGTTGTAGTCAACACTGGTGTTATAGCTTCAGTCTTAGCATCTGCTTTCCACACATTGAAAAGCTTGGACACATTAAAGGAATATTCTGATCAAACATGCTAACATTAGCCATAACAACATTAAAAAAACATTAAAAGACACTTGTAGCCCTTAGTGTGCACAATGCTATAATGATGGTATAGCACTTTCATTCACTGGATGTATATACACTCAACAAAAATATAAACGCAACACCTTTGTTTCTGCTCCGATTTTTCATGAGATGGACTTAAAGA
>JBBPDC010000019.1:2210619-2252137 GCA_037974485.1 Hemigrammopetersius urotaenia
TTCAATAACGATAGCTAGACTTATTATTTTTCATTTCAATTCATAGTCTTGTTTCTATTTGTAAAGTGCGTATCTGCTCTCAGTGATATCTTGTATGAAATGTTTGGAAATATAATTTAAAAATAGTAGAATAATGACTATATATTTAGGGTGGCTTGGGATCATTTTGGGGGGGGGGCTTCAGACCCCCAAAAATAGACCTAACGACACCCATGCTGTGAAATTACCACATCAAACATGACGTGCTAACATGGATGCAGCTATGAAGCCGCCGGTTTGCTTCAGGAAAAATTTATTTTTAAGAAGCTTCCCAATGGAAACCTCGACAAGACTAAGGTTGTTTGCACTTTGTGCAAAGCGGAATTAGTTTACTGTAGGAGTTGAGAAACCCGTTCTCAAAGACTTACTTTTAGTCATAATTTGGGTAGCACACATATTCTGAATGCCTTCGGCAGAATTCAAATGAGCCATTTTAATCTCGATTAATCTAGATTAATTCCAAGATTACAGTGAGATTAATCTAGATTAAAAAAATGTATCTATGCCCACCACTAGTTTAATCATTTTTCATTTCATTTATTAATTACATGGCTTTTCTTCTTCCTTTATATTATTTAACTGTTAACATTTGCCAATATTCCAATATATGATTTGGGTTTTTTTCTTTACATCAAAAAAAAGGAATTCAGAACTAATAAAGAATTGTTTGTGTGTGTAAACAATACAGACACAGACACACACACAGACACCAAGCACTGCGAAATCACAGAAGATTATTCCACTCAGAGAACCCAGTTTGGACATTTTTGCATTCTGAGTGAAGTCACTAGGACAGAATGCAAGTACACAACTGAAAATGCTGATACAACCAAAGCCTGTTTCGTACAGAAGATTTGCTTGCTGGATTTGTCAGTGCTGTTTGCTGAATGTTCCTATCTCCTACAAAAGTCAGCAGAGGAGTTAGGCGAGGAGGTTTGATTTTCTCTGAGGTTTACTACCACATTATTAATCCCTGAAAAGCACTTTCACCTTTGGTCAAGGAAAAGTTCGAAAGAAAGAAAAATGTATTACACTACTTTATTTTATTTTTCTGAACTCAACCCTTTGCAGTCCATTCAGTTTATATATAGGTCAACCTTTAACTTAACCTGATGTTAAGCATAAATCTAAAAATCCAGTACATTGGATTTTAAAGCCCAAAAAAGACAGTTTACGAATGGGCTGCACAACACAACATATCATTAAACATTCTAGGTATAGCTACCCCTCACCCCATCAACAACTCCACCCACATACAGATTACAGCTGGGTTTTAAACTGAAAATGACATTCAGAAAATGAGTCCGTTCTTAAAATGCACTGTATAAATGCATAGAGCATACAATTACTGTAGATGTTATACTGAACGCAAATCCCGAGGGTCGAAAATGCCTGTTTCTGAACATTTGCATACTCCCATACTAATTAAACAGGCCCAGGAATTATCACCTTAAAACAACCCTGATCACAGTCTTGAGGGATGTAGGCAGTAAACACTTGTGACAGTGAATCAAACATTCATTTTGCTCTCAAAGCAAAACAAGGAGCCTGGCACGAGCAAACTAATCCCCATTATACCACAAATGCTGGCTGTTGCGTGCATATAAAACAGCCTGTTGACTAAATGTGTAAAAGTGTGTATTCACTCGCTTGTAGTGGAATATACTGTATATACTGGACTGGAAATTCAGGCAGAGGCTACGTCCATGGAACCGAGAACACGGACACTGATGATTCAATTATGCGTGACACAGGTGCTGAGACAGTACAAATGTACTTTGATCATCATCAACTGGACAGATATTAGCTTGGACATGTTGTTATTTTCAGAGTAAGATCCTCCACTAATTCAATGACCTTTGTCAATCATATTAAAACCCAGAAACAGCAATATGCTTGTTGTACATTTCGTCATATAGCAATGCAGAAACCCTTTCTGTTGATTTGATGAACTGTGAAAACATACTGCAAATCTCTGCTTTGGGGGTTTCCAATAGGCCTGCAGGATTAAGCGCAGGCCTGTGCAGATCAATCACTGCCTGGTTTGATACAGTACATGCTGCCTGGATTACTGTTTGACTTGCTGGCATGTCCTGATAACCATTATAATCTCGTGGGAGAGAGGCACTGTAGTTGCTCTACCCAAGCCTCATTGGTTGAACTCTGTGCCAACATCTAATTAACCATTCAAGGACGAAGCCTACAAATGATGGCCTGGACATCAATTATTTTTTTTAATAATAAAGAAGTAACAGAATAAACTATGCACTGTCACGTGGGGCCAGGTAAACCGGCCTCTGTGATTTACCTCAGTGTAGGGACGAGGCGGAAAGGCAGAAAGCCATGCTCAAAATCTTTATTAACGAAAACCAACCAGAAAACAGAAACCTGGCTCAATGGCCATTTGCAAGAACATGAACGTAGCACACATAAATGAGGCGATTGACTGACAGCGTAAAACATACGAAACAGAACTTAAATACCCACAAAAAACAGGGAACAAACGCAAAACAGGTGGGACCACGAAACAGGCAGGGAAAAACAAAACGGGATGTCAAAATAAAAGTCACAGGAAATCAACACAAAAGCAGTGGCCTCTAGCGGCCACTGACCCAACTGTCACATGCACAAGTTATCTGATTCAGCACACAAAGTCAACAATAGTCTGCGAAAGAAAAAAGTACAAAACTAAGAAACAAATTCAATAAATTATCTAAACAACTGACTTGCTTAGAAGCTTCTGAAGGTGACTTCCTATTTCCAATGTGCATATTTGCAGATCAAACCTTTTTTCGCTGGGTTGTGAGGAAACATCTCAAGTTTAAGTACTTACAGATGATATGCATCACTATAAAATGTAAGTGGCGCGTACACAACACACAGTGTGAAACTGTGAAACTGTTCTAGTCATTTAACCCATTCACCAAGTGAAACAGTGGGAAGCTATAGGCGCGGCGCCCGGGGAGCAGTGTGTGCGGACAGTACCTTGCTCAAGTGCTCCTCAGCCGTTCAGGATACATTTCACTGCGTGCAGTCCTGGAATTCAAACCCACAATTTTCTAAACCGCAGGAAAAGCTCCCTAACCACCAGGCCAACTGCTGCTATAGTTGACACAGCAGCTCCTAACATTTTTCCAACCTCCTTATTGCAGCCACATTTGAAGTTTTTCCAGCACCCATCATGAAGCACAAGCTCTATGAGCCAGTAAATTGCTGGTCACTTCATGCATCTTGAGTATCAGCATTATATCTAGATGAGTCCTAGCCACATGTAAACACATACAAGACACATCTAAATCTGATATAAATCACTCAAACAACTTCAGTAGGTGGTTGAAGATGCATTCAAGCCGCAAGTTACAGCAGTGTAAATGTACTCGTTTCTCCATTAGACGACCAAAACCCTTCCCACTACTGTGACAGGACGTCCCATCTGGTCCTCTGGTTATGGGAGAGACCGGCCTTCAGACTTCTGCCATCTAATGCGGACATCACTGTTCCCCGATTCATCTTCTGATGCGAGACTTTCGTACATTCCTTAAGTTTTCATTTGAATTCACAAGCCCTGTTTGGATGAGCCAGTTGGCTCAAATAAGTTTAATTAAACTTTACCTCATCTAATTGTTTTGTCTCACTACAACACACTGTGCTTTAACATACATGGTTCTCGACAATGACTCAGGAGGATAATTATCCTAAACAGTCTTTTCTTTTAAACATTGACTGTCAAATGCAAAATGATGCTTTAATTTTGAATAGAACAGAAAAATGAGCAGCAGTACAGGCAATTTGTTGTTGTAAACAAGCTGATTTGCATATGACAGAATGTGATTTAAATCTGGCTGACCTGAGAGACATTTGACAAACCAGTGTAAATGTAAGTATAGGATCTCATCGGGATATAATTCAGATTACATGAAGCGACTTGGTGTAAACGGGGTCATTGCCTGCAGCTGTGCTTCGAAACCCGGAGTAGGGGAATGGAGTCTCTAAAACTAAATACCTGCTTCGTATAGAGGGTTTATTTTAACCTCTGGCTGGCTGCCAAGCTATAATAAAACTAAACTAATATTTTACAGAATACAGGGAAAGAAGGAAAGGAGGGAGGAAAGGAAAGGAGGGAGGAAAGGAAGAAGGAAAGGAAAAAGTAGGGAGGGAGGGAGGGAGGGAGGGAGGGAGGAAGGAAGGAAGGAAGGAAGATTCTCAACACATAGTGTAGATCTGTCCTGGGATTTCATGGGGAAATACGGCACACTACACAAATGTGGCATAATGTCAGAAAGTTCCACTTCTTAATTGTACAGTTTGTTGATCTGAAATAGTATAAAATGTAAAGGTTTTCAGGTTTAAACACAAACAGGTAATGTACCACTGGAGTGATGTTCATTCTTAAAGAGCTGAATTGGGTAATGGGATGCCTTTTGTTTCTGGTTACTGTTTTCATATTTCAAATTAAATGTATGTTCAAATTAATGGAACAGTACATCTAATAAGCAAATATGCAGCAAAAAAACCCTAGCGGTTCGGGATACATTTCAGTGCATGTTGTACCTGTATAACTATGCATGTGACAAATAAAGAATCTTGAATCTTGAATGTCATGGTTCACAGATTACACTCTGTGAAACTGAGCTGCCTAACAGCCATCTTTTCAGCTGCCGACTACCAAGACAAGGTGCAACGGACCATTAACAAGCTATTTTTATGCTAACGCCAAGCTAACAACAATGCTCATTTCAGGCAATCTTTATATATGTATCACTGATTCTTGAAACTTTGGCAAAAACATGTCCCACTAAGAAAAAACATTTTCATGAATAAAAAT
Organism: Hemigrammopetersius urotaenia; assembly: GCA_037974485.1. Taxonomy (NCBI): domain Eukaryota; kingdom Metazoa; phylum Chordata; class Actinopteri; order Characiformes; family Alestidae; genus Hemigrammopetersius; species Hemigrammopetersius urotaenia. Next base: position 2,215,484 of record JBBPDC010000019.1, read on the forward strand.
AATTACGGTTATAAATCAGGTGGTCCTTTGCACATATGTAAGGTTTGCACATATGTAATAGGCATACTAATTAATTTAATGATTATATGCTGGCCCACTGCCTACAAAATCAGTTGTCTTCAGATACAAGATAACCATTTCAACCTGATAAGTAATAATTGAATTGAATAATATCTTTACCACACGAAAGAGTACATTGTAATATGTATTAAAAACTGCAAACAGTGAGTTTTGAACAATATTTACTTTACTTTGTGGTTACTCAAAAGGTGTCCCACATATCCATCACCACTGTCAGATATTTATAAAAAGCAACACAATCATGCAAATACATTCCTGAGCTCTACTGCAGGCTATACGATCACTCAAGCTCCTGTAAGTTTGCTATTTACTCTTTTATTTTGGGAAACTGCTACTGTCACGACCTTGTCACATTTGTAAAAAAAAACTAAAAAAACCTTTTAGATTAAATTATGACATAAATGTATACTATTTAAGAAGTCTGAAGTAGCTAGCAAAAGATGGGAAACAAAATGGCTAATGTAAACAACTAATGCATATCATGTGAAAGAGAACGTTTTTGTTACTTACTACCAACGGACGCTTTTCTGTCAGGTTTTCTGTCTGATGGTGGTGGCAAAAACCTCCAAATGGTCCTCAACAGGGGCTAGAATATAATTGCTGATTGCAATAAACACCAGTATGACCTGTGATGTTTCATTAACTTCTCTACTTTTGTTTATGTAATTGCCCCTATTTTTCTTTCAAATCATCCAACATTAGGGGATGAAGTGTGTCTTCCCTCTCCCTGGATTCACTATTATGCCAAGTTCATTTGGCTTATGTCATTTGGGATGTACATAGTGCGCCTACTACCTACCTACATAGCACATAGTATACAATATTCCTTGTAGGTTATGCATCTCCAATGACTATAACCAAATTAAAATGGCATGACAACATTTAACCAAATCCATCATTCACAGCATTGCCCCCAATTTCATAGTCATTAAACTCAACATTGACTTTATGTCTTTTAGGAAGTTATGTCTAGGCAGCAGCTATCAGTGGAATATACAGTCCAATATACAGTTTATAGTCTAGTTTACAGAAGAATATGATGGGAGGCACTACATGACAGTTAATTATGAGGTCAGTGGTGAATTTGATCTTATTGCTACTGGTGATGATTTCTTTTTTACTTAGGGTGATTATTAAGGGGCACTTTTTTTGATAGCCTATTACTAATCTAACCTAGTGGATAGGGCATTCGCCCTGGGACCAGAAAGTCCGAGTTCGATTCCCAAGACTGCTAGGCACTGCTGAGGTACCCTGAGCAAGGTACTGTCCCCACACGCTGCTCCCCGGGCGCTGTGTTCCTGCTTCACTTGGTGAATGGGTTAAATGCAGAGGTTGTATTTCGTGCTGTTCACACTGTGTGCTGTGGTGTGTTCACGTATGACAAATGTTCATCTCACTTTCACTTATTTAATGTTTGCCACAGTGCTCACAATTGTTTTTGTTATCTGTTCACATCCAATAAACTGTTTACAGTCCACTTTACAGAAGAATATAATATAATTTTATGAGTAGGGGGCACTAGATCACAGTTTAAGATGTCATACTTTATTCCTACTGGTAATGATTTTATTTTTTACTGAGAAGATTTGATATTTTACAATATGGGGATGGGGCCCTTTTAAAAATGATATTGCTTAATTGTACCTGTATTCCTTGGAAAATGTTATCACAGTGCTAAGAATGTTATTTTTTGATCTAAATAGTTAAATAAAAGTTTTTAAGTAAGAAGCCATTGACTGGAATTGTATGTTGTAATGAGGCCTCTGTCACCACCCTCAGATTAGTGTCACCACCGTCAGAGGGAGTTTTATTTGTTTTAAATGAAGATGTTTACAATGTTTCCTCAGTGCTGTTGAGTTATTAAAGTACTAGTCTCCTTTAATATACAAATATGTTTGTTAAATAAAAAAAACATTATTTTTTCTATTTAGGCTTAAAGTAAACGTTGTATAATGTTAGATCTTTTAAGGGAGTGCAACAGTATAAAAACAAAAGTGACTCTTCAATATTTAACAGCATATATTTGTACTTATATTTGTACTTAAAACTCTAAATACATATTAGACCAAGTAAATAAAAATAATTTGCCTTTAATTAAGTCTGACGGTGTTGACAAAAACAATAACGGAAAAAAAATGTATGAAAAAAATACAAGATGAGGAGGAGGTTGCACCGGTACCTTTCTGAACAGCCAAGACCCTGGTCTTCAGATTTTGTTATTTAAGTAATTTTTTTTTTCAAAATGAAAACCTGTTTTATTCAAATTCTCAATAATCAGTGGTACAGTATGTACAGATTGCAGACAGTGTAGCAATTCAGGCAGCATATCTGAATACAGTGCCCCTTTCAGTAAAGATAAACTTGAAGGAGCTTGTTAGCCTGTTAGTTGTCTGATGGCATACTCTGTCATGTTTTGGTCAAAAAAGATGAAGCACTGTCAGTCAGTAACAAATAGTTATTACTGTAGGTAAGGTTTTCTTCTCAGGGCTGGCAGGCAGGAGAGGCTTGTGATGCTATTTCTGATTAGGATGCAGAGTGAACAATTGATACTCACTGGCTTTTATGGTCATTGTGGGAATATTCAAGGATCGAAGGTCAAGTGCACTAAACTGACAATTGGATTCTCCAGATGATTCACCCTGAGGATGATTCCAAACTGGAGAGCTTCTGGCTTGGTTCACGTGACTGGATAAACTTTTTAATACAGGAAACAGGCTCCGTTTCAAATGATTCAATCCATTTTTTCTGATTGTTGGCATTTCCATGCTGGTTGTAAACAATAGGGAACATGAACTAAACATGACATTAGAGTAGGATGACCTGGTCAGCAGATATGTCAGCTTAAAAAAAACACAATAGGCTCGACCAATAAATCTTTTTTTTTTTTAAATACAAGCAAAAGCTTCAGCTCCTTCCCTGCCAGGACAATAAATAAACATTATTTCAGTGTTAAATCTACCTATCTGACTGGTCTAACGGAGTCAGTTCTGAGTCAGATTTAAAAATCAACTATGAATCATGCACATACAAATGTCACAACTTATAACAATCTTAAGGTTTCAAATTAAGAGGCACCTTATGGTCACATGTGAACACACCACAACACACAGTTTGAACAATGTTATTTTTTTTTCTTTGCATTACCCCCATTCACCAAGTAAAGCGGTGGGCAGCCAGAGACGCAGTGCCCAGGGAGCAGTGTGTGGGGAGGTACCCTGCTCACGAGCACCTCAATAGAGCCACTGGTAGCCCTGAGATTCAAACCTACCAACTTCTGATCGCAGGGGTAACTCTTTAACCACCAGAACACCAGCTGCGTTTCCAGGTGGAACTCATGCTAATGAAATCTGGTTCTGCATTACTGTGGTCGGTCTTTGCACATCTTATATTCTCTATATGACTGCATGCACCAAACCACAACATCCATACTGTGATGCTTCAGGACAAATCCATGTACCATAACGCCCCAGGGTGAGCTCTCCCAGGGGTGGTAAGATTTCAGAAGAGTTGTGCAACTATGTTCTAAAACATGCACCCCTTAAAAGAGATACCAAGAGCAAATTTTAGCTTCCTTCATTCATCCCCATGTACTGGGATGACATGTAACTCAGCAGACTGTGAAATATTGTTAAGCTTTTGCAGTGCAATTCAATTCAATTTTATTTTATTTATTGCAAACCTGTTTCACTTACAGGCTTTGCTCTGGATATATTCTGCAACATCACAACACAAAGATCACAAATAAAGATATTTTTATTATGGTGTTAAATGGTTGGCAAATTAGTCTACACACACACACACACACACACACACACACACACACACACACACATAGATATATATTTATTTATTTATTACATGTAGTGGCCTGGTGGTTAGGGAGTTCCACCTGCAATCAGAAGGCTGCTCCTTGGGCGCCCCTTATTGGTGGCAGCCGACTGATTCACTTGATGAATGGGTTAAACGTAGAGAAAGAATTTCAGATTGTTAACACTGTGTGGTGTGGTGTGCTCACGGTGGCTATAAGAGGCCACTTTATATATAAACATGCAGTGCTATGCACTATTGTATTTGTCTGCCCTCTGCAGGGCCAAAAATGGAGCTGCATGATGAAATCTCAGAGCTTATGCAGTCTGTTCCAAACACAAGGGACACAAGGAACAGCAAAGTGACCCTGGCCACACATGCTTTGCTCCAGCTTTCATCTAACTTAACATGGCCAATCAAGCCTCCAGTCAAAGAGACTTTATCATCAAGCTTTGATCTCTTGGAAGGGCTCATTTCAAATATTCCCTTTAAAGCAGTCTATTAGTGATCAAATTAGTCCAGTGGGTAATGAAGACAGTAGGGTCAAAGCTGGAGAATATTCATGGGCCAAGCTTACAGAGAGGCCATAATAATGTAACATTAATTAATGGAACATTCGGTTTGCAACGTGTCCTTCCAGTACATGAATTTGAGCTTCATCTTTTTTGGGGACAATTGTTTTGTTTTTTTTACTGTTTTCTAAAGTAAAGAAGATTGCAGTCTTATGCAATGTAATGCAATGATGCAATGTGATTTGTAATATATTGTAAGATTTCCTTCTTCTAAATTCAAGAATAGACCTTAGAACTACACAGGTGTTTGCAAAACCCAGGGTCAAATGACATTTTCTTTCCTAAGAACATATCTCACGTTTACGTATCTTCTACAGAGAACACACCTCTGAACATTTTAATGCACAATTACTTTTTATTTGCTGAAATTATATAAAGAAGTGGCCTATTTTGATTCTTTTCCCCAATATAAACAGAAATTGTGCACTAACATTTGCACAAAAATTCAATAATTAAGTTTGTTCCCTGTACAGGAATTAGACACATTTGGTATTACGTCTTTAAAACTGAACACAAACTATAACTAGAGGTTTGAAAATAAACAGTCAAGATGTATCTTTTAAATTGGAAAAACTAATACTGACCGTCACCAACAGATGCTCATCACACACTTCAGCCAGACACCAACTCATCTTCCATCTGCCAGGTCGTGCCATGGACATCTGTGGAAACAGTTAAGGAAAAATTTCTATTTATTTCATGTAAAAGTAAACTACGAAATACTTTTTACATATGTCTGTCTATGCCACAGAGTGGACCTATCTGACTTCGCCATGTAAATATTGAAACAGTTACTTGATTGGTGCCTGCGGTTTAATAAAAATTGCAAGTCTATTGCAAATCTAATATTACTCATAATTCAAAAAGTTGATGTGACAGAAAAAAACTGAGCAGCATGAAAAACCGGTTTAGAAAAGTGTGTTGTGGTTTCTGATGATTACAAAACATTTTTTTTTGTTGACCTGTGTAATGAGCCTAGCTGGACTGAAATGACCCCATGTAAACACCAATTATAATAATGAGTAGACCAGGTGTAAATGTGTAATGCATGGTTTTTAAGTTATGCTTACAACATTATGATTTTAAACTACCAGTGTCACCACTTTAAACCAATTTCAGGTTCTGCTGCTGGTGTCACTACTGTTGTTTTAATACTTGGACTTGTAGCTAGAATGTAGGAAAATCAGTTTGATGACCCAAGCAGAATAATTGCTGAGAGCATGTGCAGCAAAAGTATGATAACGATTTATTTTTGGATATGTGTCAAATGTATTTTTATTATTATAATAATAATGATGACGATGATGATAACATTATTGGTACAATCGTAATGTTATATTATTAGTATTACTAGTAGCAGAAGTAATAATAACGACAGTAAAATAATAATAATAATTAAAAAAATAAATAAAATAATAATAATAATAATTATTATTATTGTTGTTATTATTATTATTATTATTATTATTATTATTATTATTATTATTATTATTATTATTATTATTAATGTTGTTGTTATTAATATTGTTGTTGTTTTTATATAACGGCCAAAATGTAAGAAAGGCAACGGCTAAAATATAAGAAAAATAAATGAGCACAAATACATACTTAATGATACATAGACAACATGTAGAACAGATTTAACCGTTTTTCATGTTTAGTTTGAGTTAAGTGCCAGAACAGTAAAACAATAAATAATTAGTTTAGATCTGCTGGTGTAGTGGACATGTTAGTTAGCAGTTAGCCGCTAGCCTAGCGACTCCTGCCTCGGTCGCCATAACAACGCCCTGCCGGAAGTACACAAGATCTGAGCGACCGGTTAAAACGTCCGAGACGAAATCAAACATACACTCGGGAGTCGGAGATTAAACATACTGCCTTTGAAAATACAATTTTAACCAAGAGTACAGTAGTTACATAAAATATGTAACGGTCAAGAACGACATGTATGAGACAAAATTCAAAGATCTAACTTAAAGTGTATTGGTCACTCCGGATGTTCACTACAGGTAATGGAGTAGCCAAGCATCATAACCTGGCCAAAGGGGAGAGGTTACTGTGTTATCTTTCTGGGGGATCTCTTTTTATCTTTATGACAAGGTATTTATCAGTGGCGTGGCATAACAGGCCACCTGGAACTGTGATGTTTGTTCCTGTGTTTCAGGGAGGGCGGCATGAACTTTCCCCAGATTTCCACCAGTGCTGCAGCAAAAGTCCCTGGAGAGAGGAAAACTCTCATTTTACAATCTTTTTAAACCTTTAAAAATGAAGACACGAATCATCCTGCACTAACTGGATTTGAATTAATCGGGCTGGTTCGGTTTAGCGGAGTTTTATTTACTGTTAAACAGTCCAACCAACTTGTCTGCATTAACTAGCCTGAGAGTTGCGCCACAATGGAATCCTTCATCAAATTATCCAACCAGAGCCAAGGGAGGGATCGTATTTTCAGGTGAGTGGACAACAAACGACAACCAATTAAGCCTACAGACGATGTACAGTGAACTGTACACTATGTGGACAAAAGTATAAGGACACGTGACCATTCCACCGACAGGGACTTTAATGACATTGCACGCAAATATATACTTTAATAATATATATATATATATATAGCTTCTGCTGTTGTTGGAAGGCTTTCCAGAAGATTTTGGAGTGTCTGTGGGAATTTGTGCCCATTCAATCTGTAGAGCGTTTATGAGATCAGGCACTGATGTTCTCCGTTTCTGTTCATTCCAAAGCAAGGCGTTCCAAAATGTTTTGGTTTGCTGAAGCATTAAAAGTTAGGGTTCTAGCCAAAACTCAACAAAAAAACAAAGGTGTCCCAATACTTGTGTGTGTATAGTGTATTGTACTGTTTAGCTAACTTTGTTTTTGGTGTTTAGGACAGTCCAGTATGCATGTGCTTTGGTAAAGTACCTTCTCCGCAATGATCACAGAAGAAAAGCTCTGCTGGTGAAGCTGAAGAGTCTAGAGTCCAACATGAGCTCTGGACGGAAGCGTAAGTATAGTGCGACACCTACCGGGTGGTCCCAATTTTCTGTGGACCTTTCCTTTTTTGCTCCTGAAAACCTGAAGCGCTCTGCCGAAAGAGTATGAGGAACGAAGAAGCTCTTGCGGATTATGGGAAATGTAGTAAATATAGTTTTTGCGTACGTCTTCCTTACACTAGTATTGATTTGAACGGGGAATTTTATTTCTTAAAGAGAAATCCCGTTCACACCGGCACTGTTTTATTGCGATCTCATTCATTGCATTCTTATCTCATTTACTGCATTCATCGTATTTTTATGGCACAAACACTTGGTCACTTTTCTTAATTATGCACACTACTCATCACTTACTATATCTGTTAGTTACATTTGTTTTATCACTCCGTTTTGGCCTGTTACTACTGTTATTGACTTTTTAAAACTCTATTGTCTTATATATATTCCTGTTGTTGCACTGATCATGTTCATGTCAAAATAATTTCTACCGGTATAAATAAAGCTCTTTCTTATTTTAAAACAAGTCAAATTTTTTAAAAAATCATGCTGTCACAACCGTGTCAAAACATCAGGCAAGGATGTAACCCTGACCATAAAGTCACGCTGACCAATCAGAAGCTTGCAAAATTAATACTGGACATGTGCCACTTTAATGAGAGAATTAATACCATTCATCTTTCACTGGTTTTAATGTTAATGAGTGTACATGTAAATACACTAATTTTCATGACATTACAGTCATTTGACAAGCACTTGAGAACCAGAGGAGAGTACTAAGTGCTAAACTCTTTATGTAAGATTGGGGTGTGTTATTTGCAAGTGATAAGTAAATGAAGCAATATCTCAAGTTCAGATCTTGATTTGTTCTGTCCAGTTTTGGGAATACTTGACATACTTGCTTCAAAATCGTATAATATTTTAGTAAATCAAACGTAATTGATTAAATCAGCAATTCATTCATCATTATAGACATTCCAGTCTGTTCTTTTCTATGCAACTTTGATAAATAGTGACCAAAATAAACTGTTTAGTAGCAGCTACTGTGGAAATCTTCCTTGGGTGCTAGACACGCTCACTGCTCCATTCTGCAGAAACCAGTGTTAACCAGTCTTTTCCCACTCGCATAGAGACCCTAAACAAGTGACACTCTGTTGAGAAATTGATTGCTATTTGTAATTCCTAATCGTTTCTGGTATAATAGGTCCTAGTTTTATTTGTTTTAACTTATTTTGAATTATTCCCAGCTAAAGTCTACCACTGTGTTTATCGGAGCATAGGATGCATGAATAACTTGAAATGGCGTCAGTCAAAAAGTAAAGGCCAACGTTTTTTTCTGTTTAGTTTTCAGGCTCGGCAATACTGTGAGTTCCATCGATGCGGCCAAGAAAATGTTTTACCTGTCTGACCCCGTGCTGCGCCTCTGCCTCACTGTGGCCAATCTCAACCGTGCCCTTTATTTCATTTGCGACAACGTCCTGTGGGCCAGACATATCGGCCTCGTCCAAGGCATCAACAACGACTGCTGGAACCTGAACGCTAACCGATATTACTTTCTTTCATTAGTCATGAATCTCACCAGAGATGTTTATGTGATGGCCCAGCTTATGGTGCAGAGGTGTCGGGAACGGCAGTTTCAGCAGAAAGTGAACCAGCACCTCAGTGATAGTCCAGATGTGGCTTGTGTCATTATTCCCCAGCTTGATGCGTTTCTGTTTCTGTTTATTGAGAGCCTCAGAAGTCAGCCAGCTGTGGCTCTCGACACACTCAAGAATGTGTGTGATCTTTTCATTCCGCTTGAAAAGCTAGGAATTTACCAGACCAATGCAGGGGTTGTGGGGATGTGTGGACTCGTCTCTTCTCTCATAGGGTTGCTGACGGTCCTAAAGCCTGATCTGAAAATAAAACCATAAGGTGAGAAGTCTTTAAGCTCCAGTCAGGAAGGGGTTTTTTATATATATATATATATATATATATATATATTTACACATATATAAATATATATATGTGTAAATATATATATATATATATATATGCATATACACACACACACTCTCTCTCTCTCTCTCAAGCTGTATGGAAAAGCCTGGGGAATTAGCACAACTTATTTAACATCCCTTTAGTGATCCATTGTTTTAACAGTAAAATGGTCTGCACATATTATTCTATATTATTTAAGTTATCTAAAATAACAAGGCCTCTCTAGTTCTCTATTGGCTGACTGAGAACTTCCTAAGGGACCCAAGTAAAACATGGTAATAGCACTGAGGGCAGGTGTAGGAGGACAGGATTCTGGTGCAGTTGGGTTCTTTTCCTGTTCAGACACACCTGATTCAGGAAGTTAATTTGCAGGTGTAACTGCTGTTTCAAAGCTGAGAATCTGTGCTGGGCCCCAGCTCCCCATCCTGCTTGAGGGCAAGTGGCCAGTGGGGTGATAAATGAGGGACAACACATTTCTTTCATTTAACAAGTATGTGAAGATAGGACTATTCCTTACTGGAGCTTTAAGAGCACTTCAGACATTGGTCTTGTACTGGGAGATACTAAATAACTAACGCTAAGAAATGACATGCTGGATTTCTGGAGAGCCATTAGGTGCAGTCCTGAACTAAAATAGTTTGAATTAGAGGCTACACTGGCTGGCCTTAAATCCTAAAGGCCTCAAATCCTGGGGTTTAAAGTTGTATTAGTGACTTGAATTGTGGCCTGTGAGTTTAGCAAACTTTCACAAGAGGAATTGAGGACAGCCAGTCAGCCATGAACCATGAGGGAAGAAAATCACTCTGTCATCTTTCTGGATATTTGATTCGCTAGAAGTGAAGAGCTGGCTTCTATCTGAAGTGTGCTCTCGTTGCCCAGTGGCTCAGTTCTGGGATTCTGAAATCGAGGCTAGAATCACAGCCTCTGGCATCGTGTAATGAAACTGGATATTGCAAAAGGGAATGGAATGAGTGCTGCAGAACTTGGGCACTGAGGACGCCTAAGTGCCTTGATCATGATTTTGGTATGTCTGAGGGCTGACCAGGACACTGTACTGTTAATATTCTTTTTATCACTTTTATTATCCATACTGCCGATTCCAGACTAATTTGAAATAATTCTGATGTTTTTGAACTGGATGTTTGTAATAAATCTTTAATACTGTTTTAGGTGCTTAAAAAGGCTGCAGATAATAGCTAGTGATTTTAAATCATGGAATAGTAACATTAAAACCGTCTTACTTGATTCTAGGTAGCAGGTGGTCACTCTTTGCTGGAAATGTTTTTGTTCAGTCTGTATTTATCAAATTATTTTATTCACCTTTTTATTGTAACTTCCGTTACCTTCTACCTCTTCCTGAGCCCTGTTTGTCTGTTCTCTTTAGAGACTAAATGTGACTAATATTGAGTGAATATTGAGTGTTGTTACTTTTTTCTCATTTAATTTGGATTGAGATGAACATCTGCTCTGGTCCCTTTATTTCAGCTTAACAAAGTTTCACTCAATAGATTTCTATGCAAAATATGAGCCTTAGACTTATGACACACTGTTGCAAATAAAATTCCCTATTTTTACATTCTGGTAGGTTCCTTTTTTCATAACATTTAATCTGCATGTAATGTAGTCAATTCTTATTTTATTTAATAACTGTTGCACACTGTTGACCACACTTCTCCGCAATCTTTAAAAAGTTCAGCGATTTACAGTTTGACGAAACACTGAAGTTTTAAGACAGTATGAGAACCAGAGGAGAGTATTAAGTGCTACATCTTTATGTAAGAGAAAAGATAGAGGGGAGAGGAGATACTCTCTGAACCGAGTCTTAAGGAGGTTTTTCAAGACAGAGATTTTGCTACTGTCACCTTTGATAGTTCATTTCACCAGCAGTGAACCAGTCTAGACTGGGTTTGTCTTATGTGTAGGGATGGCAGAGCCAGATGATGTTCCTTGGAGGAGTGGGAGGAGCGAGTAGGAACATAAGCCTGAATGATGGGTTTGAAGTCGCTGGGTGCTGACCAAGACGTCACTCTGTAGGCCAAAGTTAGTGACTTACTTCAAGATTAATAAAGGTATCTACATACTTTAATGCAGGACGTGATGGTTGTACTCCATCTTGGAATTCCATTACCGTCCTAAAAGTTAATGTGTTCAAAATTGACCAAAGGTTATACTTAAGGCCAGCAGTGATTTTGGATTTTACTGATGTCTGATTAATTTAAAAATCCCATGTTAAGTTACACTGACTATTGAATCTTCATCCAACAAGAAAGTGGACTGCACTCGTGAACTGGTGTTTCCTCTTCTAATAGCGCCCCCTTGTGGGAAATTGGAATTGTTTTGAGGAAAGTACTGTACATATATTTCACAAAATCGAAAATCAAATTTTTTTACCTACTTCTGTTTTTTGATTGCGTAAAAATTACACTCACACATGATTAATATTTTGTTGAAGATGTATAGTTTGGTCACTGCTACAATATTTTATTTTACAATAGTACTACAGAACAACCCAGCCTGTTGACTGTTCTGAACATTAATGCACAATTTGTTTTGTTGTGTTTTCCCTCCAATATGTAAACTTAAAAATAAATAGAAATGTGTACTGGATTAGATAAAAATGCCATCAAGTGCTCCATGTAGAGAACAGTTTGTTGCATAGAAAGTCAACAAAACATTTAAGTAGTCTACATAGATACTAGAATATATTTTCAGTAAATAGTTTTGCTTAGATGTTGGTCACCCCTCCCAGTCACTCTTTTTCTTTTCTTTCAGTCCTTTTTCTGTCTGCTAATGCACATATTTACCAAAAATCATTCCGGTCCCTGCACAGACAGCAATAACACTTGCTTAGGTCTTCAGCTAAGATGGGGATATTTTTTTTAAATTTCAGTTGGGAATGTTTTATATGGTGTTACTGCAAAATATATAACATTAATTGCCATCATGTTCTATAACAAATTACTGTGTAGCGTAACTTGACTTTTAGACTGAATAGTAGTTATTGTGCAAAATGTAAAAAATCATACATTTTTGAAAGATTGTATAATTAACTGGATTGAAAAAATAATCCAGTTCACAGCTGCTCGGCCAATTGTATGAAGAGGTTTGAAAAAAATGAAGGCTCCGTTGAAAAAATGGGAGTGAACAACTGCATCTGAGGAACCAAGCTCTTCTCCAAATGGACAAGAACATCTTAATGCCACACGAGATAGAAAGTCCAGTACACAGCATGTCAAGTTAATGCGGTCCAGTTTATTTAAGGCATCTACATCAATACATGAAGTAGCCCCATGAAGGAAGAAAACATCATAAACTTTTACAATAAAAAAAAAAAAAAGAAGGGACCTAGGCTATTTTGGCAATTCTATCAGCTTCCACGCAGATATCAAATTTGGACTGAGAAGCAGAGAGAACTAACACTGCAGGGACATAAATAACTTCGCAGTCTGTAGAAGAGAAATGTCAAAGCACGAAAGTGACACAAAAATACTTCCAAAAAAATGAATGTGAGGCAAGTGGATAGAGTCAACAGAACTCCGGTCATGAAGACGTCCAGCAACAACCCACTGGTCCACAAGAGTAAGACTTTTATCACTTTGTTTGGTTTCAGGGCAGGTTCGTCATTTATAAAAACCCAATTAAAAGGGCAACAGCAAATCTCAAAAGGAGTCACACTTGTGAGAATAAAACATTTAAGTGTCGAACATGAAATGCAACTTGATATTAAGGTTTAGAACCGGTCTCTCCAACCCTGCTCCCCGAAAAGCTCAGCTCCGAAAGGAATTCAACACAGGTTACATGCTCAAAATAAGCAAAATCCGAATACTTGAGGAGGGTGTGCTACTTGGGACTGGAAGAAAACTCCACAGGATGGCGTGTATCTAGGAGCAGGCTTGGAGAAACCCGTTTTTTTTTTTTAAAGAAGATATGAAACATTTTAACGGTCAGTGATGATCAAACCTCTTTGTAAAAGCAACAGAACTGATAACACCATTAAAATAACGACAGGTAGAAGAAACGGCTTTTTTCCTCTTTTTTTTTGCATCGTTGAATATCCGGCCTATAAAAGAATGGACGCGACTCCCTCACGCATCATTTCCTTCTCGCAAAAAAGACAAAAAATTTAATGGACACTGATGCAATGAAACAGGCGGCAAACAAATAATAATAATAATAATAATAATAATAATAATAAGACTTCAGAAACCATAGAACAACAAAAAATCCAAATATGAATAACGCCTGAAAATTAATGTGCTTTAAAACATGATTGTGTATGCTGCGAAGGAGTAATAATAATAATAATAATAATAATAATAACATTAAAATAATAATAGTTTAAGGACACAATGTGCTGTAGTGGTTTGAGCACTGGACCCTGGACACAAAATTCATGGAATTACGACCACTGTGGTACCCTTTCGCTGCAGGCTCCCTGACACAGATAGGGTCTAGTGTTGGACCGAATAAAATGGAGAAATCTCCGATTACAATTACTCTCGGCTGTTTTGGTCCAGTGCTAGGCTCAACCTGAGTCCGAGAATTGGGCCAGGAGTTAGCACTACTCCTCAATACTCCAGTTTATCATACCGTCCCTCTTGTTCAATCACATTACTTCTGTCTGAATCCATCTTGTTAGGTAGTAGTGAGCCCCAGATGCAGCCTATGAAGAGCAGGACTGCTGAGATTTAAGGCCCTTTACTACGTTCAGCAAGGATGGTTGAACATTGGATGTCAGTTTTCAGTTACAAGAACGATAGTCCAAGAAAGTGCACCCTGCCATTTTTTTTACAGAGCTCGGTAGGGTCGCCCCAGGTCTTCGAATATTTCACGTTTCCCTTATTCTATCCAGTGATTAAAACCCTTTATTATAGAAGTCATGATCTTACAAGTTTACAAATGTACATTCAGTAAAATAGCAAAATAGAATCTGTGCACCGAGACACAGCAGACAGGGTCGGGATCGTCCTCTCTTACTGTCCGAGTCATCATGATTGTACCATAGAATCAGCCCAGGACCCTACGAGACCAGGGGCGAGCCGAGAGTTAACGCGTGTTGCTTTGAAGGGGTAGAGGGGAGTTTGGCTTAAGTCACGTCTCACCATTTCTACCCTCAAAATCACACCAATGCAACACTTTTCACGCAGACAGACAAAAAAGAAAAAAACTTTAAAGGGATTTATTCACGAGTCAGAGGTCTCGGCCTGTGTGAGGAGATCTGAGCTTCGATCCCCCAGACTTCACCACCGTTTGTGCAGAAGAGGAAGTGAAAATACTTCTTCAGGTTCTTGCAGAAGGAACCGGATTTACTCCTCCGTCATCTCCTCCGAGGAGTCTTTTGGTCTGTATGGCCAGCCGAGTAGGGAAGAAGGAAAGAGAGGGAGGCGGGAGAGCCAGCACTAGGAGGGGGTTTGAGTGCGGTCATAGTCTAGAATCAGGCCTTTGATGTGAGACAGTTTCTGGTGGAGATACTCGCAGCGTTTCTTCTCTTCTCGATAGCCAGGGAACTTCTGCAGCGAGAGAGGGGGGAAAAAAACAAGGGTTTCAACACTAGGAAGAGGCGTTTCGGCTCGTAATTAAACAGGAAGAGATAAGTCACATATACTTCTTGACCGTCATTTCATTTCAAATGAAAACTTAACGGTGAATTACTGTTAATTTTTTTTAAAGTCAAGGTTTAGGCTCAATCTGGTTACTCCAGGCAACAAAAAATTTGTTTCATTACATTTTGTAGTGTTTCTTATACAATCTCGGTGATGTTTATTTTCATGAAGCTTCAAAGGTTTAGTTAGAAACACCATTTTAAGAAAAAAAACTAAACTTGGTGGCTCGGCTGACATGGTCTTCTGTTAAACTTATAATTTTTTGCATATTAATATGCTGTTTGTGTTGTACATGTAGATAACGGGGTTGCCAACACATGCATCAGTGAGACTAATATGAGAATAATAGTAGTATTACAACAACCTTATAATGAAAAACATGCATACAGTTTAGTTTCTCTAGAGCCATTGAAGGTAGGAAAAAACGGATGTGATTCTCAATCAGCACAAAACTTGACTAAGAAACAACAAAAATTGCAATGAAACATGAAAAAAATGTTACCCAGTGTTACTGAAGATATAAATCATTTTATATAAATCATTGGTTTTGAAAATATCATGACTGATCTCACCTTCTTGTATTTCCTATACTTCTCCAGTATCTGACCCTCCATTACCTGAAACGTTGACAAAAGCAGAATTTTTTAAGATTACTAATACTTCATACTGACCACAATATCCAACTTTATTCATGCTGTATTACAGCTGTTCGGGTTCAGGAAGTACAAACAGCATTGACTCAAAAGTTTAAAGTCTACAGGAATATGTGGTCAACGCGGTCGTACCTTGTACTCTTGTGTACCGGGCGACAGTGTCTTTATCTTGGACCCCAGCTGGACAAATATGTCTGTGACTTTCCCGATCCGCTCATGGAGATCTCTGTACTCGTCGTACTCAGCGCAGAAATCTTCCTTATACTGTTGCCGCTGCTCGGGGTCAGTAATGGTGCTGTATTTTCTGTAGAGATAAAAGACGCTTAAGACACAAATACAAACTGAGAAGGCACTTGCAACACATATGGCTTGGATTAAAGAAGTCACCAACAGGTGGCACTGTGGCCCAAAGTGAGCATGGACCATCTTCCAACAGCAAAATTAGTTTCATACTGTGAGGAATTTTTTTTCTGGAAAGTTTTTTTTTTTTTTGTTTATGAGTTTTGCAAGATCAGGTCTCATGGTGAGGTATAAATAGAAAATTACAGCTTTGGAGTTTTGTGCCATTCTCCCTCTCTTCTACAGCTGAATTTCATGGGTACTGTTTATGTGAAGCCCGCCTCAGATACTAGGAAGCCGTCCCAGGCGAGTCTGAAACGAATTCAGCCGCTCATTGTCACCCAAGAGCGAGTACTCAGCTAGCACCTGCAAAAACCGAATCACTCAAGCACACAGATGTTCCTTGAGAACCAGGGAAGCTCCACTTAGCTGTTCGCTTTGCCACGCTACACAATTAGGCTTAGATTCATTCAAGCACGTTAAGCCACGTGAACACAAGAAGGCAATCTCTGAACTCTTGAATGGCTCCAAGAAAAAGCACACAATTATGTCAGAACTTACAATAAATAGTCTGGCAGCTCCTCCGGTGAGGCACGGGTCACAGGTGTGCTGGGGTCCCCATGGTCTACACAAACAAAAGAGGGAAAATGGTGAAACGCAATCGAGCAGTGAAAACGTGATCAAGCACACATGCTGCCACCAGAGTCATTTATCAGCGTTTCTGATAAGAGAAGTGCGGCCGAAGGTCTCCCCTGTACTTTGGCAGGTGGAGGGCAGTCCTGCCTCCTCTGCTGGGTCTCTGGGCTGTGGGTCAGCCAGCTGTTACTGAGTCAATCATCAACCCAGTAGGCACAAACAGTTCCACTGGCAGTGCTGTTACATACACCCTAATTAGAGATATGCCTCGACTTGTTCTCCACTTGCCTTTGGACGCGTCTTTCAACAGGATACTCGTGCCCAATACTAATGCCACCATTTACATCCTCAAGAACCTGTTATGTCTGTCTTGGTAATATGGGTAAAGTTACACTAACAATATACTACATTTCACTGCTATCCTCAGTCAAATGCAACTTTCTGTTAATTTTCTATGTGACAATAAGTAGCCATTCTCTACAGGGAACAATTTTCTATTTATTGAGTACTGAGTATTGAGTTCTATTTATTAAATGTACTGAGACAACGACATGTACAGCATAAAATATGCCCCCCCCCCCCAAATATACTACATTTAGCAACTAACTATTACGATGCACTGAAATATGCATAAGTGTGTTCTCTATAGAGGAAGTGTACTCATGTTCAATTAGAAAATCAATTCAATGTGACATTTGACCAGGCATCGATCATATCCGATGTTTCAAAGAACACAATCTACTTTTCCATCATTTTCCATCATAGGTAATGAGAGCTGGGAAGGCCCAGTTTGTATTGCATCTTCCATGCAAGGAAGTGCAAAAAGTAAGAGAGAGACAGTAAACCCACCCTCAAGATTTTCCTGGTTGTTCTTTAGGTCCGGGCTAGTCTCCACCCAATTAGGTTTTAAGCGCTCTCGCTCCTTCTCTTTGTGCTTCTTGGACTTTTTCTTCTTGTGCTGGCTGTTGGCTAGCTGCTGGTCAGTGCAGATGGGGGGTTCAGTCCGTGGGGGTTTGGGGCTGGCTGACGCTGGTGACTCAGGTTCCGGCCGTTCCAATTTATGGAGGCCGTTAGCCTCGCTAAGCTTATGCCGCTGGTAGAGGCCATTGTGGCTCTGCTGAACACTGTTGTTGGTCCTTTCAGGCTCGGTTTTGTTCGGTAAACTGGAGCTTCCAGGGCCAGATGAACTATTTCCCATGGAGGAGCCAATATGTCCATTGGAAGGAGTTTGCACGGGCAAGTTATGGTCTAGCAGTTTTTGTTTCTTCAGAGTCTGACTTTCCAGGTGATTGGAAGGCACTGGGCGTTTCTGAGAGCAGGAGTGGAGAAGAAAGAGGCGATCTTACAAAACAGCATGTGCAAACAGATACCAACAACATATGAACTACAGTGAACTCCTGCAGAACAGTAGCTAATGAAGTGCCTAGCATTTCCATCAACAAAAAGCAGATGGCGCCACACTAGCCTTTTCCACAAGAAAAAATAAAAACCTCATTTGTCTTGTCGTTGATCAACAACTTAAGTATTTACAAACATGTCCGTTCTAGTACTTTGAAAATGACAGAAACAGGACCCCAAACCTTCTACATCATAACCATAATACCACTGACATATTCTGATTTATTTAAATAAAAAATAAAAAAAGAGGAAAAGGTTATTTAAATGGATGCATACTCACCACAGATAGATTCTTGACAGGGCTATGCTGGGACGGAGAATCCCCTGGGGTTTTGTGGAATGAATGGCTGGACTGGAAGGACTTCAATTGGCTACTGCTGCTGAGAGGTTGAAGCTTTCTGCAGGATTAGAGGGATAAATGTGGAAGTTGTTATTCTACACAAAATAGCCAATCCCTACCTGTGCATTAGGAGCCACTGATCCACGAACGTGCGAACTTAATAAGGAAGCTATAGTTAGCAGAGTTCCAGAAAGCTATAAACAAGGCTGGGCTGTTCTTTCAGGGAAATGAAAAAATAAACAGGAAGAGACTCGGGCTTTAAAACTATGAAGACGACCGACGTGTAGGAGTTATGAGTCTCGGGTGCTTAGGCTGTGCCATTCTCACACGTTTGACACACTTTCACACTGACACATGCCCACACCCGAGTCAGAATGTCGGGGCTTGTTAGTTCGGGCCTTCCTTCTACACTTGGTCCAGCTGCCGCTCTTGTGTTTCCGGATAACTGATAAGATCTGCAGTGGGGCAGGCACAGGCTTTGCTGATGTCCAGCAGAGAGAACAATAGTGCCAGACGCATTCCCTCTCCCCGAACGCTCTTCACTGGCAATCTGCTTCCTACAGCTCTTTCCTCAGATACAGCAGCCCATTATCTAACCGAGGGATCGCTCCTCCCCTGCGGCCTGTGCTGGGACCTCCTTGACGTGACCTGAGAAACCCACTGACTCAACTGAACTGAAAACACTGGTTAACGCACCAAAAATAAATAAATAAATAAAACAGCTGCTTTCGATAGCAAATGCACAGGATGACCAGTATATTCATGGTTGACAGTTCCCTCTAATCCAACTGCACTGTGTAAGCTAAAGCTCCTGGGGTTTTAAAAATCCCTTGTATGTTGCGAGAGCAAGGCTAGGACACTGCTGCCTCCCTCTTGTCCCTGCTCCTGAAAAATGGTAGACAGAGGTGAAATTGGACGAGAAAGTCAAGCAGGAGAAGTGTGGCAAGCTCCCTGAACGGCGCCGCTGCCAAAACCTCTCTTTTTTTTGGCAGCTTGGGGAATTTGAAGCAGGGTGATGCCGTTTCCCCTATTGTTTCTTGGCGGAACGCTGCCGTTTCAGACGTCCTCAGCCTAATTCCACTCGACAGCGCCATGTGGTGACCTGTGCGGCCTATTGCTCTGACAGACCTATTAACCAGATCATCTGTGCTGGGTTAGGAATTTTACAGGGCCCCTCGATGTGTCAGCACAGTGGACTTCAGGGACCAGACTACAAGGGCCAGTGGTGCTAACCATAGGGCTTTCACGAGCCATCAACAGCCCCCAATGCTCAACTGAAGCAATTATCCCATTATAGAAGCTTAAGGGGTATGGCAGCTTAAACTCAGGCATGCCTTGAGGGCTTATAGATGTTTCCATATAAAAACAGCTGTTATGTTTATTTAAAGCGGAATAATAGGACGCAGCGCTAATGCAAACTCAAAGTAAATGTCGAGCGCCGGGATCAGGAAAATAACCACTGGAGGGCTGATAACACCGAGGCTGAAAGGTTGCCCACCTGGCTAGAAGCCTGTGGATAAGCTGTTTCTCCTCCTCCACGTAGCCCGGCCAGTCCCTTTGAACCTGCTTGTAGAAGTCGTCTCTCAGAGTGAAGCTGTGGTCTTTGGGGTTTGGTTTTGCCACCTGAAAGAGAGTAAAAGAGCAGTGATTTATTTCCAGTGGCTGTTGGAATCAGTTCCGAATCACACTAGGCCTGCTGAGAAGTTTCAAGACGGTGTCTGGCTCAATTAGGAGACGAAAATAACGGTGCCAAACAGGTCAAACTCTTCTCAGCTCATAGTCTTTAAAAAAAAAAAAAAAAAAAAAGCCTTTCTACCAAACTTTTGAAATCTTAATCCCCAGTCCAAACACGGTGTACAGCTATGTATTCAAGTCCTTTTTAATTAAGCGTGTGATTACATCCATCATCACAGAGTCAATAGGCACCTTACCCTAGTGTACGCTCACTGTAAGTAATGCTCCTTAGAATTACAGGCTACAAAACCAAGTGACCAAAAAAACAATAATTCGCTTCTTTCACTCGGCATGCCCATCCAGAGGAGCCGCCTAAACCCTCCCCCACCCAAACACGATCCTCGGCTCCAAATAGAATTAAAGCAGTGGTCTAATTGCTGCCGCCAGCACCGCAATCTCCCTCTGATGGCTGCGCTGGGGCTCCCAAATTTAAACGCTACAGGAAACGTGCAGCAAATAAACCTCGCACGGAAATAAGCAGAGCTCCATTACTTTCAGACTGTAACGATGCCCATTACTGTCTGGAACAGGAAGGAGCAGCAGAAGGGCACTCATGTCCCATGTTGTCTGAAGTTTTAGTCCAAAGATAAAAGATCAGTGCTATATGCGGGCTGTAGATAATATTGTTATTGTGAACAATCCCATCACAAAGCGCCTTTCTAAGTGTACCTTCAGAATCTCAAATAACCTGTTGCATAAGATTAATTCCTCTCAGTTGGGTTCTCAGACTCTGTCTCTGGTACATTATCATAGAGCAAAACATCAAACACACCACCAAAAGCACCAGCAGTTCAATTACTTATTTTTTGAATTAGAATTAAACACAATTTCTTATAATCTGTTGGTTTATGTAGTAAAACAACCTTTTTGCTGTTTTATTTTTTATTTATTTATTTTTATAGGTCTGTGTTAATAGACAGTAAGGGTTGGGTTGGAAGGAGATTCTAAATTGTAAGGAAAAAAGTGAATACATCTGTGTGTGACCGCACTGAAATTATTAAAAAATCTAAACTGAAAACAACAAACGTACAGAGATGTGTTTGCACCCCCTCAAAAACCCACAGTGGCTGAATTCACATGTAACAGAGGAAGCACAATCTAGCCCTCACCCATTAAGAGTAGTAACAGCTGTGTGATAGGAGTGAAATATATTGGGTTGGATTTGAAATTGCTTGCATTAGGGACAAAATTGAGTAAAAAACAAATTTGGTATTAACACTCATCTTGGTCCATAAAACTTTCAACCTCATCTTCAGGAAAGCCTGTGTTGTTTAACCCAGCAGATAGCAGATTCTTTATTTAACTATTTAATGGTTTTAGGGGTTGTGATAATCATGTGGGAGTTTCTGGGTGTGTACAGCTCCGTAAAAAAAATAATAAGAGACCAATGCAATGTTCAGTTTCTCAAGTTTTATCTTTTATAGGTGCAAGTAATAAACTGAATGGCTTTGCCTTAGTTTTTAAGAACTGCTGACAATATTTCTCCTAATTTCCAAAAAAAAAAAATATTGTTCTTTAAAGCATTGTTTTAAAGGAAATGACAAAAATCTAAATAAGAGAAATGATGCAGCATTTACAGAACAAATCTCTTGCTCGCTCTTAAACAAAATGGCAATAATTACCTTTGAATAACTTCTAATCCAACTGGTCTCATTGTGAGAGGGGAGTGTTGATTACAGCAATGTTAAACTGCAGTGGTGTCTTATTTGTTTCCGGAGCTGTATGTGTGTTTGCGTGCTGTACCTCTTCCAATACAGTGCTCAGGTCAGCTTTGTCCTTGGGACTGGCTCTCTCTCTCTCCAGCCACAGCAGCAGCTCTGGTTTCTTGTAGGGCTTCAGGGCCAGCAGGTGAATGATGCGCTCTCTTAAGGGTCTGTGGGCCACCGCACTAGGAGCTGTGCTCCTCTTGTTGCTGGGTGAATGTCTGTTTGTGCCATCGAAGGTCGCCGGCAGGCCCTGCTTCCTCTTGATCTTAACACACTTACCTAAACACAAAAGGAAACGCCACACAAAGAGGACATGAACGCCAGTTACCTCCTTCATCAAGGAAGACACAAGCTCTAAACGATCAAATTAAATTACAAAAGACTTTGTGCCCGGGGCAAGGGCAGCACTGAAGTCTCAAGGAAGTTTTTTTTACAATGCAGACCGCTCAGGAGTGAAATGTGACACAGAAAAAGACGAGGAGGGATTAGAGACTAACCCAGCTACTTGTTTAGGACTGAAAATAAACCGGGTGCACCTCAAATAGCCCGGCGCCTCTGGGACCACTCGAATCCCTTAACTCTCGTTATGCAAAACAAAAGGGGAAAAAAAAAAGCTGTGGCAAGGTGAAATTGAGGGAGAGAGAAAGAGAAGAAGATAGTGCCAGGGACATGACATATGTCTGTCACACATACAGCAGAGCAAACAGCGCATGTCTGACCGCTTCAGGAAATATGGCTTTTGAGTAAACAGAGCCCAGCGGAACTGGTACTCTGGAGACGCCGCGCTCCAAGCAGGCTGGGGAGCGAGAAAGAGCTTAAACTGTAAACGGAGCTTTCTCCTGTGCAAACAACACAGCTATGGAAACTGAAGGAGCTCAAATAGACCCCTCCTCCATCCCTCCCTCGTCTCTCTAACTCGACACACACTCTTCCCACCAGTGCGCTTATTCACCTGAAACCCAGCCAGGAGGCCATGGCAGCGCTGACAGATATCAAGCAAGCCTAATCTCATTAAGCAGTTTAAGCCATGCTCTGAAGGTTGCCATAAGAGCGGGAGAAGGACAGCCAGTTTGCAGAGTGGACGCCGCGTGTCCCGAGCTCGTGCACTTCTTTATGTAATGTTAATTAATGTTATTTACGCCGCAAAGTGGCCTTCTGTTCTGACTGCACTCTGTTCTGACTGCCAGTAGTTGCTCTGGCTATAGTGCAACTGTCTAGGAGTTTAAAGAAACATTCTACTGTTTCAAAGCACAGTATAACTCATAATATTTAAACAAGCCAACATGTGCAACAGTACTCTATCAAAAGTGGCGTAAAGCATAAAACTGACCAGAAACAACATACATACATATAATGATATACATATAAATACATACATACACACAAACACACATATATACACATACACAAACACATATATACACATACACATAAACACACATATATACACATACACACAAACACACATATATACACATACACATAAACACATATATACACATACACATAAACACACATATATACACATATATACACAAACACAAACACACATATACGCACACACACATATATACGCACACACACATATATACGCACACACACATATATACGCACACACACATATATACATATACACACACACACACACGCACGCATACACACAGAAAATACAATCTTAGATGCTAACATTGTTATGATTATAGACTCTTAACAAAAAAAGGGTGAGGTGCCATTACAGGATTTGCCAAAACCACAACTCTGCTGCCCCAGCACCAACTCCATGTTTGCTGACAGACCTCATGGCATGGCAAATGTACATATTACGCCTTTAAGAAGGAGTATTGTTATTTGAAAGCCTCAACTGTTGCTAAAACCATGGCCTGCCAGTGCCAACAGTTCCAGCCTGGAGCGTTAGTATACCCTGTAATACCACAGACTAGCTGAGAGAAAACAATGTCTCCATTTAGGGGGAATATTTCTGCGCTACAAAGTTCAAAACGTTGGCAAACAAGCAGGAAAGAACTGAATTCCTCTCTACGCCTAAACAGGTTGCAAAATAGTGCTGGATCAAACCATACTTCAGCTGCCAAAGCAGCCCAGTCCCTGTATGCTGGAGGGAGACTACTGTGCGTCCCTGATTACTGTTCTTTTTCTGAAATTACCACGGAAATTGTACTGAAATGACTTACTGGATCTGCCAGAGTTACTCAGATAAAACAGATTACTTGAACTTTATTCTAGATCAGTCTGTTTAACGATTACTTTACAATGCAACTGATGACTGTAAGTGACTTTATTTACATACAAGTGTCACTGAGGTAATATTAAAGGTTTGCTGTTTCTATGATAATTTAATTGTCAAAATAATCACTGGATTATTAATGTAAGTGATACTATAATAACGATTCATGCCACACCTGTCTTTTTTTTTACTAGTGCCAGACAACTTGTTGCACACAAAGTGCATAAACCTGCAGAACTGAGTACAAAACAGTAAGCAGACTGTAAATTTTTTTGATGAACTTCTGCACACCATCCCAGATACGAGACTGTGCCAACCGTAAAGACAGCCCCAGGCTCTATAATCAAGCCTGCTCTGGAATACCTGCCATACATTTAAAATCGCCCTGCACCAAGATCTATGATTGCAAAAGCTGCATTTAGAAACTCCTTGAAGATAAGCATACTATTACTTCACCGCAGAAATACAGCATGCCGCCGCAAGAAGCTTCTCTGCCTGCGACCCTTTTATTTCTGCGTGAGCAGGACCATGCCGTAAAAAAAATTGACCACGGCCCTCCGCGAGGGGCTGGCCTCCTGTGTGCTGCTGGAACTGGCTCAGTCAGCAAATCAAGCCTTGCTTTGATTACAAGACCTGCTACGTCCATCAACATTACTCAAGCAAAAAAGTCAGACACGTCTCACGCTGAACATATTACGCATCACATTTGGAAATTAAGAAATCATACAAAGAAAAAAAAAAAAAAGGAAAAACTCATCTCATGCCCAGTGTGTGTGAAGCTGCTCCAGCCGCACAAGGCCGAGGACAAGTCTTGTCCCTTTCAACCTCCTCAGGGGGGGAAATCGGGGAATTCGCTTCAGAGAGAGCCCCCATGTATAATTCAGCATTTCTACAGATGAAAACCTAATTGATTCCCAGCCACGGTAATTAAAATCCCAGGCCCAGCTTCATCCGCACAGTGTGAGACTTGTTAGCGCATACTTCCGGCGATCTCAATCACGTTAATGAAGCAGGTCTCTGGCTTCATGCCTGCGTAGTGTGGGGAAGAGGGTAAAGGACAGAAGAGCGAGCGCAGACAAGGCTTTCTTGATCAGTGGCAAACTAAATTATGTAGCACGCTGGCCATCGTTAGGGCAAAAAGGTGTCCAGATTCATCAGCTGGAGGAAATGAAAGCATCATAAAATAGTCCTCTGATTGGCTCATTCATATAAGAGGCCTTCACGCTCTCTATCATGTAGAAAATACTCAATACATCCAACATGTCCCTTCCTGTTCTAAAATCCCTGTAACACAGGACCCCTCATGTCCTTTTGCTAGAGTTGCGGTCGGATAA
This sequence comes from Hemigrammopetersius urotaenia, assembly GCA_037974485.1. Classification (NCBI taxonomy): domain Eukaryota; kingdom Metazoa; phylum Chordata; class Actinopteri; order Characiformes; family Alestidae; genus Hemigrammopetersius; species Hemigrammopetersius urotaenia. The sequence goes on from JBBPDC010000019.1 coordinate 2,240,896, forward strand.
TGCTTTGATGGCGCTAGCTGTAGAGAAGACCACTACAGCAGTGTGTGTGCATGGGAGTGTGTACAAGGGCAGGGTAGGGGGTCTTTACTTACTTGGATGTGTTGCCCCAGGTTTGATCTCAATAGCGGATCGACTCCAGATGTCTTTCTCCACCTGGGACATGCGCTCGCGGGTCATCTGGTAGGAGTCATCCGTGGCACACACCGTGATCTTGTCTTGAATACTGCCCTGGCCCTCCAGGTGGTCCCTGCCATCCCTGAGGAGAACATTTCCAAAGAAACAAAGCAGGAGTTCACTATGGCTCACCACAATATTTACAGTAAGAGACAACACAGTGGTTTCCAGTCCTTTTTCCTGTTCAGCTACAACCATTTTAACTCGAGGGCTTTTAATTACTACTTAGCTGGAAAAGGTGTGTTACAGCAGGGTATACAGTAAAATATCAAGGGTTGAAGATGAGAACCACTAGGCTAAACACATCACATATCCCACTCTAAAAGATATTTCAAAACAGTTGTAATTGCTAAATTATACTGCGAAGTAAATATAGGTCTGATTATATTTACTGTTTTCTCCGAGTGGATCGGTTGCACCACTTTCTAATTTGAAAATGATAACATATAGCTAGATGTCAGTCTAAATGATGAAATAATCACAAGCTGGGTTTCAACCTCAGCCTACTCAGAGCACAGAGTTTATATATATATTATATTGCAGCTCTGCTTTTCTGTGTTTTCTCATTTTCACCAAGTGCATCTGTGGCACAGTTGGGCCTATTGTGCACAGTTCAACCGGAAAGTCGGTGACTAATTTATGACTAATTCCCTCAACTGGTTTGCTGGAATTGCTTTGCATCCTCTTTTCCCACAAACCTATGTAATGCTATTCTTTCTGTAGGACAAACAAAGTATTGTAGAGCCCACAAGCCTCCTTTGAGCTCCAGAACCAACAGATCAGTGCCACTCGGGTTAGGGAGAGAAGGAAGAAAGAAAAAAAAAAACACCACTCACACACACACCACAGAACACTGTGATGCAACTTCGGTCCAAGGGTCAGTAAAATGTTTGTCCTCACAAACTTAATCCTCCGCAAAACACATTTAGCAAAACACATGCCAAGCATTCGAGCAAAATGGCGAGAAGAGCTTTTACTTTCAACACGTATGATTATTTAAATGACTATTGCCTGCACAATTATATGCACACTACGGTTTAAACTGGAATAGCGCAATTAACCGCCCATGACTGAATGCTAGAAATATGACAAAAGTCAATTATTTATGCTAAAAAAAGAACCCACTCTAACTCCAACATGATTTCAGGACACAATGTGTGTGTATACTGTGTTGTTTTTTTTTTTCATTCTCACATCAAATTATTAAAATCAAGTAGTTGTGCTTAAAGACCTGCAGTCAAGTTGAATCATAAGGTCATGAAGATTTACAGCCCTGTCAATGAGCTTTTCATGCATTCGCTGATCATGAATGAATCCAAATGATAGCAAATGTCGCAATCAGCACTGCTTACCCTGAGACATACTGGTGAATACAGTCAAAGCTGGCTTGAGGTTTGTCCTTGTTGTCGCTGGATAGGTAGAAGGAAAAGACACGCAGGGCGTCGGAGGAGTCCGCGGTGGGGGCGGGGATCTTGATGTACTGCAAGGAGCGAGAATTGCACAATATTAGGTGTAAGATAGAATCGGTACAAACCTAAAAGCTTTCCAATCTAAAACATCAAAACATCTTATGTCATCTCTTATAACATGTGATTCAAAAACAGACATGTTTTGCTGCGCTGGGGCACACGGAGTTTGTTAAATGCTTGTTTTGAACAAGCCTGACCGCTAAAAAACCAGACAGTGAGACCCTAATGAAACGCCAATCACTGGTTTCATTAGAAAGCAACAGCTGCTCAGCTGGAACTGAAATGCAACATTTTATTAGCAGCCCTGGCAGGCCCATTTTAAACAGAGTCACATTATGAGCTCAGCAATTTATCTCGAAAGCCCCAAAGCTCATAGCGCTCACTTCATTGTAGTGATTTTGACAAATGTCTCCGTTGATTTAACGTGAACATTTATGGAGAAACTGGGCCCCAACGACTCAGAGCCACGTTTCCTCGTGACACACTGGGCCTCAGTCTCCTGTCTGCAGCACAGAAGGCCATGTCCTCATACAGCAATTACAGCCATTACTCTATCTTAACCGAGAGTTTCGCTGCAGGGCAATCTGTGCTGTCAATTTCTGACATGAAATAAGTTGTTTTAAACAGTACATATATTTGTGTGTGAATGAAACTGTGTGTGTGTGTGTGTGTTTGTGTGTGTGTGCTGGGGTGTGTTATGTTTGGTGGGAGCATGAACTGTAAGGATTATTTGCTTGGTGAAGCTCTAAATGTTTTTGTTTTAAAGCTGAACATTCTGCCTTTGGAAAACCCATTTCAAGCAAATGAAATCAAATCCTTTTAATCAATGACATTTTTTTCAAGGTCAAGCAGCGGGAAAACGTATGGACTCACTCAACGTGGCGGAAACAACGAGGGAAATATCGACACAAGTCCAAGAATGCAAATTAGGCTTCAGTTAAAAGAGAGTGCTTGAAGATCTTAACGAGCTGTTGGACTTGGCTAATTGAAGGGAAATATGGTCCCAACAAAGGATTATAAACATATTTGAACAAGGAAACCTAACATGGAGAGTGGCAAAAGTTGGCACATGTTCCTAGTCAGCTGTGTCTAAAATATGGTGGAAAAACAAACAAAATAGGGAAGATTATAAAAAGGGAAAACGTACAAGAAGACCAGGGAAGACATCAAAAGGGTCAGGATAGAAAACTTGAAGCGATATCAAAGCCTTGAAAATAGAAAATGCACAACAAAACAAAAGAAAAGCAAATGGACGGAAACAGGAGGCGGTGTTTGTGAGAGCTAGGAAAAAATGGGATTTACATCCAGAGAAACCAAATGAAAAACAGCACTAATAACTAAACAGAGGAAAACAGGATTACAGTGGACTAAAGGGAAGCAATCATGGTGTGTGGATGAAATCAGAGAACGCAACCATTCCTTTAATAGTCAATGTACTGGTGTATACTGAAAATCTTGATACTTCTCATTCCACTGATAGAAAATAAGTTTGGTGATGATCATTTTTCAGGAAGATAATGTATTTTGCCAGGGAACAAAGAGTGTTTAGTTCACATCTCAATCTGACTGAAAATTTAGGGTGGAAATAAATTTAAAAAGAAAAAAAATGGTCTGAGCCCAGGCTTCATTATGCAAAGCTGATCTGTCAATCACTTTTGAAACCGTCTAATTAGTGAAGCTCATTAACATGTAATTCATTCAAATAATGTACGGTTTTTTTGTTTCATAGAGTCAGAATGTTCAGCTACTAAACAAAAATCACTGTGTCATATATGTGATTTTTAACAGAAGGTAAAAAAAGATGTGTGGCATTAACCCTCAAACTTTTTGTTCACTTTTCAACAATGAAACATTCAGCTTTTTAAAAAGTACTCTGCAAAAATCAAGACACACTCAATAAAAATAATTTGCTCTGACCGGGACATAGAACTGAACTGTGATCACTTTCACTATTGACCCTCATTTTGGATGAACTCCTGCTAAATATAAGCACTCAATCCTGGTCCGTAATTTGTCACTGCCATGCTGAGCCAAAAGAAGCAGAAGTTGCTCTACGCCAGCAAAGCCTTCCCCGTCACTCGCTGGTGGAGTATGTGCACACCTCTAATTAACCATCATGTGGTTTGCCATTTAAAAAGACACGGCGGTATCAAAACAGGGAAGGAAAACTACACTGGCAAATGGGGAAATATACAAACACGTGCTCATCATACAGCCTCGGCACAAAGACGGCCTTGTTATCTATTGTGTTCACTTCCACTATTCTGTCTCAAGAGGTTAAATACTAGGTTGCCTTAAATGAATGACAGTGAATGAAGTCATTCTGTAGAATGTTTTCTGTAGAGGAAAAATAGCTTTGCATTATATTTTAATGCAAACAAGTCAATGTTATTCGCTGAATGACACATATTTACGGAGCCTGTCTGTCAGCTAGTCACTTGGTGTACATTTATCTTCGAGAAGTTAAAGTATCTTCAGGTCTGCGGGTTAACAATGCACTCCTTTATTTCTCACGTTCACACAGCCCCCCAGTTCTCGTCGTGAAGAGCAACAGTGAAAACACAGTCAGGGCGGAGGCCGCTCGACTTGTAGGAGCTTGACTGTAAGTTTGAGGAAAGCACTGCAGGCGGCAGGAAGGCTGTTGCTCGTGGCGTGTTTATGTAACTCGCCGTCGTCTGCAGGAGATCAATAAGAGCCCAGCAGAAAGCCAGTCCATGAGAACCTACACAAAGTTCTGTAGAGAGCGACCAATGAGAATTCGACCTAAACATGGACTAGCGAAGACTAATGCAAGCGCTTCACTCTGAAGAGGAATGCTCAAGAATCAGAGCGTGGATGCTGAGCACTGCGGGGTAGAATTCTTCACATCACTGTGGAGGAATTGCTTTAACTCAGCCCTACTCAACATTATCGGCCCGTTTAAGGTTAATCTCAATGGGGATCAAGTCAGGACTTGTTTACCTCAGAGCCTTAATTTAGTTTAATGTCCTGATCATTGCCTTAAACCCCAATTGCACTTGATCATGGATCAATGACTTGACATTCTCTTGCAGGACATTCTGGTAGAGGAAAGAAATCAATTCTATCAAGTATGGCAAGTTGGTCAAGGCCTGAAGCAGCAAAAAACATACCCACACGATCACACTACCACCGCCATGTTTGACAGTTTCTAAAATGTTATTGTGGCTGCATTAGCTTTAATAACTGGAGTTCCTAATCACTTTAAATTGAAATAACAGTCCACAGAATATTATGTGAAAAAGATGAGGCTTCTTCTTGATTAACAGTTGTTTTCACTTTGCAACTCACATGGATATGGTTTTGTAACTCTTTCCAGTCTGATTTATGTAAACTAACCTTCTTAAATCTTTCAAAATTTCTTTCCATCATGGCCTACAGTGTTGTTGAGAACTTTTAGAAGACTTGCCGCAGAGGCTCTATTCAACAGGGCCACCAGATATCAAACACAGGTGTTTAGTCTAATTGATCCCAATTTCTGTCTAAATTTAGTTCACTGGTTAATCAAGTATACTATTGTATATCTAAATCTTAAAAGGTTTGGATTAACCTTAAAGCGTATTTCTAGAAACCAAATGCTTAACACAAAATGTTTACTTTAAAAGATCGAGGCCCACAACCACCTTAATGAAATAAATCAGTTGAATTTGGCTCTTTAGCTTCTGTTAGCTTCCTTATATTAATGATTGGGACTGCGCTGGAAAGAAATGCCCCCGGATCAGTGTGAAATATTACCCAGGTCAGTGTATAACCCCCTCGTCTAATACTTATGTCTTTCAGTGTCTCTGCAGAGCTCCAGAACAACATTACTCTTGTTTCAAAACCTCATTTCCAGAACCACAGAGCAATTATATTCTTTAAAGCAAAGTCAATTCCGCATACAGACTCATTAGGCAACAGGTATTCTGGCATCTTGAAAAAAAACTGAGGTCCCTTCAAGCAGCCTGGCAGTGATTCATTAGGGATATTGACAGGGTGTTTTAGTCAAGGCGGTGGCCTAGATTTGAAGAGAAAAAACATGATGTTCAAAGGCCCGGGCTTTCACTAGCAGCTGGGCTGAAAGTTGCACTTTCGATAATCAGAACACAAAAGCAAAACGGATAGACAACGAACACTCTATCAGGGTAATATTCAGGTGTTTGAGTTTCACTGTTACATAAGCAAAATGCCTAGCGCTTCTGCAATTCTGCACATATTTCTCCGGCCCTTTAAACCTTGCTGTCAATCTTTGCCTCCAACGCCTTTGCACAGATTACAGATGTCGCTTTTAAGAACTGGTTTTAAAGAACACAAGCACAGCTAATCATACTGGAACTTCACACACATTCACAAACTCTAAAGTTCTGAAAAACTTAGCTGCTGAAGAAGCAGTTACTATTTCTGAAAGTATTGACTATTAATCATTGAAAGCAATACTGCTCCTTCAGTAACCGCGTGGATTTCTAATCTGATTATTGTTTATCTGGTTATTTCTTCATACACAAAATCTTCTGAGGTTAGGACTCCATGAAAAAAGCACCTTTCCTGGCAGAAGTGGTGAGGGTTTCAACATTTAACCAGCTATCGCATTTTTCGGCACAAAATAACCAGCATTATACAAAACCTCTACAATATCTGTGTTAGTACTGAAGCGCTGAAACAGCATCTTTTTTTTTTTTTAAGAAGAGCTTCCAAAAAGAGTCTCAAGGCACCAGCCACAGTCATAACTGCTAACTTCAGAACACCTCTGTGTCTAAAGCTTCACTCTTGCCCAATTTAAAATAAGAACTACCGCTCTTCTGTATATTGTATTTTGTTCAGACCACCCACAACTACATACACAATATGGACAAAATAAACCTAAAAAGTGTAAAACCTAAACTTTATAGTGTATTTAACACATTTTCAGAAATGGATCTGATCCACTGCAAAGTTGGAAAGGGTGCAATAGTGACACATACAGCTAAATTACCTGGCTACCCCCACCCCAAAACAAGAAAACAAGCAAACAGACATGGTATGATAATCCTCACAGAAAAGCTAAATGTAATAGCCCTCCCTCTTGAATTATGAGGCAGTAAGAAACACAGAGCAGTCAGTGGGCCTTGAAACAGCCTTTTAGCTCTACAGTGCAGTATTGATTCCATAGAGAGAGACAGACAGACACAGGGAGACGGAGACAGACAGAGACGGAGAGTGCGGTACAGAGAGTGCGGTACAGAGAAAGAGAGAGAGAAAGGGAAGGAGAAAATGGGAAACAGAGAGAGACCCAGAGAGAGAAAGGGAGAGAGAGAGAGAGACACAGAGACAGAGAGAGAGAGACACAGAGAGAGAGAGACACAGAGAGAGGGAGAGAGAGAGAGAGACACAGAGAGAGAGAGAGACACAGAGAGAGAGAGACACAGAGAGAGACAGAGAGAGAGAGACAGAGAGAGAGAGACAGAGAGAGAGAGACAGAGAGACAGAGAGAGAGACAGGGAGACAGAGAGACAGAGAGAGAGAGAACGAGAGAGAGAGCGATCTGTGGGCAGATGTGAAGAGCAGGACACAGGATGTCACAAATGCCCAGTCATGCAGAGCAGCCCTGAGCAGGCGAGTGGAGTCAATGACTGCACCTTTTCCAACAACTCCCACATCGTACACACACTGTCTTTCTCTCTCTCTCTCTCACACATAGACACACACAGCGCCACAGCTTCTGCCATGTGGACCCAACCCCCATTCCTCACTAGGCCCTGACTGTAACGTAACACAACACACACACACAGACCACACACCCCACACACAAACACAACAGCGGGCCGACGCTGCTACGGCCACTCAAGGCAACTCAAGCGAATGCTGGTAATGACCTATTTCCGTCCGAGTCTCAGAGCAACAAAGAGTGGCCCACTCAAATAGATGTGTACTTTGTCTTCTTTACGCTTAATAAGCATGGTCATCCAAAAAAGGGGGGTGCTGGGGTGCAAGCAGACTAGAAATATCAGTTTTGCTGTTTAAGACGTATATTAACTGAATAAAACTATGCCTCTTTGAACACTGATTTTTGCCTTGAATACCCACCCAGTCAGTATTAGATCATCTATACCAATGGCCCCAACCTTTTTTGCACCACAGACCAGTTTCATGTAAAACGATGAAAAAATATTTACATGGACTGATATAAATACAATTAAAAACAAAGTGTGTTTGTTTTTTTACTAATTTCTGCTAGGCTATATTTTTGATGTACCGTATCACGTGACCAAAATAAAAGTCAAATCAGTCTGACTCAGGTCAACAAAAAAAACTGTAATCATCAGAAACCACAACACACTTTTCTAAACCAGTTTTCGTGCTGATTTCAGATCTGCTTTCAGTTTTTTTCTTTTTGAATTATGAGTAATATTAGATTTGCAATAGACTTGCATGCATTTTTTTTTTATTAAATCCCAGGCACCAATCAAGTAACGGTTTCAATATTTTCAGTGTGAAGTCAGACAGGTGCACACTGTGGCATAGATTTAATGATCAGTGTAAATCAGCTACCACTGTTTCTTCAAAACCGCTCAGCATATGATTATTATATGCTAATCAACCAAATATCATGCAGTATAGAACTAGCTTCATCACAAAAACTGTATGTGTGGGAAAAACCAAACACGGATTTGAAATCAGCGTGAAAAACACTACAAAACCCACATAAACTTATCTCTGATGATTTTGACCTGTTGACCCTTTTTATTCTGTCTTTCTGTGCGGCCCGGTACTAAAGGACTCACAGTCCGCGGCCCAGTGTTTGCGGACCTCTGCTCTATACCATTATTTTCCTGTAACAATAATACAGAGTTTGAGTTTAGCGGAATGCGATAAATAAATCATTTCCATAATATAGCAATGTTCTATTATTAATTTGGCCACTGGGATATTTTGACTATGGAGTCTTAAAAATAAACCACTATGTCGGCCATCTGTATGGGTGAGCAAATAAATAGCATTCTCCTTACTGGAAATCTGGCTTCTGGCCGCTACACATTTAATTTGTAAGGTCCCTTTTGTTGCACTTTAAAGAACAAAAGGGAACGAAATAGTCCAACCAAAACAAGTCTCTAAGCAACAGTAACAGTACATTAGCAAAGGAACTTATTTAATGCAAACTTAAATATTACCTGAGGTTGTGATACTTTGGGGATAAAAAGGAATTTAACTGATAAATAAAAAGTCATAAGGGCAAATAGTAAAACCTATAGTACATTCTGGGCACCCACTGATCCTAATTGTAGACTAAATAGGATTTTAATGGTGACACAGCACTCACATCGCTGTAAGTTATATGAAACTGGCCCTTAGCATTTCTCAGGTTTTATCGCTTATAGGTGCAAGTATTTAACTGAACAGCTTTGCCTTAGTTTTTAAGAACGGCTGACAATATTTCTCATCTTTTCCAAATAAAAATATTGTTCTTTAAATCATATTTTTAAAATAAAGACAAAGCATCAGAATAAGAGAAATGATGGAGTGTTTACAGATCTCTTGTTCACTCAAACAAAATGGCAATAATTACCTTTGACAAACTTCTAGTAGTGTTTTATCCAGCTGGTCTCATTGTGAGAGGAGAGTGTCGATTACAGCAGTGTTTTTATACTTTTCCTCATTAAATGAGATTTGATTCATGTGATCACTAATCAGTATTGAACAGACACTGGCATGGAATCATTCTCATACTCCTAGAGATGCTGATTTAAAAATAAACTGTCTCTTATTTTTTCCAGAGCTGTATATGTTGGATCCACAACCTTTACTGAAGCCCACAGACATTTAGTCGTCCAAGATCGCCAAACTACAAGCAACAAGTGACTCAAAAAAAGAGAACAATAGGGCCCCTATAAGAAGGTCAGTATATCGCACTGAGCAAAATCATGCCTTAAAGGAAGGCGCACTGATGGATTTATAGTCTTTACCAACCCCCCAGACCAGTTACCCCCCAACTCCTTCAACATCACAACCCCATTTGCTCCATATTCTCCTAAAGACAACCTCCCTACCCCCATGGCCCTCCCGGTTAAGTGATGCATTCGTAAGTTAACACTGCTCCCCCCCTCAAACTTCTACCCTGCACACTTCGCATTCTAATTCTAATCAATGTCACTCAGGTCACTCCACTCCGGGAGTCACTCACCCACCCCTTTTTCTATTCCTAGCTTCCTTTGCCATCTTCATAACCATATGTCATTTAGCCCACTGGTTCCCAGCTTGCCTCCAGGGGAAAAAAAAAATCAGCTTCTGGATAACACGCAAGTTTTTTCAAATCCAAACAGAATCAGGGATTTAGAGACCATAAATCATTACGGCTCCTGCTTTCCTGGACGGATATCAAAAAAGGGGGCCTTCCTGACACTGTGGGAAAAGGGCACCTTGTGGTTGTTGCGTATTTTAGCCTGTCACGCGTCTTTGTTATCTGCTTTTGTTGAGAAAACCATGAAAAGCAAAAAGAAAAAAACAAACATAAAATTCAATTTGGGCACCTGCAGAGAGACTTAAGGTCTAGTGCAGAAATGGAGGTTTCAACGAAACAAGACTGAGATAGCAGAACAATATTCCAGTGTTCGTGTTAACACAGCACTTTACACTTAGATAAAGGGGAGGTTTGAGCAAACGTTAGAGCACGATATCAAGGAGCCAGTGTTGACTAATGGTAACTCCAAACTGACCATAGCATCACGTCCCTCACTGGGTCGTACAATGTATGGTTCTGCGGGTGTAAAGCTAAGCTGTAGCTGCAGTTAACCTTTTATTGAAACTAGCTATAATGCTAACGTGCTGAATCCACAAAGCCTATAAAATTTGGGACCAGACGTTTATCACGATAATTCTCAACTGATCCAAAATCTAGGCATGCCTGCGTATATTTACTCTCTCTTTAGTGCTGCACCGTTTTATCAAAGCATGTTTTCTACTCTGATTGTAATAATTTGAAAGGATTTCTTGCATTGGGATATGAGGGACCTCTCGGTCACTGATTGGTTTTGCCTTGCATCCGTTCTGGACACCTGTTTAAGTGTGCGTGAACCTAGTATGCTAATTTAAGAGGACCGATACAATAAGGATGTAATTATTACTAAGCAGAAGAATTAAGCAGCAAAGCCAGTATAGGTTGTTGATGAGGACGCTGTGTAGCGGTAGCATCTTTTTCCTTTGTTTTCGCAAGTGTGAGGTTTACATTCCCTACAACAGCAAAAACGTGAACCTCACAACTAAACCATTACACAGCTATAAAAATTATTTTTAAAAAGGTGTACAAAAGGTTCTTTTATGCTAACATTCAACAGATATAATGGTCATCCACATACACAAGTTCATCAGAAACACTGTGCGTATGCCCAGAGCAGATCTGTGCACTTGGACTGCCAGTATTTTTCAATATTTCAAAACCATTTGAGAATGATGGAGTCATTGGTGCTGAATGAAATCACTGTAAATCTGCCACATCCAGCAGGAGACCTGAGAAAGAGGTCCGCCACCCGGGCCTGAACAAAGCTACACAGGCACACACACACACACACACACACACACACACACACACACACACACACACACACACACACACACACACACTCACAGGT
>JBBPDC010000019.1:2285194-2298949 GCA_037974485.1 Hemigrammopetersius urotaenia
AAAACAATCCCGTTTTAGAAAAGGAGGATAAAACATCCACTTTTAGAATTAAAAGTAACGAGTAATGAGACCCTTGATAGAAATGTAGTGAAGTGAAAGTCATAAGTTTCCAAAAAAAATACTACTCAAATGAAGTACAGATACTCAAAATCTCTACTTAAGTACAGTACTCAAGTAAATCTACTTTGTTACTGTCCACCTCTGCTGTTCTCAGAACAGGAGCCCACTGATCTAGCCATGTCCTGTTTTATAAACAGACAGAGCTCTTCGTGTTTCACATCTCCCGTTTTTCCTTTTAGGGGGAAACCAGCGTGAACTTGCTCGCCAGAAAAATGCCAAGAAGCAAACTGATCATGGTAAGGGGAAAAGAGGCGATGACGGTTTGTCTGCTGCTGCCAGGAAGCAGAGGTACAGTATGATGCATCATAATCAGAAAACTTTACCAATCCTGTAGAAAATGGCTTTTGACTGCAAACACGCACAGAGACGAGCAAAACAAAATGTGAAGTCTAAATAAAAGTCTGCCAAGAAAGGACCAGTATGAGATACATTCTGCTATATACACAAATGCTGCGTATTAATACTATAGACAAGTAAATAACAGTTAAGTGAATTACTAGCGACACAGATGGTAGTTAGTAGTATGTTATTGCTCTTAGTTGAGAGTAGGTTACTTAGTTTTACAGAAACCAACAATACTACATATTGCCACACTAAGTAGTATGTAAAAATACTACACAATCGAATGTGTAAATCATGGAAGTGTGTTTTTGCACATGTTCCTGTGATTCATTATGAGAAATGATGAATGAATTCTTTTTGAACCATCAGAGGTGGTGGGTCTTTAAATAGATATTTGTAGATATGGGACAAAAATGATCAGGTATAAAGTTAATTTGTTAGTGTTTGCTACTGGAATGGTCCCAATAAGTGCTTTTAGTCCAGATGCTGAGTTTAATACTTGGGTTGTTTTGACCTACAGTTTTTTAGCCGTTAAAACGATTCAGAATTCATCTGGGAAAGTGTCTTGGTGAGAAGTCTTCCCCATAACTTTTCTTCTTACAGTTGTGGAAGGCTGTGGCCACTGCTTTACTCAGCCAGGCTAATCTGCTGCCTGATTTTGATTTTGACCATTTTTTCTTCTTTCTTTTCTAGGGATGCTGAGATAATGCAGCAGAAACAAAAGAAGGCCAATGAAAAGTCTGATACAAAATCCAAGTAGCTTCAAAAAAGCCGGACGGAATCTTCACACTAAGATGACCCTCAGTAAATGTTCTCATTGGTTTTTTTAGGCTCCATTGGGATTTTCTTTGTGTTCTAGTTTCCAGTGTACAAGACGTTCTTGTAATCTTTCTGTCAGGACATTTTATATTGTGTAGCTTCAGGAAGATGAACCTTTTTAAATGAAAATTTGGTTCTTTGCTTCACTGCAGTGTGCAGGTCTCGCTTTTCTTGATCAGTATTTACAATGTAAAAAAAGCAAGAATTACAGACCAACCACAATCTTGTATTTTTATACCCCCACCCCTTCATTGAAAGTAAAAATAAACTGTAGCTCATGAGTTCAGATGGTTTTGTTGGGTTTTTTTTGTGAGTGTGACAGTACAGTAGACTGATAGTAAGATATAGGTTCTCATATTCAAACATTAAGCTTTGTTGTTGGTGTTTTAACCTACACAGCCCCATAACTTACTCTTCAGTAAGAATAACTTGGAGACAGTAACGATGGTATTGTTTTGCCATTCATGTTATTTGACACTGATGGTTTATCTCGCATGTACTTGCCTTCTCAGACCCAAATTGGTGGACAACTGGCTAACCTTTCACGGCAAGGGTCCAAAAGTCATAGTGCAAGACTCATTTCAGGATTATCCAGATGTGGCTCATCACCATAGAAATGTAGGTGTAAATGCACCTGAGACATTTAAAACAGATTTACATTAGGAGGTGGTCAGAGATGCATTTTAACTGGATATTATACCAGTGCAAATGTGTTAGACTCTCCAAAGCACATTTCACCACCAATCTCAGTAGCCTAGATTAGTAAATGTTTTCTTAACCTCATTTTTCACTGTCTCTCTGCATGTGGAAAGTATTCACTGCGCTCCATTGTTTTCCACAATGTCCTGTGTTACAGCCTTATTCCCAAATAGACTCAATTCATCTTTGACCTCAAAAATCTACACACAGTACCCCATAATGACGACGAAAAAAAGTTTGATACTTTTGTGAATATATTAAAAAAAAAGTTTAAATATTCACAGCGTTCGCCATGATCCACAAAAGTGATCCTGTCTCCACTGAACATCCTTCAGAAGTTTCTACAACTTGTTTGCAGTCCTCTCCACCAATTCAGTTGATTGATTTGGAAAGGCACACACCTTTCTAAGTTGACAGTGCATGTCAGAGCACAAACCAAGCCGTGAAGTCCAAGGAATTGTCCTTAGACCTCAGAGACGAGATGGTATTAAGGCACATGATAGTCCAGATACCAGTCACATTATATGGTGTAGACATGGTCTAAAAATGATTTCGGTTCAAAAGCCATTTCTGTTATGGTACTTTTGACACAGTGCAAAGCAAAAGTTTGAACAAAAAAAATCAAACCTCAAAACCAGCTCATCTGCCCTGGTCCAGTGAAGACTCACCAACCTTCGAACGTTTTTTTCCCTTCGAGTTCCGGGAAGCGATGTCTACATAAACACCGGTCACCAAACTGTGATGTCAGTTGTTTGCATTCAGAGGATTATCAGCAGTTGATATGTTTACCATGTGAACACCCATCCGCTGAGACTGACCAGTACCTGCTTTGTTCCCGTTTGTTTACATGTACCAAGAAGGTCCTTGGCAGTGATGTCAGAACCTGTAAAACCTGAAGTAATGTGGAATATAGGCCTAAGTGCATTTAAAACAATCTGATCATGCTTACTGAAATCAGTCTTCATGACGTTCAGCATGCTTCCCATTAGCCTTAGACTCACTATAAATTGGGATTTCAGTAGAATAAAATTATGCTTTTCAAAAAGTATAGCCATGCACACAAGTAGTCCTTATTAAAAATTACATATTTCAGTATTACTGTAAGTAGCCAGTTTCAACTGAAAGATGCCTCTCCAGGATGGTTAGTCTGCAAGGAACAGTAAAAAAAAACTTCACTTAGAGCAAAGGACAGCCAGTAAAATTCATTTTTGTTGATAAATATGAATAAAAATGTTGCATGTATGAAAAACACCTGTTGGTTTTCAGCATTTGAGAAAAAAAAATGTATAATGTAATATCAATCGAGGTCTTCCGGGTCTTAGATTAGGTGTTACGCAGTTTCATGTTCTCTGTGACCTACAAACTCTGCGAGGGAGACAATTATCCTGCAGAGTTCCTACAATGTGTCATGTTCCTACAACAAGTTATTAGAAAAGGAACGCAGCCGTTTTGATGGCAGTCACATTTATGAGAAATTCACAGTAACTTTTTCAACGTTCAGAAGCTTCTTACATTTCAAAAGATCACAGCTGTCTGTGTATATTACCTCAAAACATGTATGAAGCTACTTGAGACTTACCATAAAGCCACACTTTTGCCTCCATGCCTTGCTACCAACAAACGAAATCCAACTATACTACTCTTGAACAAGCCTTTCCTGGACTGAAGTGGGGGACGGGGGGACGGGACTACTGTTCACACGCATTTTGGCAGGATTTGTGTTGGATAACGGAATGATCAGCAAGTCAACTTGATCAAAATAGCTTTTATTTATTTATAACAGCCAAATCGTTTATATAAAATATAGTACATTTAAAACAAACACAAATACTGACCCCATTCAAAGTGAAATTTGATCTTTTCAACACACGTGATCAGTGACAAGAGACGTGAATCAAACCATGAAAGTGCTCAAAATGTGTTTAAAAAAATCTTTAAAATCATATAAAGCACCACTTAAGGGTGATCAAATCATAATTAAAATAACTTGGCATGTCTTAAGAAATTGTATTACAACAGCAGCTTATATGCATAGCATGTCAGACTTTAATAAACGTGTGAACTCAGTAAACATTCCTTCACGTGCACGCCTGTGTGATCAGAGGGGTTAGACTCCACAGCAGTTACTCAGTACCTTCTTCCCACTGTTTAGACTCAGCTTAATCTGGGGTTCCGACTGGCGCCTCAGCTTGGCGTTCTTCTTAACCTCTCTGTGAGAAAGACGCATCGAGAACTAATATCCATTTTATGAAATAAAACCTCATTCATTAAAAATGTCAAATTAATCAAATCTAGAGCTCATCAACTAGTATGATCTCATCTGCATAATGCAAACTCCAGCTTAGGGCTGTGATATACTATTAAGTACTGCACATACACCAATCAGCCATAACTAACACCACCGACAGGTGAAGTGAAACGCTTTGATTATCTTGGTACAGTGGCACCTATCAAGCTCATGTTTTGAGAGCATGAAAAATAAACGAGAGTAAGGATATTTGAAAAGGGTCAAACTAAAATCTAGACGACTGGAACCAAGCATCTCCAAAGCAGCAGGTTTTGTGGGGTATTGCCAGTATGTAGTGGTCAGTGCCTACCAAAAACAGTTCAAGGAAGGACAACCAGCAACAGGGCAATATTAGGCGGGCATGTTATGTTATGGCTGATCTGTGTATGTCTGTACACAGTGGTTACATCAGCAACATTGTTCACATATTCATCTGCGAACCTTTCGTTCATTTAAAACTGGGGTCTTGGAGGGCTGGTGTCCAGCACAGTTTGATGGTTCTGCTCCTCAAACACATTCACTAAACCAGACAATTAACTGGTGAACCTGGTGTTTCTGAGCAGGGAAATCACCAAAACATGCTGGACCACGACCCCCCAGGACTGGAGTTACACACCCCTGATCTAAAGGGTTAAAAGCTATAGTCACTAGAGGTCAGCTCATAACATACATCCTGCTGGTAGGAAAATTGTTTGATTACTTATGTACAACTAAATCAGAACAGATGAGATCACCATATTAATGTTGATGGATATTGACAAAGAAATGACTCATGTTTAGTTCAGTCTGCCACATTAATTTCAAACGAACACAGGACACACAATAGGCAACATGTACACATGTATAGGTCCTTAAAAGCAAGTATGATGTCACCCATACTCTTGTCCATTCAAAAACATTAGCATGTTCATGTACAGCATTTCTTTAAGTTAGAACAGCTTTTACAACAGCTTACCTTGCTAAATGCAAAACTGCCTCCACCACATTGGTACCTTCCTTGGCACTTGTCTCACAGAACAAAGCGTTGTAAGTCTAAGGTCAGAGTGTGAGGGTTAGAATAAGTAAGACTAGAACAACTTTTTTCTTACCAAGCCAAAGAAAAGAGACTCACCATAGCAAGCTTCTCCCCCTGGACAGAACTCACACAGCTCTCTGGTGGCTTCTGGGTTCTCATGTCCACTTTGTTGCCAATCACACACAGGGGGATGCTCCCGTCTGTGGATTCCTGAGGGATTCAGGGGACTATTTTAATGAAGCATTGAGAAGACATTAAATGCTGGACCACTGTAAGGGAAGGCTTCATGCAGAGTACCTGAATCTGCTCCATCCACTCCCGAACATTTAAGAAGCTGCTCTCTGAGGTGACATCATAAAGTAGCAGCACACCGTGAGCTTTGCGGAAGTAAGACCTAGCAATACTGCGAAACCTGTTTAAAATTGAAAAGGAAATAACCCATTTTAAAGACAAATGTAGGTCTGCCAAGGACATGTTGACCAAATTCACATTTTTACTTTTTGGTATGTATCCCTGTATTTAAGCATCTGTATCAAAATGCTTAAATACAGGGAGCACACAGCTCAAATTAAGTCCATAAAGATACACTAATGTAGCAGGTATGAGAGCTCAGACTAGTGTTACACTTACACCCCGCGCATCAATATCATACACTATATGGACAAAAGTATTCAGACCCTTGATTTGGGCTAAGCCCCTTACTTCCAGTGAAGGACAATCTTAATACTTCAGCAGACCAAGACATTTTGGACTTTGTGGACACAATTATTCCAGCATTACATGGCTGGAGAAGTTCAGTGACCGACTTCATAAATTCTCTAGAGAATGAATGGGCACAAATTCCCACTGAAACTCCAAAATCTTCTGGAAAGGCTTCCAAGAAGAGCGGAAGCTGTTATAGTTGCAAAGGGTGGACCAAATTAAAGTCTATGTACTTGAATGCAATGTCATTGAAGCCCCTGTTACTTTTGTTCACATATATATATGTAAACATAGTGGTAATCTTCTAAAGGTGTGAACTTTAACCATTGGTGGGATTTGATTTTACCAACAATAAAGCACTTGCGTTTGAAGTAACACAAGTGTTCCACAGGCTACAATACAATCTGTAACACAGAGAGACAAAGGCAGACACAGATGCACACCTCTCTTGCCCAGCGGTGTCCCATATCTGTAGATTTGTCTTCTCTCCATCCACAAGCATTTTCTTCATTTGAAAATCAACCCCTAGATCAACAATTATCTTGTATTCATTTCGATATTTGCATAATTGATGATACAGTATGACAACAGAATAACACAGCAAAACACAAGAACATTAAAATGCTTACCAAGTGTGGTCTGCATGTCTCCTCTGAACTCATTTAGACTCAGACGCAGTAAAAAACTGGATTTGCCAGACCCCGCATCCCCTGCCAGCACCAAGCGGTACATTGGAACAGACTCATCAGAATCAAACGAGTCTGCTTCCGTTTGCTGTAAGTCAGAGAAATCTGATTTAATAACAGAAAATGGCTGAATAATAATACTTGGCTGAATAAAAAAAAACATTATTGCTTCCTCAGTATTAAATGTTACAATAATTAACAGCTCTAGAACAGAGTCTAGGCTACTTTGGACACAAGCTGATTACATCATTGATCTTAGAAAAAGCAAACACACTACATATTCCTACATGTTAAAAAAAAGACTATTTACAACATTTGAAAACTTTTAAATCATGCAAAGTAGTACATTTGTTTCATTCCTCATACATTATAGAAGTACGTTTGTTATATACAAAGTGACATTATGGAACACAGGGTTTTCTAAATAAAATGTCCTTTTAAGGCAGTTGTACATTGCTGTAACAATATTACCTTTACGGGAAAGGCGGAGAGTCGTCGTCGCAGAGAGGAGGCTAACGAGCTAACTCTGCTGGGAGCTACAGACATATTCAACTCAGACTTCAAATCTGACACCTGAAAGTAAAGTTAGTACAGTAAAGTGGCCACTTTTAGTCAAGTGTGAACGCACCACAGCGTGAAATTCGGTCTCTGAATTTAACCCATTCAAGTGAATCAGTGGGCTGCCACCAACCGGGGCGCCCAGGGAGCAGTGTGTGGGGTACCTTGCTCAAGGGTACCTCAGTCGTGCCACTAGCAGTCCTGGGATTCAAACCCACAACCTTCTGATCACAGGGACAACTCCCCAACCACCAGGCCAACAGCTGCCCCAGGATTACACGCAATTAGCCCTCTAGGCCAGGGTGTCAAACTCCGGTCCTGGAGGGTCGTGGTCCAGCACGTTTTGGTAATTTCCCTGCTCAGAAACACCAGGTTCACTTCGCCAGTTGATTGTCCGGTTTAGTGAATGTGTTTGAGGAGGAAAATGATCAAACTGGACGCCGGCTCTCCAGGACTGGAGTTCGACACCCTTGCTCTAAGCAATACTTTAAGTCAGAGTTTACCTCCATTTCCGAATGAATGTAGGAATAGCTGTGATGCACAGTCTCTGCAGAATTCCGACTCTCGTCACTGTCATAATTGCTACTAGACATGTGGTCCGTGTCTGTCTGTATGGAAACACCGCTGTCCAGGTACTTATCAGCCCAGCGGGCAACAAGCGAGATCTTGTCTTTGGTGGGATCTCCAGCCACGTCATCCTCCTCGCTAGGAAAACTTGAACAAGAAAACACCAAGTCAGTTTACATACTCCCAGAAACACCTGGTTCAGAAATCAACTCTGAATAATTACCTGCTTTCATTTATCGTACTCTGCCGAAGCGGTTTCAGTTTCCTAGGTGGTTTTTCACCTTTGGGAGAAAGCTGCAGAAGAAAGAATTACATTTCTATAAAAAATTTAATTAATCACATTAATCATCTATAACATAATTGTCAAAGAAAAAAAATGTTCTTTTTTTTTTTTTAAAGGCACCTTTCGAGGCACTTAAGGACTCTCAAGACAACTAAACCGGAGCATGACTTGTGTTGCGTTCCTTGTACGCAGTGCTTAGTATCTACTAAATAAGTCCAAGGAAGGCCAACCAGTGAACTGGTCATGGGTGCCCGAAGCTCTCTGATGCACTTAGCCTTACCCTGCCTTGTCTGATCCCTCAAAAGTGCTCCTGTAGCACAAACATTAATGCTGGCTATGACAGAGCGGTCAGAACACACAGTGCTGCATACCGAGCATGGACCAGAGGCACCAGATACCAGAGTGCCAGTGCTGACTGCTGTCTTACAATCAATTCCATTTAATTATACAGTGCTGTTTACAACCATTGTTGTCACAAAGCAGCTTCACGGACTCCAGGTCCGAGCCCCTAGTAAATCAAGGGTGACTTCCTAAAGCTGGAGGAAGAAATCTCAGGAGGAAACAAAACTCAGAAGGGGAACCCATCCTCCTCTGGTCAACCCAGAGAGAGACTGAGAGCCAATAGAAGGCTTTTGTGTACAAAGTTGATCACTGTTGGACAGATTGGCCATCAATGGCCACCAACATTACTGACCCTTAACTGTACCAGCAGAGGTAGCTTTTGTTAGAGGAGTAGCTAGTTCACCACAACAGGAACAGAAATCTCACCTTTAACAAAACTGGACCACTGAGCAAGGTGGCCTGGCCTGATAAAGGGGGCATTTGGCTGATTCCCTTATACATAGAGACTTACAATCACTAGTTACAGAGACAGTCCTCCTGGAACGGTCTCTGTGTCCTTGAGCAAGACACTTAACCCTAGTTACAATGATAGAAAGTGGGAGTTTGAACAGACCAGTGTTTTACTCAGTAGGCTACTACCACTGCCTGGTAAATAACATTTTCTTTACCATTATTTGGATTGAGTGTACATCATTTACCAGGGAGCACTGTGGGAAGAATCCAAGCCAACAGAGGCGCTCTGTGTAATGTGGATGCTACTTTTGACACAAACCTAAACACACCAAATACACTCCTTCATGGCAACAGTACTCCCTATGTCAATGAGGCCACTTCTAGCATTATAAGATGCCTTGCCACACTGCACAATAAATAAAATAAACATCTGAAATGTCTTGGAAAAAAATAGTCCATTCCATGGAGACTGCAACTTGCAACATACAGGATTTAAAGGATCTGCTGCGAACATCTCGGTGCAGATGCTATAGTGCACCTTTAGAGGTCCTGTGGCGTCTATACCTCACTGGGTCGGAGCTAATGTAATGTTATGGCACTGCAGGCGACACTTACCCGCCTCTTGGAAGAAGCACTGTCCTTGGCCAGAGCAGACCGTAATCCGTCATTGCTATCATACAACTTTTTATTCATTTCCCTGTGGCCAGAAAAGAGAGTCAAATAAGATTAAACACATAGAAATATAATCCATAGTAGCCTCATGAGAACCTTAAATGTGGGGTAAAAAAAAAAAGAAAACATCACGTACTGGAGGAGTTCAATATGACCTGCATAGGATTGGTACTCAAGCACCATCTTTTTAAGTTCATTACTTTCTCTGTAGGGAGTAAAAGAGAACAATAGAAAGTGACACACACTGAGAAGCCAAATGACCAAAAAAATCTCTGCAATTACTGCATTACTCCAGTTCAGAGGTTTCTCCCAGCACTTACAACGTTGTACATTCACTACTGGTCACAAAACAAACTGGCGCTGATTTGCTGGACAGGTGATTTGGTGGCTTCAAGATAAAGAAGTGGGGAGGTTCCTGTTTTGTCATGAAGTTGGAAAAATAGGAAGCTGAGCCAAAGCTTAATGGAACATTACACTGAAAGCATAAATAACACCAGCTCATTAGTAGTAGTTCTGTCTGGTAGCTGATTTTCTGGAGAAATCTTGACCACATTCACTAAAGTGGCTTCAAAGTAGAGTCATATGGTAAATATGTTCCTGGCTCCTGTTGCTCCCCTTCTGAGTTTTGTTTTAGGGAGTCGCCCTTGATTTATTAGGGGCATTACATGAATTTACACCACGCCCTCTCGTCCTCATGCAGGGTTTATGTTAGAGCGGGTGCTTAGCAACCCAGCACTAGGACGAGGGGGCATTGCGGATGAGGCCCGGACGTCACAAAAGCAAAAAATCCACGTTTAAGTGGGGGGGGGGGTCACAGTACATCAACTACAATCACATTCACACTCAATATATTTTCACCTTTCATGCTGAAGTTTCTCATCAGCATATGCGTTCTTCAGTTTGTCCAGCTCTACCTGCAGAACAGAGATGTTTGTTTGAGCCTTCAAAAGAGAACTTCTCAGCTCTTCATTTTCCTAGAAAGACAAAGAAAGAGGGTGGGAGGGAGGTCACTCTCTTTATTTGATTTTTTTCTATAGCACTGACAGAAACAAAAGGGTAAAAATTTGAAAGAATAAATAGCCAAACACAGATTTCCCATTATGAGGTAAAATCAGTCAAAACAGACAAAATTCAGGGTCCAATGCAGTTGCTGCAATCTCACTGTTAACAACTGGTTTGAGGAAAAGCATGTAATGATTTAGGAAAGTTATAAACTATTTCAAGATTAGTCATAGCTTCAGTGCAAAACTAAAACTGTAGACTTTCAGAACCAAACATGGCTTGGTTTATTGATTTCATCAGAGGACAAAAGCACATTTTAACTTTAAATTAAATTAAATCACAGCTATTAGACACAGCCCTAATAGAAGTTTCTAACAGGGAGAAACAGAGCTGCCAAGTCAGCTGCATTAAAATATAACATCTTTTAAGATCTCTTAAACTCAAGCAATTTAAAACTATACAGAGCGATCTAGTGCATCATAAGGGTGTATAGAATGATGTTAGTTTGGTACAGCATCATATTTAGAATGTAATGTTATTTAATTTGCCATGCCTGTGACATCTCCAGCATTTTTTTTCTGAGTTTGACGACATCATCTCTCGGGCTGCTCAGCTTGGCTTCCTCTTGAAACTGAAAAAAAATATTCAGTTAATATTAGAACAAAACACACTGCAGAGGTCTGACGGTTAAAAGGTTTTTAAAAATCATAATTGATCAAATATACAAGTTGCATTACTTTATCGTATACATTTTACCTGTGTAAGCCTCTCCACTGCTGCTTGCAGGTCTGCCACTTCATGCTCATGTTTGATCTGGAGCATGGCAATGGTCCCCTCAATTTTCTTCTGTTCCTGAATAAGTGAAACCAGAGAAGGCCAGCTCTCTCATATAAGCACGCCTTATAAGAGGCCCTTACAAATCTCAATAGAGGAGTCTTTGTGAACAAAAAGCCTAACTAGCCGGTACTACTGCTAAATCAGAACTACAGGAATGCAGGTAAACCGCAGAGAGGTTTAAATTGTTCTGCTTTGAGTGTTTGACAGTAAATGCTAAGGCTGAAGCAAGTTTAAATACACTGCTTTCACACAAAGATACATTTGAGCTGAAAATTACTCATACTGTAACAGACATCTTCAATGTTGGGCTCAAAATACTGTATTTATCCTCAATTTAGCCATTATCAGTTGCAGTGTAAAACAGTTACGCAGCTGCAGTTAAAAAGTTTCTGTAAATCTCAAATTAAACATTAATTTAATCAAATCAAATATAAAACCAAAGCTATTTGTCACTGCAGGGCATTCACGTTTTATCTAGTTTGTTATAGACACACAAGTTACTCTCAGAGGATAATAGCTGCAAAGGGGAACCAACTCCATACTGAAGTCTATGTATGTTCAGGGTCACTGAAGTCCTTGTTGGTGTAATGGTCAGGCGTCCCAATAGTTTTGTCCATATAAAAGTAGTGTACACAGTTCCACATGTCTGGTTTTCGCGCGAGTCAGGCGCCCCATTACCTTTGTGCATAATATGGTCAAAAGTAATTGGACAGCTGACCCCTGTGAAAACCAGACATGTGGAACTGTGTACACTACTTTTATATGGACAAAAGTATTGGGACACCTGACCATTACACCAACAGAGACTTCAACACCACTGTACAAGCAACAAACTTTCAAAATAAAAGGATTTCAACAAACAAATAAATAAATGTATGTCTGTACATACATACATAGTTTCATTTATATCCATACACCTAAACAAACATTACTGTAGTGTACAGGTTTTGTATTATACTGCTGCACTGTGTAGTTTCTATTCAATTGGTTATGCTTGCTTATTTTGTTCTGTCCACTTTGCTGCTGTAACAATGCAGATAAAGGGTTATCTTCAACATGCCAGAATTCTAGCAACAAAAGCAGATTAAATCTGATTCTTAATGGCATTTTATTGTGACGGGCACTTTGCTCTCACCTCCTCGCGGACCCTCAGCTCTGTGCGGATCAACTGCTGCTGCAAATCCTCCTCCAGCTCAACTAGCTGAGTGCTGGCCATCTCCTCCGTCCTGTTAGAGTCAGCAAGAAGAGACAACGTCCCATCAGACACCCCACACAGATTCCAATAGACCAGCCAGGTCTCTCTATGTTAAAAAAAAAGACTGGGTCCGGAGTAGCTCATAATCCAGTTAGTTCCTTATATGCCCACTGTGCTGTGTCCCCTTTGGGGTCTTACTTGCTGAGTGGAATTTCTCTCTCTGAAGTTAAACATTTATCTCAGGTTCAGTCATCGAGTGACTGGGGGGAGCCAGAACATGTAGTTCAGCACCAAGAACTCGGAGCACAAGCCCACAGAGATCACAACAGGAGGTCTAAAAACTTATCTGGATGTAAAACACCCAGTCTAATATAGAAATATTTAGTACACAAATGTGTGTTTTGGTAATTAATTGCAATACAATTCAGTCTCATTCCCCAAGAGATTAAATAATGATCATGTTGCTTGACAACAGAATTCTCATCCATATCCAAGCACAGCCAAAGTCATTATTTCACAAAACTGTCCCAGGCTCTCTCATTCTAAAATCCATAACAGAGACACATACTCAGCCTAATAAGAGCCATACATTAAACTACAATCCACAAGTTGTAATCAGTATAAACCATCTAAATAGAAGTGAGCTGCTACAGGACCACAGGATATTAGCATTAATAGCTCTTGACTGAGCTCACAAAACACCTAAACATAAACACCTCCACACAAACAACAAGCTTTATTGTCTAAAATATAGTCTAAAATAAAAACTAACCTATATAAAAAAGTGATTTTTAAGCAGAGTGAAGGGTGGGAAAGCAGCTTTGACAAAGGACAACAGGAAGAAGGAAGTTTTAAAAAGGGATCAATTTACTATTAGAATGCAATCTCTGAAGCATGAAATACTAGAGAGAGAGAGGAAGTCAACGGGTCTTCGCTGGATTTCCTTCATCTATTAGTCACTATAAACTCCCTGCTTGCACCAAAGATAATCAAAATGTAGCTTTATTGTCTAAAATATAGTCTGAAATAAAAACTAACCTATATAAAAAAAGTGCTTTTTAAGCAGAGTGAAGGGTGGGAAAGCAGCTTTGACAAAGGGCAACAGGAAGAAGGAAGTTTTAAAAAGGGATCAATTTACTATTAGAATGCAATCTCTGAAGCATGAAATACTAGAGA
>JBBPDC010000019.1:2302973-2340274 GCA_037974485.1 Hemigrammopetersius urotaenia
AGAGAGAGAGAGAGAGAGAGAGAGGGGAGAGAGAGAGAGAGAGAGAGAGAGAGGGGAGAGAGAGAGAGAGAGGGGAGAGAGAGAGAGAGGGGAGAGAGAGAGAGAGAGGGGAGAGAGAGAGAGAGAGGGGAGAGAGTAGAGAGAGAGGGGAGAGAGTAGAGAGAGGGGAGAGAGTAGAGAGAGGGGAGAGAGTAGAGAGAGGGGGGGGGGGGAGGAGAGAGAGGAGAGAGAGAGGACGTCCACGGGTCTTCGCTGGATTTCCTTCTCCATCTACTGTACAATATATTGAATTACACAGCTAAAGGTAAACGTCACGAACTTTTCACAACGTCAGCATAAATCAGTTAAGAAGAAAATGTCATTCTGAATGCGATGAAAGGGTTTATTGTAGAATAACAGATTTCAGTTTCTTTACAATGGTGCTAACAGAAGTCTATGTAATTTTTGTGTGTAATATTCACAACATATAAGTTCATTCTGAAAAGGGACCATTTTGCCTGCATGAATAGATTTGGAGAAAATCTTTCAGGCCCAAACCCTCTTCTAACTACTATAAACCAATGTTTTGGACATCAGGTAACATGTCTATTTGGAAATTGTTAGACATTATACTCATAACAAGGGACCAAACCCTTGTGAAACCTGGTAAAGTTAAAAAATTAGCAGTCAAATAACAGGCCAAATGCAGGAGGCTGAAACAGAACAGAAACGAGTGCGATCAAACAGGTGGGTGCCCTAATGATGATCCCTCATCCTTGTCTCAAAACATTTACATTTGAAACAAACTAAGCAACTTTAAATTTTGAAGAAGCCACGTTGTAGGAGTCTTTAAGTCCAGTGACTATTTAGTGTGGAAGCATCAAGGCCAAGTAATATGAGACCGTTTCACAGGACCAGGTGCTCCCCTTTGTGCAAACAGTTCTAATTGAGTTCTCCTACAATACCCGCATTTTCAGCTAAACAAAATCAAGCCCAGTTTAATGAACATCAGAAGGCAAACACCTTTCACCACCTCTGTGACTCCTCCTCCACCTCTGTCACCTCTGTGACTGAATTTATTATGGGCTTAGTCCTCCCTTTGCAGATGGAACAGGAGTTACTATTCTAGGAAGGCATGCTGGAATAGAAAAGGGTCTAAAGTTGGAAGCATGATGTGGTCCAAAATGTCTTGGTATGCTGAAGCATAAGATTGCTCTTCACTAGAAGTATGTGGCCTTTCTCAAACCCTGATAAACAGACGTGTCCCAATACTTTTGTCCATATAGAGCATGTAGCTCCAACCTGCACTCCTCCCCGTTATTGCACCAGCCAATCAGGGACATCTGAAGAAGTTCATTAGAGGTGAAACCTTTCAGGAATGGAGCTTTCCAGGACCAGGGTTGGTGAAGAGGTGTTGTGCACGAGTGAAATAAACCACATTAACTTCAAAAAGATAACACGTAACTTGAGATTAAGTTTTGAACAACTTCAAAGAGTTTAAAAACAATCTCATGATCAAATAAAAATTAGAATCCTGTGATTTTTGGAAAATCTGTCACACAGTACGTTTAACCTGTTTTGGCCTGGTGTTCTCTCACCGTCTCAGACTGGTCTCCAGCTGGTCGCTCTCCATCCGATGCTCTCTGTTCTCCAGCACTAGAGCTTTGATCAGATCCTCAAACTGCTGTAATAAGAGCATGTCTGACGTGGCTTGGATCTGCTGATACAGCTCACTCAGAGGATCAGCTAATCTAGAAATGTGAGAAATACAAAACAAAATGTTAAGAGTCCCTTCATGTACCTCCAACTCATTTTTCTCTCCAAAGCTGTATAAAAGATTGAGTTACTGTGTTAAGCAATATTCTGTAACATAGGGTTGCATCCCTTTGTCACAGCTGTTTGATAATTTATATTCTTATAGTCTTTGTCCCCAAGTGTTCTCTCACTACAATACCCAGCATGCATTACAACAAATAACAAACTGGCACTGCTAATGTAGCTAAGTCGAGGCTGATATATGGCCGATATATACATATATGGCTTCCTAGCAGCGGAATCAGTTTAAAACAGTCTGCTCTTAAACTGAAACCAACATGCTTGTAAGTTTCCTCCCACTTTTAAAATACATAAACAAACAGTTTTCTAATCTGTAAACTGAAAAAAATATACCTCAAGAGACTACTGTATAATGGGACAAAGTGTTAACAATTCTAGCCATTTTTATTTGGTCTCTTAAAACTTATTTTTGCATTTGTCCCTTTTGAATTTAAATTCTAAGCTCCCATCTCCGTGAGCTAAATCCAAGCTGCTGGGAGGCTGTTTAAAATATTCTTTAATGTGTTCCTTCAAAATCAGTTGACAGGAGGCTAAAAGGCTAGATGTGTGGATTAAGTCACTGCATTTTGCCCAAAGCCTTAAATAAATGAAAAATTGAGGGACATTTCATTACAGAGCTGATACGTTAGAGGATTGCCCAGCAGGGGTGGGCAATCCCACACCAAGCAACATCAAAATAAAATGTTAATACTGATCATATAGCTCACAGGAAAATGAATTATTTGTGATTTGAAAAACCAGCAAACAGAGAAAATTACATTTGTATTAGTACTAAATAAACCACAAACTGATTTGAGCAAAACTATTTCATTACATCAGCAATTAAAAAGCATTCACTCCACCTGGTGAGAGAGATACATATACACACTCCCACACTATATGGACAAAAGTATTGGGACAGCTGACCATTACACGAACTGGCACTTTAATGACATTTCATTCAATACAGAGACTTTACTATGGAGCTCGTCCCCCCTTTCCACTCTTCTTGGAAGTTTGTGTGTTTTGATTGTTTCTGTGGGTATTAGTATCCATTCATTCTGTAGAATATTTATATATTTTCAGCATCAAACATTTTTCGTTTTAATACAGTATTTAGTATTTGCATATTGATGTAACGACTGATTCATACACCGAGGATTTGAAGTGTGTATATTTGAGTCTGGATGTGTCCATTCCTGTGCTCAGTTCACTCTGTTTTTCTGAGTGCTGCTGGTTGTCTTACCTCCCAAGATAGAAGGCCACATCTCCGTCCAGTGTGTTCTCAAACTCCTGCCAGGCGCTGGCCTGTGGCTGAGGGCTGCTCCCCAGCGACGCCAGGTTAAAAGTCTCAGAAACTTCATGGAAGCTGGAGCAGAAGTCGCTGTAGTTGATAGATCCATCTCCGTCCAGGTCGAACTTGTTGAAGAGACCTCGGACCTCTCCAGCCGGAACGCTGAGCTCTCGGCAAACATTGATAAAGTCCCCATACTCGATCCTCCCGGACTTGTTTGCATCACACGCCGAGAAGAGCCTGCGGAGGTCCGGGGTGTCCATGTTTCTTTAGCTTTCAAAACCTGCTCACTTATAAAACAGCTGTGAACGCTGCATGAGAAGCTCCTCACTGAAATAGTTCTCTTTACTCTGGACTCTGGCTGCTTTGCACTATTGGAGCAACTCATACACAAAATAAACTTTATCCCTTTTCATCTATGTGTTACTATCAACAGGTAACGCGTACAGACCACCACACCTTACCCTTGTTTGTAAGGGGAAAAAAAAAAGTGATATTTTACCTGTGTGAAAGAATGACCGGTATAATTACCTGACGTCAGTGTCTGTCTCCCATCCTGATTGGCTGAGAGTGAACCTAGGCGTAGGTAATAGGGGCGTGGTCACCAACAGGTGCTCCAGCAGTGGGTGTGGTTTGATTTTAGCCGTCTTGATTACTTCCTTCAATGTACAAATCATTCCAAATTCCAAATTGCAGTGGAAAGTATTTGGATATCTGATGACTCTCTCTCTATTGTGACCACGTAAGCTCATTTATAGTTAAGTGGGAAGCTAGATAAGTGGTAAAGTGGTCACTTATAGTCACACATCACAGCACAGCACACACTTTCTCTGCATTTAACCCATTCACCAAGTGAAGCAGTAGACTGCCACCAACTGGGGGCACCCGAGGAGCAGTGTGAGGGGACGGTACCTTGCTCTTGGGTACCTCAGTGGTGTCATTAGCAGCCCTGGGATTCAAACCCATAACATTCTGATAGCTGGAGCAACTCCCTAACCACTAAGCCTCCACCAGTTGACCCAAAGATGCTTATATGATTCTGTGTCCTTATAAAATTATCTGTTCTTTGACATTAGAATGTATATTAAATGTTAATATAAAAAAATAACGAGACTATAATGTGATCTCAAAATGTTTCTAAGTAAGAACAGAATAAAAGGATCTTCCAAGTTAAACTCTTCCAAGTTCCAATTAATTTTACTGCAGTCTACTGTGACTATTTCCTTTTCAGGTGTGGACTGCTCCTTATCTGGTGCTGCTCCACCTATACAAGAGAAATCCTGTTCACATTCCATGCCCTGGTGCTTCTAAAATTGAAAGCTCCGTGTTGCTGTCAAGAAATGAGAGCAATGTGGATCTGTAGGGCTTTCATGAGTAGCTAATACTGTGACTCAGGCGCAGGGAGGACGCGAAACTGTGAAGTAAGAGCAGGTGGGCCGGTTTGTTTGGAGATGAGAAACACAGCCTTAAGACATTCTACAGCTGCAGCTATAGAACCTTTTCTTCTCCCTATTTCTGACTTAGCTTTTCCAGTCATTGTGCAAATAGTGTGCTCCACCCAAGCCTTCATGGAACCCATGTGTTTACAAAAGATGCAGTCATAGTTAACTTTTTACCTCTCTAAGATAACCCCACACAGGCGGAAGGTGAGAAGGCTGAAGAGGCTCGACGATTGGCTGCTGATATTTGTACAGAAGCATGGCCATAAACATGATTATCTGTTCTGTAGAGTTCAGTCATTTCAGATGGACCACTCTCAGAATCAAGTGCTGTCTCAGGGGTCTAGCCAGTACTCATACAAACACATCAAATATGGACAGAAGTATTGGGACACACCCAATATTCAGAGGTGGGTTAGGCCCCTTACTTCCAGTGAAGAACAATCTTAATCTCGGCATACCAAGACATTTTGGACAATGTCATGCTACCAGCTTTGTTCCAGCATGACCTGCCCCAGTGCACAAAGCAAGGTCCATAACGACATGGCTGGATGAATTTGGTGTGGAAGAGCTTGACTGGCCTGCACAGTGCCCTGACCTCAACTCCATCCAGCACCTTTGGGATGAACAAAAATGGAGAACATCAGTGCGTGATCTCATAAATGCTCTACAGAATGAATGAACACAGAAATGCCCAAATATTGTGGAAAACCTTTCAGGAAGAGTGGAAGCCGATATAGCTGCAAAGAGGGACCAACTCCATATTAAACTCTATGTATTTGAATGCAGTGTCATTTAAGTCCCTTCTGGTATAATGGTCAGGCATCTCAGTACTTTTCCCTCAGTACTAGGGAAAGTGAATATAAATAAATGCACAAACATAAAAGATAAAATGTGCCATACTTGTGCAGGTTCAGCTAGAACATATGACAGAAAGAGCTGCAATATTTGTCTAAGGCAAGTCATGATGTAATTGTTTATTTTATTCAGCTCCTCAATTTTAGCCCAATGAATTAAAAATAGGTTCTTCAATGGAACTCTTGTAGGTGCTATATGAAATCCTAAGAATGTGTTGCTATGACTGAGGTGAAATCACATTTCAGGTCAGGTTTATGTAGAAATTCAGAGGATTTAAAGTTCACAAACTTCTCCGCACCTCTGTAGACGCTCATCTGAAGTGAAGAGCTTCAGTTCAAATGTAGTGCCTAAAAGCCATGTTTGTGTTTCTCCAGAATATCCAGTCTTCTTTCAGCATGTTCCTTATGGCATGTTTTGATTTCTCTGACTGTCTTTTACCTCAGTCCTTTCCAGACATATTTGTCTTTTTGTTGTTCTTGTCTGGAATAAAAAAGCTACAGTGACTTTTGCGCACCTATAAAATGTCTTATTTTTCAGGTCATTGCCGTTGAACAGTGGGTAGGGAAAATTAATGGAAACCTGAACAAAACTCTCAGCAAGTTCAGAGACCCTTTCCGATACTGTGGCTTACTTGGAAATCAAATGGCACAATTTTTCCCTCTTAAAATGACCTTAATTCTGAAGGAAAATTAAGGGAAAAGTGCAGAGATTAAGGCTGATTAAAGGGTAAAACTAATGAATTGTCTCCTTAAATAATACAGACATTAAATTCACACATTAAATTTAAGATGAAATGGTTTCACACTCATGCCCTAAATCTGATTGTAAGGTAAAATGAAGGGGTTTGGTGTATTTTCAGGGGTAGATTATGGTAGAGTTAAGCACATTTTAAGTACATTGTATTTCATAGTGATGGCACAAAAGGAAAAAAAAGCATTCACATCGATTCGTCAATGTTGCCTGACTAATGGGCTCGGGTAGTTTCACTTCTATAGACACTGACTGACTGTCAGGAAACTGACGTTTTCTGCTTTCTTCTCCAACTCTTGGTAAAAGGTGAAGAGAGGTTGACGTGTGTCACCTCATATTTCTAGCCTGATGCAACAAAAGCACATACATGACTTAATAAATATTAATATTTCTATCAAAAAGTGCCTCAAACACATACTTTTTTGCCCTGGTTGTAAATGTAAATGTTTCTTTTGCAGAATACATCTGATTATTGGTAAGCATTATTATATTTATATTATTATTATTATTATTATTATTATTATTATTTATTATATATTTTCTTATATCTTTACCAATAATCACAGTAGTTCTGAAAGGGAAAGTGAACTAAAACAACACTGTAAATAAGGGGCTAAAATAAGGTAAAAGTAGAATGAAATCACTGAGGAGATCTCTGCTCGCAGATTTCTCTTTTCAGTGAAACTCAATCTGAATTAAATCAAGCACAAGGTCCAACATTAAAAAGGAAGAGCGAGTTCAAATGTTATAGCTTTTTTTTTTACCATCTATAATTTTCAGGATATAAGTAATATCCTCTTAAAATATGAATCCAAGTAGCATCGTTACTGAGGCTCAGACAGAAGCAGAACAGAGAGCCTGAGGTTGTTGGTGACTCAATAATGTTTATTAATTTTGTGGAAATGTAATACACATACACACCACAAGATGGCAGTCTTAATTTAACAAAGTCTCAAACTAGGCCTGGCGCGTCACTCAGTGGTATACAATAGGGACAAAAGTATTGGGTCGCCTGACCGTTACACCAACCGGGACTTTAAGGGCACTGCATTCAAATACATAGAGTTTCATATGAAGTTGGTCCCCACTTTGCACTCTTCTTGGAAAGCGTTCCACAAGATTTTGGTGTTTCTGTGGGAATTTGTGTCCATTCATTCTGTAGAGTATTTATGAGCTCATGATGGTGGACGAGAAGGTTTGGCTCACAATCTCCGTTCCAGTTCATCCCAAAGGTGTTGAATGGGGTTAAGGCCAGGTAAGTTCTTCCACTCTGAACTCATCCAACCATTATGGAGCTTGCTTTGTGCACTGGGACACAGTCATTCTGGAATAGAAAAGGTTCTTCCCCAAACTGTGTCCACGAAGTTGGAAGCATGGCGTTGTCCAAAATGCCTTGGTATGCTGAAGCATTAAGATTTGCCTTCACTGGAAGTAAGGGGCCACATGAATTCAAGAAATAAGACGTGTGTCCCAATACTTTTGTCCCTATAGTGCAGAAGAAGACGACAGCGTCCCCACCTGCACTCAGAGGAGTAGTCAGCAGTAAAAAGATTAAACTGTGACTAAGCCGTGCTTCGAATAAGAATTCTTCAAGAAAACAGACTCATTTTTATGCTGTAGACTCTGGAGCAGACCAATGAGATGGAAAAGTTTCCATTGACCTACCCAAGAGAGAGAGAACCCACATGACAGATGCAGAATAAAAATAAACTAAAAACAAACGAATGGGTCAGTGTTAATGGCTAAAACGTGAAAGAGTAAAATGTGTTCTAAACAAAAATATAAACGCAACACTTTTGTTTTTGCTCCCATTTTTCATGAGCTGAACTCAAAGATCTGAAACATTTTCTACATACACAAATTCAGCTACATAGTGAGCACTTCTCTGGCATATCAAGGTGCTGATTAGACAGCATGAATATTGCACAGGTGTGCCTTAGACTGCCAATAAAAGACCATTTTGAAATGTGTACAGTTTTGCCTTACTGATGTTAATGATGTGTTAATGAACAAAAGTGAATAGATTTCAATTCAGTTGAATAAGTTATCCTAGTTGGATCCACCTTTATAGTGCATGTAATAGTAAACTAACAGAACAGTCATTTTAATTTGTTGATTTATAATCTTAAGGTTAAACTTTAAGGTATCCAGAATTACTTTTGAGTTTGAGTTCAGATATTGCATGTTGCTAAGATAATGGAACTAGCTAAAGCCCATCTCTGATCAGAAAACAGTTCTTTCCCCACAGTTCTGACACTATTCCTGCTATTGGAAGCTTTGAAATAGCTTAACTCTCACTTTTTTCTCGCTTTATCAATTTTTTAAGAACAAAAGCGGCCAAAAAGACAAGAATAACATTTAATAGACCTTTCATGCTTCTGTTACTGGTCTATAAGATACACAGACACATCCTACATTCATCTTGTGTTTTAATTTGACCCCTGAGGTCCAAGTATGGTGATTCTGTGAACCAGAAATGATTTTATGACATTTTACAACCTCTCAATTATTAGACAGGCTGTTTCTGTTATTGTAAGACCCATCTCTGGAAATAACCTTTTGTCTGGACTGTAAAGTGGCCATTTTTGTTATACCTGATGGGCAGCTTATGGTCTAGTGCAGGGGTGTCCAAACCTTTTGCAAAGAGGGACAAATTTGATGAAGTGAAGATGCCCGGGGGCTAATAGTTCATTTTTAAACCACAAAAGTTACATGAAAATGCACACAATCATAAAACACTTTTCACTGTCACAATTACCTTTAGTTTTCAAATGGCAATGTAACCAAATATAAGCCACTCATTCAGACGTGAACAAGTCTAAAAACACAATTCTGCCTTTCATTAATTTCTGGAGAGTCAGATAACTTTAAACAACCTGTATAGAATACCTTACATTTCCATGAGTTTGATAAATATCTTTGCCTCATGAACATTTTAAACAGTTCTAAGTAATGAAAGTGGTCTGTTATCATTAAGTTTAAAACAAGTGAATTTTTACAAGATCTTTCAGAAAGCAATGGTTTGTGTCTTATTCTTATTCTTAAATCTTATTCAAGGGTTTAATAAAATAAGTGCCATAAGTCCAAGTTCAACAAATTTGTTTACAACAGCAAAACTTGAATTAAAAAAAACTATTAACTCATTGATGTCCATATTTGTTGTCCATGTGTTCTCTAAGCTTGCCTGGACCCAAGCGTTTTAGCTTGATCAAACATACATTCAAATGATAAATTCAGTGTTGGGTCACACAGGATTACTTATTTTTACTAAAATAATTAATACTTATTGATCCTTTTTCTCTAACCACTTATTTCTGGATCCTATTGCGGGGTCTACAGGTGCAAGGCAGGGACTCACCCTGGATCGGGCGCACGCACGCACACACGCACACACGCACACACGCACACACGCAGTTTTAAATGTTTCTTCAAGGTAAAACTGTTGAACAATGAATCACTTTAGACCAATCAAATCTTCTGCTCTGTGGCATTTCATCCGTAGCACATTAAATCTAGCTGTTGGGCATGAACAGATACATTATTTTTGTTTTTGATCTTGGCAAAAACACCTTTTCAAGGCCCAAGAGAAACTTCATACCAAATGCTGTTCTTTCATGCATATATAAAAAGCGTATTGAATGTTCTTCTGCCTCCAAATGTGTTGAGAATATACCTCCTGACATCTACATTCTACTTCAAAAGGCTGAGTATCATTCGAAGAAACACAAAGAAACAAGCTTAGGTTTATACTATAGAGTCAAAGGCAGATCAGTGATTGAGGCCGTCTCAGTGTAACCCTCACTAATGTGGTGGTCCAAGATGATCAAGAAAGCATTCAGTGTTTTAACTCTTTTATTTAAAAAATTAAAATAAAGTGCGCTTTTATGTACAGTATAATAAAAACAACAGAAACAGTAGTTGATGTATAATACAAAAAGTACAATTCACAACAGTTGTTCTTTTCTTACATTGGCAGCGAAATTTACAAATACACCTTTACAACAAAGTTTACAAGACGTTAACTTACAATAAGTCCGAGTGACTCGGTGCACTGTTATAAAGAGTGGATTTGGATTGAGCGTTTAGAAGATCGAAGTGGACTGCAGCTCTCTAACTCCGGCACTGAGACGAAATAAAAGCGCTCCTCGAAAAGCACGGGAGAGGAGCGAGCGTGTTTATAGTGATACGTACTCTCTGCTGTACAACTGAGGATGACTTCTAGAAGAAACGCAGTGTTATGTAAAATAGAGATATATCTGAAATATAAATACATTAAAACTGTCTTGTGCTTAAAACGTTACATTGCTGTGTGAGTAAGAGAGAGATTATTGGCTATGCAGATAATCTATCCACAGTAGTGACGCAGTCCAGCGGCGGACTGTTGTACAGATGACCGTTTATAACACAGTGGTTTTCGACATATGCGGGTACTGCATACGACAAAATGACGCAACGTGCCATTTCGGACCAAGATATTTTGCAATTACTGGCCACGATCATAAGGCATATGCTCTGATGAATTCAGGAAATGATTATTTGATTTATTTGTCTTTTCGTTGTTTTTTTTTTCTTTTCACAAGCATGCCAGTGGGAACTCTGTGTCATCCATTAATGGAGGCATGCACGTGACGTCTGCAGTCTATTGGTGTGATTGTGTGTTGACACCAAAAGGCTACAAATAATGGGTCTGGTGGTTGAAGATACACATAGCTTGAAGGCAATTCAACACAAAAAAAAAAATCTCTAAACCCGAACTGACAATTGTCAACAAAATCACGGCAGCCCCACTGAACTCGAGCTAAGGCCTTTTTTTTTTAAACATTCGGTGAAAGAAAAGCAGCAAATGTGCTGTTTGTTTTCGTCTCCTGACCAAAACACTTGTGAACCAGCCCCACGCAAACGTTGTAGAAATATACATATGTACACATGATGACCACGATGGCAGTCTGTCAGTAGCACAGTAGCATATGTACTGCAGGGCTACTTTGTCAAAAACATGTCAAATTAGATCTCTCATATAGAAACATCTAAGCTAAAACTTAAATAAGACACTTTTTTTTTTACTTAAAGAATAGTTTTGGAATACTTTCAATGAATTCACTACATTCCACAAAATAAACGTTTGCATGCTCCTACGAGAGCATTGTACATTAATACCCTCAAAGTGGTGCGACGTCCATCTTTGGAAAATGATTAGGTCACAATGTTCAAGAATAATCACTGAAATCGCATTAAAAAATAATAAGAATTAAAACCTTGAAGACATTTTGTGTTATTAACTCTACATGTATTTTTTTTGCACGTAAAAGATGCTGTTAATATATTATTATTACAATATGCTGTTATTAGGCAGTTCGCTCGCTCATGATTCTCTAGCAGCCAGGCTGTGGTCCAAGTTTTGAAATGAACTGATCTAACAACCCGAGCGACGGATTTAATAAGAGAAATTTGTCCTTACGTCCATCCAAAATAACTCTGTTAGACTATCCTTGGCTCCTGGATGGTAAACGTGGCACTTTGTAATGAAGGAGAAAGAAACGTGAAGCACAAACTACGCATGTTCGTTTGAAGAGTGAGTACAGGATGATTCTCATGTAGCCCGAATGGAAAGAAGTTTCCCCATTATTTTATTTGAGTGGGCAAGAACAAAAGCTATTCTTTTCAGCATATATGAAGTACACTTCACACTTTTTCGAAAAATTTTAGACCCGTTGTGCAATGTTGCAAGCCAATGAGAGATTTCGCCATTTACTGTCTGAAAATTTGGCACAATAGTTGATAGATTTGGTTCTGTAAACGAGTACAAGATTATTGGTCTTGGTCACTTTCATTGTCTGCATCACCTACTTCTCGCGAGTGCTCTCTGTTTCTTCCTAATACCAGCTGGCCCTTTGGACTGGATCTGGTCTTTTCTTTGTGCCCGCCTTTTTCATAATGCTGTCTGTATACCACCTGCACTCTGGGCCTCAGCTTTGGACTCGTCACATCCCACTGCCCAGCAGCACCTCAATCTCACTTGCATACTTGATGGTATGTGTGTATCTCTGAGAAGCAATACTGAAGACGTGGCTCCTTGCCTAATATTGCAAGACTGCTATGTGCCCTATGTTAGCTTTACTAGATGGAATTCCTTGTTGCTAAAATCCCAGTGCTTTGCATAGTACGCCTGCCCTGTGTTGAGGTCATGATTTACAGGCTTTGCATCTATATCTATATCTATATNNNATATATTTCTCTATCAAGAGGCTTTTTTAAACAAAGGTTGTTCACATTGTACAATTTCTGCTATCTACTCTGGCGTACCAGGTTTCTGAACTCATCCTCTGATCCTAGGCACTATACTTGGCAGTAAGTGCTCCACTGCTTTGTGGTCCAGACTTCAGCCTTTCAACCTGCTGTCACACTGGAGCAATGCCATGGAGAGGCTGAGGTGTAAGAGAGAAGGTAATGAACCTCCAATGGCACGACCAACAAAGTAGATGTGAGGGTGTCCGGTGACCCCTGAGGCATTCGAATGAGAAACAGTAATGCCAATGAATGATTAGGACGGAATGGGCAGGAACATGGCTGACTTACTATTGGCCATAATGTCAATGTTTTTGAGAAGCTTGCCATATTGCCTGCTTTCATTCTGGGTGCATCTCTAAGGGCAGCTCAAAGAGTCTGAAGGCTGTTGTGCCTTTGATGCATTCCAGAACTACAAGTGACTGTGAGGAAAAGGCAGTCAGACCACCAAGACGAAACAAGGGGACAAAGTGCAAAAAAGTAAACCAAAGATGGTATGAAATGGTCCAGTGGTGATGAGTTTGAAGTCTTTTCAGTGTGCCCCTTTCATGGTGCTGTCTTTTCCCCATAAGTCCTTTCTGTACCACGATTGACACTGTTGTCATTTGAGAACAGTGTCTCAGACGATGGAGTCCTTGATCTCAGAGCCCAGACGGACTCGGGGTCGCGGGCAGGTGGGCGATATCTCCACGTGGCTCTCCTTCAGGTTCAGCGGTCGCTTCTCCGATTCAGAGAAGCTCTTGCTGTTCTCAGGTGAGGAGCACTCTTGGGTGGGCGTGCTGCAGAAATAGTTGTCGTGGAGCGTCTGATATCCCTTATGGTCCGAGACAGAGGGCGGGATATTGTTGCCATTCAGTGGCAAGCTCTCTGTGGGCTTCCCGTGTGCCATGCGGGCCTTCTTCTGTTGCATATTAGGGCACTCACCCTCCTTTAGCATCGACTTCATATGGTCTCGGTTCCGGTACACCACAAACAAGGAGAAGACCACCAGGGAGAAGCCCAGCAGGGAGCACACTACAATCAGCTCATTCCAGTAGGTTTTGGTTTCAGTCTGCGGGGAGCGAGCCTCACCTGGCAGGATAATGGACTCCTGTTTGGTCACCATGGGTGTGCGGGATCGGCCAATGAGGGTGGTGCTCTCATGCCTCGGCTCCGCCTTTACGCAGTAATTGGCCAAGAGTTGCCGGAAGCCCTTCTCCACCGACCAGCACTCGTAGGACTCCTCTCTGTCCACCTGGGCCACCACAACTATCCCCCCGTCAGGGCTGGGGTAGAGAAGATGACCAGCACTCTCGCTGTACTCCCATCGCCTCTCGGCCAAGTTGGAACGCAGCTTACAGGGCAACACTCGAAACGTGTTTGCTGGAATTATGGTCACCTGACAGGAGGGGGAGCCTGTGGGTGAACAGAAGCGTAATTGTTAATAATTCATTATATCACAGTTTAAAGCAGCTGCTCATATCAAGCTAACGTCCCCTGCTGAAATGACTGAATCTGCAATTAACCAATACAATATTAAACAATGAACCTATACACTACTAAACTTGCATATTATGCGTTTTGCTTATCTGTGCTCCAGACTGTTCCTCCTATTGCACTTTCAAAGTAGCCTGAACAGAATCAATGCCTAAAATCTCTGCAGTGGTTACTTTATCACACGGGTCATTACCTGGACATAGATTAAGCCTCATTCAAAGCTAAAAATAATTTTCAGTGGAAAATCACTGAAAGTGCTTTGATGAAAGCACCATGATGACAAAGGCTTGACTTAATCTGCCTGTGTTGTGGAGTAGGTTTGGAACTCACGTGTGGAGGGAAGTCTTGGGAAGCGGGGGCTTGGAGAAGCTTTATCGCATAATGCTGTGTTACCATCGTCCACATCTTGCAGCAGTTTACTGTGAGAATAAGAACAAACGAGCCATGAATACCAGAGTAACCTCACACATCTTATTAACAAAAGAACATTTCAATGACCTGCAATATGTTTTAACCATCATATGCAACCTCAGCCTTTTCCAGCAGGGAAAATATTTTTAATCATTAATGGAAACTGTCTTTTGTAGCCTTTTACCTCATTTGTGTGTAGTCCTATGCTCTCAATAATCAATAAATATATATATAAGACTCAATAATCAATAAATATATTGATTATTATATTGGAATATTTCATGTATTATAATCAATAAATATAATACATTAAATATTAAGGTTTAATGACATGTTGTTTTTACTTATTCATTTTAATTATTGTTAAAGGCCGGTACAAACTCACTACCTAGCTACTGGCTATGCTATTGATGGATAGAACATGCAATTGCTTATTACTGATGGAAAAAAATAATAAATAGATCATATTCTACAAGCATGTTAGGAATATTTATTCAAAATGCCTGTATGCAGGTACTGGTAGACCACTACTGTGTTGCACATACACACATTTTTACAGAATGCTCAATAAATTGATGTAACTTTGTTAACCTTTTAGATGGAGAGTGCCTGACATCGACACACTGCCTCCCAGTCCAGCCACAGTAAGGGTCTCTGGAGAGGATACACTCCCCACAGCTCTGGTAATTGGAGCAGTTGGCCACAGGGATCTCCACCAGTCCGGAGTAGGAAGACACAAATAACAGACCCTGAACAAGAAAAGGTGATGAGGATGTTTAAAGAAAGGTCTACATCAGTGAGATATCCACAGAAGTGTGTGTATAGATCAATATAATAGTACTACCAGCATTATGTTAATCTAACAGTTATAGTGCTGTGCAGAAGCAGGCCATCCAAATAAATTGTTTTAAACTTTTTATGTGGACAATAATGTGCTTTATGAAATGAAAGTATAAAGTGACCATTCTGTCATACGTGGACACACCACAGTGTGAACAGCACAAAATTCTTCCTCTGCATTTAACCCATTCACCAAGTGAAGCAGCGGGCAGCCAGGAACACAGTGCCTGGGGAGCAGTGGATGGGAACCTTGCTCAGGGTACCTCAGTGGTGCTCTGCAGTCATGGGAAACTTCCTGATTGCAGGACGAACGCCCTAACCACTAGGCCACTAGTCTCAGCCTCAGACGTCACGCCCACGGAACGTTGGCTAAACGTCTGATGCATATGGTACACTTAACTGGAAACACTTCAGGAATCGGATTGGTTGAATTTTAGCGCCGGTCGGTTGTTGTGATTGGTTGTTTGACATGTCGGTCAAACGGCCTTATGGGCGGGCCTTGGCCAAAGAAAGCTGTTATGAATTCCAGACCTTCAGCCATCAGTCTAAAGGTCATTACATTGTAAAGGTCATTACATGCATGTACAATAAATACAAATAAACATTAATACCAAGACAAGAGGAATCTCTTGGTTTAAGTAATGGATATTAACATGAAGAGTCTATACATGGTTTAATTACAATTCTTGATGCAGCCAACCCCAAATATTGGGTTGCCTCTGATGTATTTAGTGTTTATTTGCATTTATTCTAAAGCAAAAATGTTTACAGCCCAGATGACCCGGACTGTGTGAAGCTGCTTTGTGACAACATTGGTTGTAACAAGTGCTATACAGGAGGTTCTCAGGCTCACTTGAATATAAGCATAAAAGAATCGAGACGTGAGTGCTTCTGCTAACGTCATTATCATCGTACTTACAGACTGTGTGGGCGATCTAGTTTGGTTGTGTGTGGCAGGTGAATATGCAGTACAGTAGAGTGTATAAGTACAGTGTATTTGTGTTTTTTCTTTTTCTACTGGCTTAGTTGTGTTTTTATGTTCTAGATTTTGATTTTACAGCTGTGTTAGGATCGGTACGGCAGAGTGAGTTTCAACTAACACCAAAATTCGGGTTACGTCACTGTCGTAGGAACATAATTAACCCCCTGTTTAAATAAAATTGAATTTAACTGAATTGAATTGTTAGCTTTAAATATACATTTATCAGGTGACCTAAGGCCTCAGTGTAATACCATACAGAAAGTGACACTCATTTTGTGACTGTATGTATGAAAAATGCACTACAGAACAATGTACTGTTTATTTCCCATTCATCCCAACCATTCTAAGCCTGCTGCACCTTCACTTCTTAGACATCGCCTTACCTTTTCAGCCTCCAGCTCAATGTGCTGTACAGGCTGGGGCTTGGGGAACAGCTCCAACTCCTCGATGATGTGCATCTTGCCCTTGGCATTGATGGCTTTATGAAGTTTGCCGTCATCTGCAAAAAAAAAATTATATGTCAAGGGCTAGACCTGGGATCACAATGCCTATTGGCAATGATACTGATCTAGAGTCAGATTAGGCTCCAAGTTATATTGACCTCAGTTGGAGAGCACAATCAAGTAATGCCACCAAGTAAAGCTTTTGCAATTTACTGATACTTTTGCTACATTTTGGGTTCATGTTAAGAGCAGGTGTTACTCCTAAATGGTGCTAACTGTCTTAGCTTTCTAACTATGATGCTGTTATTGCAAACTGACAAAGAAAGAACTGACAGCCCTGTGTGAAGAGGCTGTTTTTTCGCACTGTGCTTGTTCATGAACTAATCTTGGATGGTTTCAAGGGAAAAGTCTTCATGCACATTTCATCTAGACCAGATTTTCGTCTCCAAGATACCAGTCTGGCATGTTTAGAGTTGTAACAGTTGATATGGGTCCTACTGCCCAACACTGTGTAAAGGATGCTTCTTGATTTTGGTAAAAAGCCTGGGCTGTTATTTTGAGCCAGGCCTTATGCCAACATCTAGCTTACATCTACTTTATCAGAAATAGTGTAGTGCACATGTATTCAGATTTTTAATCGGTTGATCTGGGGCTGAGTACTGAATGTTTAAAAAATCAGTTTTTGTGGTCGAATTGCCATTTTAATGGATAGAGAGAGAGAGTCGAGTCGCCTTAAAGAGAGGCGTGATGTCACGGCTATGGCAGCCATCCTTAACCATAAAAGATTTGGTGAGAGACTATGAGGTAACACTCCTTCGTTGGTAAGTGATAAAACACTGTGCACTGAAAAGAATCGGAAGAGGGGCAGAATTGAATCCACGTTGTTAGTGGACTTTTTTTTTTAATAAAGTTTGCGTGTCTCCAAACACAGGTTTTACAGAAACCACATGATTACACTTTGCATTTTCTCGCAGAAACACATCTATTTATAATTGGAGTTGTTAAACTTATCATTATTGGCATTAAGCAGTTACGTAATTGACATTACACCGTTCTTTTTGAAACTCCTGGGCTAGATATGTCGGCAATGGCCTCACCTGTCCCAACAAAAAGCACCCTGTAGGTGTTGTGGACCGCCTGGACCTGGTGCACGGCGATCTGCGTGTAGCTCACGCTGCGTTTGAGCAGCAGAGGCCGACTCCGGATCACGGTGTCCATCAGGAAATGATCCTTCATAAAGTTCAGCACTTTATCAGGCATGTGCAGAGAGGAGGAGATGTTGTGGGCCCGCGCTGTGTTAGTAATGCACTGCAGAAAGATAAAAAGAGAGACACGGGTCAACATGGGCAGAGATTGAATCAATCAGGGGTGTAACATAATGCCACTAACTGCATGTATACAGTGTTTGTCTGTATTCAGGTTTAAAACAGACATAGATCTGTCATGAACATGAAAACAAGTGACTGTCATACTAATAGTTCTAGGTGTGCTGGCATTAGCTACTTATAAACAAACAATCACTACTTTTCTCTACCCTCATGTAACTATCTCAGATAATAGTGATACTACAATTATGGATTAATTGGTATAGTTGTAATGTAATTGTGATTTAAAGAGGCCCATGCCAAACATTGTTCTTTGTTTTGTTTGTTTATGGACTGGAAAGTGAATGATGTGTTTCAAAACCGTTACATGGTTCCAATATATGATCTCATGTC
Source organism: Hemigrammopetersius urotaenia (assembly GCA_037974485.1). Lineage (NCBI taxonomy): Eukaryota > Metazoa > Chordata > Actinopteri > Characiformes > Alestidae > Hemigrammopetersius > Hemigrammopetersius urotaenia. Next base: position 2,321,264 of record JBBPDC010000019.1, read on the forward strand.
ACTTATTTTAATTATTTGGTTTTAGTTGAAACCCTGACAACACAGTGCATGATTTTTGTGTAGCCTATAAATTTAAAAAAATTAAAAAGTTTATTAAGAAAAGGGTGAAGACACAAAAGGCAGCCGTTTCCTAGTAAAATCTTTCTACTCTGCAGGCTATGGACTAATGCGTTTAGGTCCTGTCCTTGCAGAATAAATTATTTGGATTTGATACCCTAATACACAAACTGTGATAGTACAGTCAGAGTCAATGAAGATATATACATAAGTCTGCTGAATATACACAAACAATCTCTTTTTCCTACTGGTTTTCAAACAACAGGTTTATCGAGAGTATCAAGCATGTGATCAGTCTTCATTGTGAACTGTGCCACAGATGCTCCTCATCAGTGTGTGACAGAGAGGCAGGAAATGAGTGTGAAGGAGAACAGCGATAAGAATCGGAGCCAGTGGGTAGTGGGCTGAATGTGCCAGGACTGAGCAGATATCAGTCTGACTGTGGCTCAGACTGAATAGCTGCCTGGTGTTCTGATGAGCCAGACATATGCTCAATCCAGACAGTGATATACACTAAAGAAGTCTGGGCCCAACCTTAGATTTACAAAAATGTCACACTGCTATTTCAAAAATGTTTGTACAAGAATATAACTGACTAGTTTTGAAGAGGAAAGTAAAGTCAAGTGGCCCCTTACAGTCACATTACAGAACACACCACAAAACAACACACAGTGTAAAAAGTGTAAAACTCTCTCTGTATTCAACCCATTCACCAAGTGAAGCACGGGGCTGCCACAAACAAGGGGCGCCCGGGGAGAGTGTGGGTGAACAGTACCTAGCTCAAAGGTATCTCAGTGATGACACTAGCAGTGTTGAGATTCAAACCCACAACCTTCTGATTTCAGAAGCAATGCCCTGACCACCAGACCACCAGTGTATATAATTAAATTTACACTGTAAGTGTAGTTTATTCATCTAAGCAGCACCTATAAAGGAAGCAATTTTTGGAAATAACTTAACAAAACCCTCCCCTTTTCAAGCATGGATTGCTGGATGTTTATTTCAAATGTGTTGGTCAAGTTCGTACCATGCTAGCTCAGTGGGAGAAATATCTGGAGCGTGTGGAGGCCAAGACATCATTCTCAAAAGCTTGGCTTTTCTTTGGATAAAAATTTTGTCCAATAAACCAATAAAACAGAAAAAAAGAAGAATTGAGGGATGCAACACAAAGTGAATGTCAGACCGACTTGATCTGTCTTCTTCAAAACCAATGGCTTGAGCCTTTGTGGCTAAATAATGCTACCACAGAGTATAAAATACGGATAAACAGTCAGTTTTTTAAATCTGAGGGTGGGCCCAAACTTCCTGTCTGTAGTGTACCTGGAATCAGATGTTAGCCCTTATACTTCCAAACTGGTAGCTATTATGCAAAAGGGAAGGCCTGTAGCTGGTCTTAAACAGAGCTTTAATAATTAGCTGACAGTTAATTATGATCAATTATGAATGCAAAGTAATGAGCAGCTATTCGTTTCATATTTCTTCGTTTCCTGACTGACTGACTAACTGAAAAACAAACTCATCCTGCAGTTTTTGAAATACTGTCACTGTTCCAACTTGACTTGTTTGGTCTGATGTTCTGTTTTGGTTCACATATTTATCTTAACTGTGTTAGTCTCTTTCTTGTATGCAAAATGTTTGTCGAATTACATGGTATACTGATAGTAAGCAAGCACAGATCATCCTTCTGCATGCTTTAATGCACAGTTATTGCGTATTGTCTCAATTGAAACTACTGGCAGAAACACAAAAGCAGCAGCAGGATGCTAGCTAATGTGAGTTAGGGTTGTGTGTGTTCTGTAGATCTGTATTATATCTGACTGTTATGGAAACGTCTTGTTCCGTGTTACCCAGCTGGCCCAGGTGAGCGGACGGAATGTCCTTATTTTGACAGTATGGTGTTAACAGAGTATGGAACGTACCGCTCCAGGTCTGGGCTCTGGGACGAGCTGGTTATAAGTGTACCACTGCTGCGTCTCCCTGTTAACCTCTCGATAACGGCCATTAAAGGCTTCATCCACCTGGTTCATGGTGAAGGCACACACTGCTGAGCTGCCAGACGCACCTTTGTACCTGTGAACACACACAAATACACACTTTATTATTGTTGCTATTGTGACACCCACCTCTCGCACCTAATAAACACATAGCTTTACTACTTCACACCCTAGAAACGCGACAGCACAGTCCCTTCGGGCTCTGTGGACACTAAACCTGTAGTTATCTTCCAAATCATTACACTAAATACAGCCCTCGCCTAACATTCAGCTTCCATTCTCTGCAGGTTTTCTTTCGTTATGAGACGCTTCTGCTTTCTCGGACTACTTGGCAGCTTTAATGACCTGTGCTTCACCCTGCGTTAACACATTCAATCAATAACCAAGCCACCCACGCCAAACGCAGCCAAGCTGCAATAGGTCATCAACAATGCAATATGAACTGGGAGTGAACTGAAGGCTTTGTTTTGAAAAGCTCTCTGTTTGCATAGGCTCCTCAACTCAATGTCTCACGACCTGCTGTGTTCACAAACACGCCAGAGCAAATCTGACTGAGCTTACAAATTAAATACACTATATTATATTATACAGCTGTAAAGTGTGTATCATTAATTCACATCATAATACAAGAGTTAATCCCATACACTACCAAAACAGTTTTCCTACCACTGAGAAGTGAAAACTCCATAGAACATGGTGCTCTTCCAGTCCTCTTTGCTGGGGGTCAGGACGAACATGTCCTGAATGATATTGAAAGGGAAGCCATCGTCAGGCAGAGTACACAGCAGCTGGGCTTTCAGAAACGTGGTCCACTTCTTCTGCAAGACCCTCTCTCCACCCTTATCACCCTGCACACACACAGAGAGAATAAAAAACAGAAGCATTTTAATCAGAATACAGTTACTGGCTGCTTCAATAGAGCATAGATATAAAACTATAAGAATCATTCTTTTCCATCCACAATTTGTGCTGACTAACCTCTTTATCACTGGTCAGTTTCTAACTACAGCACCACAGATTGTGGATACACTTGTACCAGCTCAGCATAAACCAGAATTGCATGGTGGGGTCACTGTTGTGCTAAGAAAGGCCCATCAATTTATCTTGTAAGTGGTGATCTTATGCTGGGCCTCTACCCACTGATTGACAGAACAGACAGGCTACAGTTAGTATTTGTATACCTATAATGTGCACCTGATCATGGCCAATGGCCAATTTGTGTAGACGTAAGGTAGATGTAGCCTGGTAGTGTGTGTGTAAAGGCCTGCTGTTCACTTTCACATTCACTAGAGGGCGACAAGTTCACTAAATCTAGCATCAGTTGGTGAAAATCGGAAAAAATAAACTGCAGGATACTGAGAAGTATGCTGATCCACACAGCCAGCAGAGAGGCAGAATCCATAGCAATCCATACTTGTATGTGGCCCACAGTGATCGCAAGGAAAAGCAGCCGAGGAGCTGCTTGCTGTGCATCAGGCCTCTGTTTGAGAGTGGCGTTTATCTTCAGGCTATGGGGGCTTTAAAATGGGTGCTTCTGGGTCATGAAAACAAGTGTAGTCAGCCAAAAGAAGAAAAACACTACAAGTTATTCAAAGGGCCAAGTGCTCTTCGATTTGAAAAGATAGGAGCTCTGCACACGAAGAATAAGACCACATTAACTCCAGCACTTCATATGAGTGCCCACGGCTGACCACTTACCAGCAGTCTGGGCCTGAATACACACTGATGCGACTCTGGCTTAGGATGGAGTATGCAGAAATACACCCAGAAAAGAAGTCTGTGCTAATTTGGAGATCAGATAAGGTCTACATTTTGTGCCATTTGTATTAAAAATACACAGCAATTTTGGTGCAGAGCTCATTTAAATGTACACACATAAGAGGAAACAGAATAAATAAGTAAAATCATAATTATGATAGTTATTATAATGGTCAGAGTTCAAATTTCAAATTCATGGATGGATTTCAAGAATATGGTCAAAGGTAAAGAAAGAGACAAGACCTGCTCTTCTAAGAAGATCTACGGTTTACATAAACGACGAAGAAGCTACACTAGACCCTGTTGTTGAATAGTAAACTGCAGATGAGTCTGAGCATGTTTTTTTTCTCTCTCTAGAGTCCACCTTGGCCCCGTTTCCATCTGAGAGAATGATGCCACTGAACTTCAAGCCAAACGACACGTGACTAATGCTCAAGTTTCTGAGGCAATTACTTGCTTTGCTAACCCGCGCAGCGTACCCCGGCCCCCTCTCTCCTCCCCCAGCCGCAGCTTGTTATCGTCGAATACCTGAGCGCGGAGAACTCTCTGTAACGCTTCCCCTCTGAATGCCCCATAAAAGTTAAGCCTCCAAGACACACTTTTACTTTAACAAGTCGAGGTCAAAAGTAGACAGGGCAGACTTTGGTGATGAAGTTGGGGTTATTTAGAGGGACAAAAGTTGAAAAAGGGCCAGAGGGTGGAGGGGGGGGGCCCTATAAACATTAAATACGTTGTTACAAGTCGTCAGTGAATATAAATAAAAATAGACTGTAATGTGATATATTTTCAATATATTATTTGTTTGTACTGATTAAAAAAAGAGACAGACCTACAGAGAGCACGAGTAAGAGAGAGACATAGAGGGAGAGAGAGAGAAAGTAGATAGATATAAGACCAGATCTAATAAAACTAGGGACGCAAGTATCAGGGCTTCACTACGAATCGCACAAACAGATTCTTCGTTTTCCGGAGCAGCTGCGTATTATTCCACAGCAGGCGTTATTCCAGAAACCCTTTATGCCAAACACCTGAACAAACAATAGAACAGGGCGGATAGAGTGACTGATTAAGAAAAGATAGAGAGAAAAGAAGAGGAAGGAGAGGTGAGAGGAGAAAGGAGGGTAAAATGGGAGACAAGTGGCTAAGAGTTACATCAAAGAGAGAACACAAAAATAAAGGGTATTGATCCTTCTCTTTTAGACCTTCTCCAAAATAAACGAGCCTCACACTCATTATAATATTTCCGTAATTCACTCCAGTGCCTTGGCCCTGCACGAGGAAAATGACAAAACATTTCACTTGGAGTGGAAAGGATTGTTTTCTTTCTTCTTTTTTTTTATAGAAAACACGCCCAAACAGCCTAGCATGACAGCGCCCATTAGTTCAGCTGGGTTGGACAGCTTTGGCTTTAGAAACGTAGAACCCAGCATATTTTCAGAAAACATCTCAGAATCTGAATCATCTTGGCATCAGCCACTCGGTAAATACACCTTCATAATAATACACGACATGGAAACACAGATGGACCCAGAATCTAGCTCCATTTGCTAATCTCATTCATATTGAACACAACGTGGACGCCAGTAATCCGAACCTGACTTGAAGAGATATTATGATGATTCTTCATCTCCAATTGTCCGGGCAAGCAGTGGACAGTTCGGGGCAATCTAACTCCCACTTGGATTTCTGTCGGCTTTACACATGAGTGGGACTGATTCGGCCGATTCAGCCGTCTGTTGCTGCTCTCCTTGTGGACCGCGCGGGATAAATGGTCTGTGAAAAGACCCTTAGGGTCGGATTGACTGTTGGCCTCCTCCTTGTGAAAAAAAGGACAGGTACTGTCTGGTACAATCCCAAACCTGAGGGTCTGACTGCTAGTAGTCCATCTGACTGCTAGTAGAAACTGTATCTATAAATAAAGTTGGCATATTGCACAAAACTTGCATCTGGACATTTAATATAAATAGCCTTGCTACAAACACAGCTGTATCTCATCAGTCTCAGCTGCCACTGTCATTGACCAAAAACATCGACTGCCCAGCCAAGCAATGGATCTACTCTTGCTTTCTTCATTACAGACTGTTTACCTTCTCACTTCTGTATTTTACGCCTGTCTTCCTTTTGCCTTGATATGCCACAGATCTGATGTTTTCAGTTGTAAGTTACACTGGATAAGCTACTTTGGCTATGTTGATTTGTTTCATTTATAATTGTTATGTTTATTTTAAATATTGTACTGATGCTGGAGGAAATGACTTGAGTCCTCTGCGTTTAACCCATTCATCTAAGCGAAGCTGCCGGTAATGATATTAATGATATTATGATATTAAACCGGTCCGTGATGAAATAAAGGTTGGGGACCACTGTGTTAGAGCAATAATCCAGGACCAGGACTGTGGACCATTGATTTAATTTTACTAGCAGTGTCTCTTGAAGGTGCCTGTAGCTTCCAGCTTCCAAGGAGGTAGGCAATTTTCTTCAAATTTCTTCAAACTTATTCGAGCAATCCTACTGCATGCGCATAGTATTAGTACACACCTATATATGGGATTTTTTCCAATTTTCCTTTTTTTCACACAATCTCTGCTTGCTGAATATATTGTGAGCACAAAACCATGTTGGTTCAAAAGAGCTGGAACCAAAGGAAAGTCACTAATGTGACTGAAAGGCACTTGTGGGGCAGCTCTATATTTCGGAACTCTCTTTTGTTCATAAAGCATAACTAGCTGATAAAAGACTTACGTAGATCTTATGCAGAGGTTGAAGGGAGGCATCACCTTATCTGTATACTTACATTAACAAAACCATAGAGTTCATTTGAGCTGTTTGAAAAGAGCTGAGATATTTATATTACCGGATGCAAATGAACCAGGCAACTTCTGCAGGATACTGGCTGTTAAGAATACGGAGCTTGAGGGTGGGGGGTGACAGCCATTAAACTGTCAGGCAGCATTTCACGGAGCCGGTAAGATTATCCATATTACACCCCAAGCAAAAGACAGGCTGCCCCGGTAATCATCCAAAGAGGAAGACCCCTCAACAAGACTGCGGTGATGAAAAAAGGCTGTCTGTTAATTACATGCCGGACTGTTATGCTAGCACTGATGGTTATTATGGGCCGAGAGAGTTCAGTTAAGGTGAGACGGTTGAGCTAAGGCAAATTTAGGGAGGGTTCCAATCCTCCTCTTGAATCCTCCAAACTAAATTGAAAGTGCTGTTTGGAGTGTGTGTGTGTGCAGGATGGGAGGCACTGCTGGACTGGACTCAGAAGCAGCATGCTAATATTTGCAAAGGAGCGATAAGAGTGGTGGGTGTATGTGGGGATAAGGAGGGGACGCAGAGAGAAAAGGGGAGGGGAGTGAACATTAAAGGAATGTGTTTGTGTAATAGGAGTCACTGAAGCCGGCACAAACTCCGCAGACCTCTACTACCCGAGTGATATATGAAACCATCACACACCTACCAAACCTGGCACCTACCAGACACAAAAGGAAATGTAGCTTTAAAAAATAAATAAATAAATAAATAAATATACATTCTAGAACTTCATAATATTCTTGTCAATATGAGAACAGCTGATCTTCAAAAAGGATTAAATCCAAAAACACAGACATTTGTCATCCCACAAACATGCATGCAGTTATATGAGCGCACACACACATTTTAACACCACGATAGATTACAATACAGGGGGTCCTCAAGTTATGACACAGTTCCATTTCTAAGACAGTGATTTAACCTGAATTTCGGTCGAAACACACCCTAGGCACTTACAGATAACACAGCAGTAACATCATAATCTAGAACATAAAAACACAAATAAGTCACCAAAAAAGGAAAAGGACATAAATATACTGTACTTGAACACTATACTGTAATTAGTGTGCTTTTATCAGTCCAGAATGGTGTTGGTAAGCGTGATGGGGGGGGCCAACTCCCTCACTCACACACCATGCTACTGGATATTCTTCCTTTCGCGCCCAAACTAGTTCACCCATGTAGTCTGTTTTTATGGGAGGACCCCCTGTAGTGTGATCGGGGGGTTGGTGTAGTCCTCAAGTGTGTGTGTGTGTTTATGTATGTGTATAGTCAATTGCTGAGCGGGAAAACACAAGTCCTCCACACACACACACACACACACCCAGTCTCTGTAGAAGTGTTCCTCACCTTACACACACGAGCAATGCGTGACACAACAGTGTTGTCGAAGAAATCAAACTCCTTCCCCGCTTCGCTAAAGAAGAAGTAGATCTTATCATCATCGCCCACCACGTTGCCTTTAGGCAGACTCTCCTGGATGTAAGCAGACCCCACAAAGGCCGGGTCTGGAGAAAGAACAAAGTCAGGAATTACTCCAACCTACCAACTGACTCGCGCCTACCATGAATTTATAGGTCTGATTTTTTTAGCCAGATTTTTTCTGTAAGCAACAAAAACACTCAAATTGTTTGAGACACATCAACTGCAGTCTTGATGTCCACAAGCGTTTCCAACCAGCTGACATTTTTGGCAAAGTGCACCAACAGCATTCAAATGCAGCGAACATGTTCTTTGCTGGCTTACATTGTTTACATTGCAAAATCCCAACATATTGCAAATTAACATACATTGTTTAAACTGTCGATTGCAGAAAGGAGTGGAGATCGGCCGAGCTGATTCCGATTCCTAGCGTGTCCCTCCTGTCAGCGAACTGTTCTGTTCATGTATTATTAAACAACTCTACTGTATCTGGCCCACTTAATGTCATTCTAGCTGGAAGTCTGTATTGTTTTAGAAAACATAGGAAATTGCTGATTCTGCTCATTCATTTTACTTATCCAACTCCTACGAAGTGGCATCTCGAATCCCTACAGCAGAGGTCAAGACACGCTGGCAACATTTCAATGCACTGTGGACAGGTGACCTTTACGGTTACAGAAACCACATGAACCGCATTTCTAAAGACTTCTCTTCTGTTATATCTCAATAATCTGTCTGTCTGTGTGTGTGTGTGTGTGTGTGTGTGTGTGTGTGTGTGTGTGTGTGTGTGTGTGTGTGTGTGTGTATATATATATATCCAGCCATGGAAAAAAATAAGAGACTGCATAATTTTTTTCTGGTTATTGCTTTTTTGAGTGTGTCTGTGTAAAATGTCTCTATTTTTTATACACTACTGACCACACTTGGTTCAAAAAAATGTTTGGAGAAAATGTAAAATAATACATATAAATAATTTATTATTATAATGATCTCTCATTATTATTTAATAATTTAATCATTTATTATTGTTATTTAATAATTTATCTTGGAAATGTTAAACTACACAAAACTCTTACATTATTTTACAACTGTAACAATCAGGAGTGAAGCTGCTGGAATACAGCACATAGAAAAGCTGCTCTATTAAACACTACTAGCATGTTCACTCTATATATATATATATATATATGAACTGACGGTGCTATGCAATTGAAATATTAATGTCATCTTGAAAGTGAAGCTTCGACCTATATGCTTAGAGAAAGTGGTGCACTCTTTCAGAAGAATGGAAATGAAAGTGATCCGGGGGATAAGGGGACATTAAGCAGAAGCAGAAGGGTTTGACTTCTACCTTGAAGCCAGTTCAACGAGTTCTCAGTCTTTAAAGCGGTGCCCTGGCCAAGGCTCTTGTAAATGATGGGTTCGTTCCCTTGGAAGTTGCTAACCGTGCCAGCATACAACTCCCCATCTGCAGACAAATGAGACTTTCAGACAGACGCACATACAAAGACGGCAAATTCTGGCATCCACCGCTGTGGGCCGGTTTTAACACAGAGCATATGACTTCACAAACAAAATGCTGATTACGCATCAGCTGTCTGCATACTGTTAAGTATAATCAACAGAAATGCAACTAAAAAGTGTGAAAAGGCACCAACAAGTACTTTCAACGAGCTAAAATATGGTGAGCTGTAATGTTGTAATGTGTTGATAACAGGTTATCCACCAGTAGTCAAATCATCACTCCCTCGCCTCAGACTGCGTCAAGATGGTGAGTAACCTCAAACAGACTTGCTTATGTGGTTTCTGACCTAAATGTAGTCAATCAGCCAAGACATGTAATAACAAGTCATTTGTAGCCTCAGTGTTGAGTTGTTAATAATGCAGTTCTAAAACTGCATTACATTATAATAGCAATAAAAATTATAGTAATAATAACAGTAGCAGCAACTTTGAAGTTTGTCAATGGCTTTGTTCATTTATTAGATAACGGTGCAATACAGTAACTGAAACCATATTTGTGATCACTTAACAGCTTGATAGAGCCTGAGGCGAGGTTGATGCTTAGGTATGCTGTTAGCATGGTGCTAATGGGTGGAGGGTATGCTTTCATTACTTGTTAGCTGCATTAGTCTCACTGCTACAGTGCAGGCAAACACTGGACGAGGGATATGTCATGACTTCTGGCTACATTCAAGGTGGTGGGAACATTGTGTACATACATTTTTTTGGCAATTAAAATTGAACACATCTTGTTTGGCCATTCGTTTCTTGATTCTTCGGCTTATTCTGATGGTGCACCTACCGGCCATGATGGCAGTGGACTTGTACTCCGGGTTAAAAGGGCAGCGACTGCGCCCGTCCTCTGTCACAATCTTCCCCGTCCTGCTGCGCACCAGGGAGAAGTCCGCCGTGTTCTGGGAACACACACACACACACACACACACACACCGCTTAGATAAAGATGTGTATAAAGACTACTTAGGTCACCTTGTTCAGACAGGCAGCTCAAATCCAATTTTTCAGCATAACTGATTCAAGCAGGACAGATTTCCTGCAGTCTGTATACCAAAAAAGCAACAGATCAGACTTTTTCCACTCAGATTCAGGTCACATTTGTATGTGGTTTCAAATCTGATTCAAACCAGATTTCTTGGCGCGCAACTCATATCAGATTTCATGCATATTATTATATCATTTGGGGGTGCAGCACTTCTTGAAATCTGAATGTGCGGCAAGAGTCCAGCTATTTTATTATAGATCAAGAGCTGGGCACATTTTTACAGTGATTTTCAGTAAGGAACTTGAAGCCTGTCTCTGAATATTAATATTATTATTAAATTATTAGTCTTTTAGCTAACGTCACCTGCTCATCCGACTCTAATGCACACTGCAGTTGTGAAACGTAGCCTCATCATTTCAATTACAGGTTTTTAGGAATAGTACATGCCACGATCCAAGCTCATAAATAAGAACTGTGAGTGTCATTCTTCATGTCCCTCTCTACTCAGCATATTATTTGCTGGCATCCACATTGGTTGCCATAGTAGCAACACTGTTGTTACTATGGCAACCAGTGTGGATGCGAGAAAATGTGACTACAGTCTGACCATACAAATTGGATTTGGACACTGTAAGTCTAGTCGCTCAGGCCTAAAAATCCGATTTAAGAAGCAAATCTGATCTGCCCTGCAGTGTCAGTCAGTTCTGGACAGTGTGTTTTAGGTCTAAGGCATTTCTAGACCCACAGTTTGAAAGTGGTGTGTTTGAGAAGGATGTGATACAGAGTTACAGAGTCTGCAGAGTCAGGAGGGAGGAGAGAAGATCAGGCTCAAGGCTACAGGGCGGTTCTGTGTATGTTCCGCTGTGTGTGGGCCAGGGGTTCTGATAAAGGGTTTGGAGGAGGATGGAGGATCCCAGTTTGGAATGCAAAGTCGTGCCAGGACATCCTGATACTCTGCAGTCACGCTGGCTTTCTCCGGCTTTGGTGTGTTGAGGCAGCACAGAGGCTGATGTCTTTATAGGGGCATTCAGAAAGCGTCCTGCACACGCAAAGCATCTCCAAGCAGGAGCGCCGTTTCAGTCTGTTTTACTAGATTTTAGAAGTATGTTTTGATGTATATAGGCAGAAAGTTTTTAAATTCTGCAATTAACTTGCATGTAAAGAGTGAATGGGGTATTTGGCTGATGACTTACAATCATTAGTTACTGGAGCAAATGAGGATTGCTCAAGGACACAGTGGTAGAAATTGGGGGTTCAAACCTGCAACTTTGTGGTCAGCAGGTTCACAGACAGGTGTTTTAACCAAGAGGCCACTGCCATCCCATGTGTAGTGTTTGCCATGAATTCTACATGTGAAATCATGACATTTATTAACCTGTCACAGAAGGTCCACCTTTGCTGCGATGTGCAAAAAATGATACAAAAAAAGAGTTTTGTCCTCTGTTCTGTTCTTCAGTAATCTTAAATAGGCTAGTGTGGTTTTCCCACTGTTACCTAAACTTTGAACTATTTTTTTATAGAGAGCAGTACAGCATGCATCATCAGAAACAAAAATAAATAAATAAATGTATTTGTACATAACAACTAAACATTCACAGTTTTAATGCATAACTAAGAAGAAAAAGTCTTCCCTGACTGACCACACTAAGGTGGCTGTAAATTCAGTGGTAAACTTTTTTGGATAGTGTTGGTGTTTGCTAGATTAGTATTTGCTAGATTAGTATTTTCCTGCTTTTTCTTCACAAAAGAAGTGTAGAGACAAAGCACGTATATTTCTGCGACGCTGATGTCAGTTTGTGTTTCTGCTCCGTTTAAGGTAGCTGTACATTTCATTACAGAACACATTTCTTTGCAGGTCACATAATAAAAGCTGTTCTCTAAGCTGTGAGCTGCGCTCAACCCCGCAGGTGCAGCACTACAGTAGATCGTTTCTCATTCCGACATCATTCGCCCGGCGAAGGAGGGGAGATTTTGATTGACTGAGTAAATTACATGAATAATTCATTGCTCCCCTGCTGCCTGATAAAAGCACGGAGGAGCGGAGAGGAAGGCCTGCAGCAGGGTACAGTGAAACAAAAAAATCAATCCAAAAAAATGAAAGAATCATCACACTTACGATGTACGCGCAGATCGGGCTGAAGGCATATGTGCCACAGACGTACAGATGAGTAGAGTTCACACGCAGCAAAATTTTGATGTAGTTGAAACAGTCCGTCTGGTGGAGTGACATAAAGAACATATGAGAAAGAGAGAGATGGAGAGAGAAAGCAACAGAGATAGAGAAGGAGCGAAGGAAAGAAAGAGATAGAAAAACGAAGACAGAAAGAGAGAGAAGGGTAAAGAGAGAGAGAGACAGAGAAAGAGAGAGAGAGAGCAGTTGTCAGCAGTTCATTTCCCCATAAATAAACTGCCCAAAAGAACAACAAGGAAAATATAAAGCTTAGAGGTTCTTTAAAACTCAGCCTATCTGCTGTAATGCCTCTAATTGAAACGAGCCAGAATAGCCTGGAGAGCATTTTGGCAGCCGTGTGTCATCTTTCTGAAGACACAGCACCTATTACACTGTCTCATCAAGACCTGAGCCCCCATCCAAGTCTCGCTCTCCAGGCAAATCAATCAGGGGCCAAATTAAGCGTGCCGATTATTAATCTAATAACAGCCTTCTCACAATGTCAAGCTTCTGGGGAAATTACAGCGGTGGGCTGGCAGAGCGGTGAGACCCCGCAAATGGAAATAGAACGACCTCACCCACTAGCCTGAGCTATTCTAATTCTAGCAGTTATGTGGCAATTTGGCCGCTTTTCTTCACACGTGATTGAAAGATGCAGAATGTGCTCATAATCATATGATCAATATCTTCTGCCCTTCGGATTTACTCACTTGTAAGTCTTTGCCTTTGAAATTGCACTCGACTCGTTTCTCTTGCGGCGTGCTCCATGTGAACTGCAGATATAGTCAAGAAGGGTCAATGCACTTAAATTACACACTTGAAATTTGTTTCACCTTTAAAAGCATGTGGACTACATACACTCATCTATACATTTCCATGACAATAACATGGTGACTAAGATGTACTAATGAACTATGATGTCTGTTTTGTACTTTTTTACCAATAGAAATGGTCCAAATTTTTATTTTTTACATAAACTACTAGTACTAAATTCTCTTGTGTAAATTAGCCACTATGGAGATTTGCTTTGACAGTGATGATATACTCCTCTGTTGCTGCTGCACCTACTTAAACTCTGTGCACTCTGTGAAGTGAATATGCAGGCAGAGCTTAAGGAAATGACTGATGGCGCACACACACATTTCCAGACTTCCTGCGATGAGAAAAGCAGCTCTGGTGACGCTGGCCAGCTGTGCCAGAATGTGCCGGTAACGTTTATGCCCACATCAGAGTGATTACCAAAGCATTACCAATCAAGCTTTAAAGCAGTAGTCGTGTTTAATAAGTCTAGATAAGTTTTTAACTGGTGCTGAAGCTAATGCACCTATGAACACCTTTACCCCACTAGGCACAACTCTCCAACAGATGTGCTTATGTGGGTCATAACACTGTTTAATATTCATAAATGGACAAAGGTATGGCTAAATTTAGGCTTAAATGTACTACTATTACTGTCATGAAAAAAAAAAATATATATATACATTTTTTTTTTAATCTTTTAGGTCTAAAGAACAGTACGTCGCACAGTCAGAAACTACTTAAGCTCTAGTGCTACTAGTTACTAGTTACTAGTCTACTAGTTATTTATATACCTGCATATATACATACAAGGGCATTTATCGGATGCCCTTCTTTTTATTGGACCTTCTGATATCCACCATATCTCCATCAAATCACCTCACACTGATATTTTACACACCCTTTAGGACCTACTCTTCCAGTGGTATGTCAACTAAGAGACAGCTATTGAGCAGCAGTCCAGTCAAACTGTAACGACTGTAGCCGCAGAAGCATGCATGTGTGTACATATACGAGCCTGAGCACGCACTCAGAATACACACACACAGACATAAACACACACGCACACTCACATTGCGCTGCAGCTGTGGTCTGCTGATGTCGCTGAGGTTAAGGGCAAACAGAGTCTCTCGAGCGCCTACGTAAAGAGTGCCGTCTTCTGGGCTGAGGAGCAGGGAGGTGTAATTGAAGACTTTTTCAGCTGAAAACCTCTTGGTTGATCTCTCCTTTGTACCTGGACAGACAGACAGGGAGGGAGGGAGAGGGAGGAGGCAACATATATTTGGAGGGGGAGGGGTAGGAAAAAAACAGGGTAAAATGAGATTGCACCAAAACAATCTTACTGAGAGAATTAAAGTGAAGTAGATGCAAAGGATGCAATCCTTTAAATGGTCTATCTGAAACATTTTTTCCTTACAATGTTTGGATGGTTGTATATACCAAAACAGTTTGTTACGTACATTAATAAAGGCTGTGATGTACATACATACATACATATATATATATATAAGTTTAAAGTTTATAGACAAGTTTAAAGCCGGACACTGAAATATCAAGGTGAAATTAATAACTGCTTACATTTTCTGCTTTTGCTTATTAGTTTCCATTTGTGCACTGCATGGTTTGGGAAGTGAAGTGTTAATAGCCTTTGCACACTACACTCAAGTCATTCTAATGTTTTTTCATCATATGGGCGTCCTAAATGATAAGACAGACGTAGTGAAAGCTGAGCTGATGCAGCCCTCATCCCTTGTGAAGAGTAGCTGCGTTTACAGATTACAAATCACAGTTCATGCCACCTGCTCAAGAAAACATGAAGAAGCACCACCATGAGCAAGCAACAAATAAAACCTGTTGTGAACCGCCTATGTCTGTTAAAGCGTATGAGCATGTGTGTGGTCGCACAGATCTCAGAAACAGATGTTCATCTCTTAATCAAAGCGGCTGCAGCACTGTATCATTACACGGACACTGCGGCCTGTTTCTTTGTTTCCATGACGACCACCCCCTCCATGTGACATGCCGGCTTTTTCGATCTCCACTAGGGGAGCTCTACCACTCAGGGAGGATGAGATAAGGCTTGCTGGGAAGATTCTTCTTCCACAAACATTTCTTTGGGTGTCCTAGGGCATGCGTGTTTTAACCTCAGAAGCAGTCATTTCGGTGGTATTTCAGTCAGCACTGGGGGAACGGCCGTGTCAGCCACTCTGCACGCCGACACTCAACCTCTCATTGCCCTCTGAGCTGCCAAACAAGACCCACAATTTTCTTATGCCGCACAGACAGCCTTTAAAAACCCCACTTGTCCGAGCATGTAAGAGTTTTATCTGAAAAGACTGCCTCACTCACTCACAATGCTAACAGTGCTGATAATGACTGATATGTGGTGGAGGCGTGCTAGCACCATGCAAAATGACAGTGTGGCAAGTTTTGGGTAATGACAGACCAGCCACCCTGTAATACAGTCAGAAAAGCTGGTGGCGGCCTGCTGGTGACTGGCATATGATAAGATGCTAACTACATCACCAGCAAAAGCTATATAACCTTTTATTTTTCATTAAAAAAAACCCACAAAACAAAAAAACCACAAAACACTTCTAAACCAGTTTTCATGCTGATTTCAGATCTACTTTCAGTTTTTTTCAGTCATGTCAACTTTTTGAATTATGAGTAATATTAGATTTGCAATAGACTTGCAAGCAGTTTTATTAAACTGCAGGCACCAATCAAGTAACTGTTTCAATATTTTCAGTGTGAAGTCAGACAGGCCACACTGTGGCATAGATATAATGATCAGCTACAGTGCTGGACTGGCCATCGGGTATTTGCCCGGTGGGTCGATGGTCATTTTGGGCCAGCACAGAATCCTGTCATCAATCTTCTGGATTCTATAAAGTATATTGTCTCATGTTTTTTTTTTTTGAAGATCTAGTTTACAAGTAAAGTCACAGAGATGAATGCAGAGCATTTGTAATCATGGCCTCTTTATCTCATATTGATTAATCCAAGCTGGTCAATGGGGCAGCTGGTGGTTTAGTTTTTAGGGGACGTTCACCCTGTGATCAGAAAGTCAAGGGTTCGAATCCCAAGACTGCTAAGCACCACTGAGTTAACCTTGAGCAAGATAGCGCTCCCCGGGCGCTGTGTTCCTGGCTGCCTGCTGCTTCACTTGGGGAATGGGTTAAATGCAGCGGAAGAATTTTGTGCTGTTCGTGCTGTGGTTCAATAGCCATGGGCAATACTCACTGGACACTGAAGATCCCAGCAGATCAGAGTTATCCTGCTTTAATAGTTCTGACATTAGCCCGAGTAGAAGTAAGTCTTTTTTTTATGGTAGGTAGTAAGGATATACGATAATTATTCCTGTGGATATGACCAGCCTGGGGAAGGAAGGTGACGTGCCTAGTGAAAACAGCTGCCTTGTCTGTCCTCAGAGCAGGGATCGGCAAGGTGGGGAATGTAGAAGATGTGTGTGCTGACTTCGGAATACCCGGGGGAGGCGGCAGTACAGTAATAATAGGGCATCATCCTTCTACCAGGAGGCCTTATTATTGCTAAATCCATCTGCTAAACCACAGGAGGGTCCCGGTTACTGGGCTCTCTCTCTCTCTATCTCTCTAGAAGGAAATGGGCCTCTGCTCAGTGCTGGCAGCGCTCGCCACTCCGAGCTTCAGGGAAATTTAACGGTGATTTAGCGAGGCAAAGACAAACAGCATGGCAGAAAGCAAAACAGGGGCTTTGGAGGGATTTGCACTGAAAGGAGCGGCACGGCCAATTATTCTCCAGAGTCGCGTCACCGCGCCTCTCCTCTCCCCCTGCAGCTCATACAATGAGGCGAGTAATTGGGCTCTATTAAGGGAAATTCACACAGGCCCACGCAAGTGTGAGTGTTTTCCTTTTTTCCATTCTTTCTCACTCGCCTTCCTTACATTACAGGCAGTATAATTATTATTCCAGTGTCAGGTTGTCACCAAGGTCAAAAGACAGCCAGCTGCATGCTTACAGGAGAGGGGAAAGCACTGAAGATAAGCGAGCCCCAATCTGCTCACACAAGATCACATGGAAGTGAACATACACGGTCACTGTCACTGTCAAACCTTCGCTGCGAAACGTCGATGATATGTTCCAGTACAAACTAGTTCATTTATTTAATTATGTATTGGTGATATGAATTTTCAAGTTTCAAGCTGATTTCTTATGCTACACAAAAGGCCATTCAATGTGATTTACAGAATAAGTAAACTAAATAAAGTAACATTTTATTTTTAGTTAGCACAAACAAAAATGGGTGTGCCAGCTACGAGGGCCAGTTAAGGTCTGCTACATGTATAAACACATCTAGAGCTAAAACGAAAAGGAATAAATCATACTTTTGATATGATCTACCCAATGTATCATGTGCTAGAATGACTGCTATAGGTGAAGCTTTAAGGCTTTTGGCAGATGCAGACGTACAGCTGCAGCTCCGCATCCGAACGCCTGCTCCCAAACATCTGTCCAATCCAGCACCATTAAACTAAGACTAATGGCTCCTCACCACACCTGCCGAATTAAAGCGGCAAGCTTCGGCTGACATTCAGTGAGACATCACATTAAATTACACTTGATGGAGCATGTATGCACAGTGCTTGTAAAGAAAAACTCTAGATTCGAGGAAATTAGCTTCTCAAGCTACAGCAAGGAAGCAGCAGAACTGTATAGCTAGAAACAGTGGAACTGGGTGGCTAGATTTCTGGTTCTGCTACAAGATTTCAAACTGCACCAAAGAAACCAGTTCGCGACCAACAAAAATGTGCAGTTTATTTGTTTACTGTGCTGCGTGAGTAAATGCTGCAGTTTCAGCAATTCCTGGTTGATGCCAGTACAATCCACTTGTGCTGCTTTAGACATCCGATGCCAAGTCTAGTAAAAAACATTAGGAGAAATTAAACAGCAGATGTGCTGGAATGGATGTTAAAACTCCAGTAGCCGTCACCAGTTCTGCAGAAACAGAGTTGTAAAGCTATCTGGGGTGGAGCTGGAGGGGCTGGAGGAGCTGGAGCTGTATCACACTCAAACACACTCCCCCTACGGCCTTCACGACTCAGGTCTTTTCTGTCTCATTCGAAATGCATCGTGCATCACACCCTCCCTCCACACCCACACACAGCTTCTTTATTTTTTTACAGTGTCAGAACAAGGGGCCGAACGAACGAACGAACGAACGAACACACACACACACACAGACACATACATACACACACACACACACACACACACACACACACACACACACACACACACCCACACACACACACACAAATTCTGTCTGAACAAAACATCGCATTCAAAACGGAGAATACTTACTGCAGTTAATTTACATAAACATAACAGTTGTGTACATGTACATCCATCATGAAATTGTTATACAATATAAATGTCAGATGGTGTTTTCACACACACACACACACACGCACACACACATATATATATATATATATATGTATATATAT
>JBBPDC010000019.1:2340374-2366399 GCA_037974485.1 Hemigrammopetersius urotaenia
TGTGTGTGTGTGTGTGTGTGTGTGTGTGTGTGTGTGTGTGTGTGTGTGTGTGTGAGTGAGAGAGAGAGAGAGAGAGAATGCGTCATCTATCGGGACGCAGATGACTACGAAAGACCGAATTGCGTATGTGGGACAGAAAAATGACTCATTGGGTTTTAAAGTGCTGATGATAAAAGTATCTTCTCCACCACTCACCAAGATACCTGTGTCAGATCAGATCAAAAGCACTTCCTGCTAGGACTTTCAATAGCAGGTTGTTACTCAGCGACAGGGATCTTTGAGCATTTCAGCAGCTCTGTGGCGACTCTCCTTGCTCTTTCACCATCCAGCTCACATCTACAGGAACTGTGATTCAGTACGAGTGGAATCCAAAACTATGTCTTCTCCTGTCCTCTCCCCAGGCCTAGCTTACAGTAATTAATGGCCCACTCCTTCCTGGGCGATCCGGCTAGTGCTAATTACATCCATATGCTCCTTCAAAGACCTTTAATTGCCTAATTAAAATCTTATTAAATAACCAAATCAAAATGGAAAGACTTCTTGAACCAGGGCTCAGTCCGCAATTTGAAAACGACAGAAAAGCTCCCACATGTGACCAGGCTAATTTCATGAAGGGCACTCTCTGGAAGAGAGCCTTTAAATATTAGTTTAATGAAATGAGGGGCCTCACTGATGGATAAGTGTACAATATAACCATGAAGTGACAAGAATATCATCACCACTGTCTCTCCAGCCCGAAATGGCTTAAGCGGGAAGAACCTTTAGATGTGTAAATTCTTCACACTTCATTCCGGGTTTCTCCCGGTTAAAATGTCCTTAGGAGACGTGGGAGACGGCTGATGGAAGGTAGAGCAGCTTCAAAGAGTCAAAGGAAAGCTCTTCAATTGCCATCAACACTTTGGGGGATAAAAAAGGAGACCAGGGTGCTGTTTCTGGATCAGACTGGCCGTTTAGTAATGAGATATGTTTAGGTATTAGCATGTCTTGGCAATGCTAATACAGCTGACAATGAATGAAAAAGGCACTGCGTTACCATTTAGAATCTGCAGAATTCTTAATGGTTTTGAGCCTCTCAAACCCACTGATACTGTGAGTGTCTGTGTGAGTACAGGCAATAGAGGCAGCACTCAGTAGGTCTATTTTATTGACATGGCCTATAAACTCGGAAGGTCAATGTAATTTAGTTCTAAAAACATCCTGATGAGGGCTCTAACGTTAATTCCCTTATTGATCACGCTGCTGGTGACACTGCTGGTCTCTCATTTACTAAGAAAACAAAGCAAAGGCTGCCAGAAGAGGAATGAGTTGTCCTTTCATTTCTTGTTAAACAGGACTGGAAGTTCCCCAACGATATACATCTTAAAACGAAACGAGGACCTGTCAGACTCTTTAAAGAGCGGGAAATGAACTGCCTCTCAATCAGTGTCAAACAGGAGGTGACATTTCCAGTTCAGGGAGAGGCTTTTAGAAAAGTGGGCATCACATATATGAATATTTCTGGCATTGGATGTTTAGTTCCCTAAGGTATGTCAGACTTAGCAGAAAATGCTCAGGCAGACTGAAGGGGCTGCCACTCTTTCCTCTCCAGCATCCTCCTGTCCAAAATCCTCCTGTCAAAACATATCAGCCCAGGATTAAAGTCTGGGATTAAAACCTTTCATGCGTTGTCCTATAGTAAGTTTCAGTACACTAATATACTGAGGCAAATCCTCAACAACTGGTTAAGGGACTGTTCTTTAAGTTTACATGTCTTTATGAATCGCTACTGAAAGTGGATCGTCCTCTTTTTGTATGTTCCAGCTTCCTCACAGACTTAGTTGTACTTAAAAGGGTCTATCACCACTTTGCTTTGGTTCAGCTTGGCTATGCGTTTGAAACAAGACCCTAGGAGATTTGATGAGCTTGCTATCGAGCTGTTATTTTAAACAAATGTCTTGTTCCAGGTGTCGACAAAACTGTCTACAACTGTCTCGTCTACAGATAACACTAACAGGCCTCATCAGGGGTGAAGTATTTCTACATGAATAGACTTTGGCACAACTACAGCGTGTATAAATAATGCTTCTCCGAAGCTGTACTAGGGCATGTGTCATAGGCATTGCTCTATATATTCCTATACAAACCTACAGTCACACTGAACAAAGAATATTCTGACCATTTGTGTGAGGAGGAGAGACTAACAGAAGGAGTGCTATCAGAAGTGTTATTATACACTTCTTCACTAATTCCTGCAGCTCAGAGCATTAAACTGCATGTTTAATCTGTGAACAGTGAATACTCCTCCTCTCCTGGGATAGCAGGCATAAAGAAATCCCAGGTAAAGTAAATAATGCAAGCTGACATTTTGCTTTGATATCCACACCACCGAGGATATAATTATATTGTTTGCAACTGTGCAAACTCAGTGGTGTTTGGACAGTAGGATTCAAAGGAACGAGAGGCTTTAAAGTGCGAAAAAGCAAGCGTCTGTGCCACCTGTGAGGGCTGAATATTTCTAAACTCGGAATAGGATTATTCCAGATTATTCTATATACACTATATGGACAAAAGTATTGGGACAGACCGTAATTATTGAATTTAGGTGGCCCCTTATTTCCAGTGAAGGCTAATCTTAATGCTTCAGCAGACCAAGGCATTTTGAACAACGCCATGCTTTGTGGACACAGTTTAGGGAAGAACCTTTTCTATTCCAGCAGGACTGTACCCCAGTGCTCAAAGCAAGCTTCATAAAGACATGGCTGGGTGAGTTTGGTGTGGAATAAAAAATGTTCTACAGAACGAATGGACACAAATTCCCACAGAATTCTAAAATCTTGTGGAAAGAGTGGAAGCTGTTATAGTGGGGGCCAACTCCATATTAAAGTCTATGTATTTGAATGCAATATTATTAAAGTGGTGTAATGGTCAAGCATCCCAATAATTTTGCCCATAGAGTATAGTTTTTTAACAAATCTTCCATGACATCCACAGCTGAGGACAATGGCCACAATCCAGAGTCTGATTCAATCCAAATGTATTAATAGCTGGCATGCGCTCCTCTGTTACTTCTGGATGTGGCAGATTTTCTGTATAGCTGAATGGAACTCTACCATAGCCAAATTAAATCTCACCTCTTCATATCTTCAGATTTTTGTTCCAGCCCAACTAGAAACACCATGATCTACAAGACGTCTTCTTCACGAAACCCAACTCACCCCCACCCTTAATGAAATTCCACTGTGGTGTCAAGTGTTCCGTCTGAAGTGTGCCTTCTGTCTCTGCTCCTCTCCACTTTCATCTTTAGAGTCACCCGAGCTTTCCACGTTAGCTCTCTCCTAGTAATCAACAGCATTTGAAAAGGTCAGCAACTCCCCCTCTTCAAAAGACCCCCAAGAATCTCCTCACATTACTACCACTGGCTGCCATGCAAACTCACACTGTTCAAGCAATTACCATTTCATCTAGGTTTTAAAAGCAGTACTGGTACTGGAGGTAAGTGCTTGCAGGGCAGAAGCCTCAACACCACTTTTTCCTCCAGTTCCTCCTGCCCTTGGTGCCGCTCTTTTTCCTTCATCCTAATGGGACTGACTTGGACTCTCTAATTATGTGGGCGTCCACTATTAAAGCTCTGATAGAGGGTGTGTGGAAGTGGCAGCCCACTCCATTCCATTGCCTTGCAGTGATGTAGAGGTGCCATGGATAGATGAGTAATTCTAATGGCTACCAGTGGGCCACTTTCTTCTCAACATCCTAAAGGAAGGTCGGTATAATTACAACAACAAACCCATCTGGAAAGCTGCCAGCAGGCACAGCCAGCCTAACGTCATCCCATCACTGACAGGCTATAAAACAAACAAAAAGAGGGAGGGAAAAACAAATGGGTCTTCTCATTAGTGTGAACCTGGACCTTAAAGGAACAATAAGGGTCACACATAATGAAAAAAGTGAAAAAGTTGTCGCCTAATTGTTTGATTTTGAGCAGGTTCAAACCCAAATGGTCTGCATTCTTTCAGTTTGTCTCACATGGCCAGGGAAAAGAGAGACCTACTTTTACAGTTATAGCCTTTCTATGACCCTTTAAGAAGCCAAGCCAAGGATCTACTCCTACAAACTTCGCTACTATAAAGTGCAAGAAGAAGAAATTCCACAGGTTGGACTGAGCTCATAGGGCAGTTTAAAGAAATAGCAATGGCTCCGAATGCGAGTTGGAAATTTTGCATGACACAGGTGAGGAGAGCTGTAAAAGTCGTCTGGGCTGAAAGTAGGTCAGCCTGCTTTACCACTTCACTCCCGCTTCTCAATATTTTCAATTGTTCGCCATTATCTCACTGTCGTAGCCTGGACGTATTTGTAGTGCAGGGCAATACTAGCCAGATAAACCTAATGCTGATAAAGCCCTACAATCAGGGCAGTCCCATGCTGTCTCCGGTTCCTGTTATGCCGGAGCCAATGACAGGACTGTAATGAACATGCTCTTTGTGGAAAGCACCTTATTCCATCTTATATTTCCATGACCTTGTCCGTTCCAATACTGAATATGATACACTGAAATGCTTTTGTGGTCCCATAGAGCTGTATCATCTCCCAGAGCTTTCCCTAATTGAAAACTTAAAGTAGACAATGATTTTGATACTTCATAAATAATGCATTTTTCTTCATGGTTTTAACAGAAACCAATGTCTTGAAATGAATCTGTGCCAATTTGCTTTTTCTATATCAATAGCCAGGGCCAACATTCCTCAATGCCGTTAACAAAAAGAGTGCAGGTCTGCATGCAATTGACGTCCAGCAGAGTGAAGAATTCCTGCATTCTTGCTCAGAATGGCTAACACAGATGCTTTTGGTGCTAGGGAGCACGCTAATGCTATCAATCACAGCAAAAGGCCAGTAAGACAGTATGTGATGATGGGGGCTTCAAGACGCTTGGCCCAGCTAATGCCCATCAATACCTCCTCCGTCATCCACAATGGCTTGAAGACGAAGACTTGGACAGATGGACAGATGCCTGTCATCATTCCTTTAGATAGTCTGACTGATTCTACAGACTTCAAATTCAACAGAAACAGGTCCCTGTGTTTCACCTTCAACTATGGAAAGAATTTATGAACCTAAATTCTTGCCCAATGCTTGGCCAATAGCTGAATTCCAAGTCAGAGTCCCCTGTAAAAAAAGTTAATGAAATGAATTGCAACATGTTGTCTGTATAGTCCAAAATAGAAATCAAACACACATTTTCTATAAATTATCCTTTTTCGTGGGATATCATTTTAATGGGTAGTGTTAAAGTTACAGAGCGGATTTGATTATTTCTGCATCCTAGACTATAATTAAGATCAAAGACTAAATGCTCACATGTTCCAACACTCTATTCAAGTCCTGCTGGTCATTCTAATGGTCCTCACTGAGGCTGAGAACACTTCGTTTATGACAATTACACACAGCCTATAGCAAGGAAAATGTATCAACAAGTGGAAGTTAGATTTTTTGAGACAAGCTCTTTAATTCTGAGGACTAAAAAGATCAAATATTTATACATATTGACATGTGTGCTAAGAGATTCTAAACACTTTATTATATTTCATAACGGTGAACGCATAACAGGGCAGTACTAAAATAAAGCAGCAGTGTTTCCACGGCTGTGAGCTCCAACACTGCAGACGTTCTCAGACGTGCTCAGAATGGTAAGTGCACACGCTCTTGGCAATGTGCTGTGATGAAATGCAAGCAAAGCTTTCAGACAGGCCAACTCCAAATACCTATTATGGTGCAAAAAGATTAAATTTTCCTTTAAATATTTTGCAGTTCAGTCCATCAAAATGTACTGAGCGGCGCCACGCAAATTAAGTTGCACCTATCTAGCCAGGCAAGTGGCCACTTTAGGCTTGTCGATTCATTTCTAAGCCCGATATAAAAGACGCCTTGGGGGGCAATTACTCCCCCATAACTAATGTGGCTATTTGGCCCCCACACGAACATGGCATTGTGGTTTGCTCAGTAGTAGTTTGTTCATTCTTGGGCCCAGGGAGTACAGGGTCACGCAGGCAATGGCATCTCAGTCATGCCTGTGATCCTGTGATAGTCTTTTACCAGTTGGATATTTCGAGTAAAATAGCACTGCCAAGGCATTCGTATCCTAGACAACAGGCTGTGACCCGAGAGGGCTATTGGCCCCCCAATTAATCAGGCCAGCATGGGTCATGTCAATCAATCTGACAGTTACCCCACCTCACTCTGGTTCTTCTACAAAAATCATTGTATGATTTAAGTCTGAGTGTGAAGATCTGTTAGCTTTTACTTTACCAGGGTGCATTCAGTTGTGCAAGGAAAATGTTCCATCATCCATTCAGAGCAGTCTGAAGGACCTTGGAGACATTTTCATTCAACATGCTCTCAGATGTTTAGAAATGTGAAAGGGTCATATTGATCCTCACGGCGAGACGAATCTGCCTCCTCTGCTTCACCAGTCAGGCTCGAAGAAGGGATTTGCAGCATATCAGATGGCACTGGTCTTCAGACATGGCTGATGAGGACCGACCTCAAGTCGGTTAGCTAGTATGTTGGCGAAGAGTGAAGTTAAAGGCCATTCAATCCTTCATGGACCAAGAAAAATTCCATGCTAATACCCCACCACCTTGAAGAATATTCATTCACATCCTCAAAGGTTGGGGGGGGAGGGGGGGTGTTATTTCCATCCATCAGTTTTTGACTACTGGCCTTGAGTTGAGCTTTGTCCAGCAGCTGCAATGGTCTTTAAAAAGAAACACCCATACACCCATCTCGAATCATGTGGTAGCACCCTGATGGCATGCTTCCCGTATAGTGCGATGAAATCAGACAGCTCAGTCTTGTCTACACAGCAC
Organism: Hemigrammopetersius urotaenia; assembly: GCA_037974485.1. Taxonomy (NCBI): domain Eukaryota; kingdom Metazoa; phylum Chordata; class Actinopteri; order Characiformes; family Alestidae; genus Hemigrammopetersius; species Hemigrammopetersius urotaenia. The sequence goes on from JBBPDC010000019.1 coordinate 2,347,214, forward strand.
CTTTGGGCTCTGTCCATGCAGGTGGAGTTTGATTCTACGGAAAGATGGAAGTGAAATGAAGTGCTAAAGGTGGGCTAAGCAGTTACCAGTTCTGTCACTTACCTCCCAAAGCTGACTCAAACCATTGTTCCTAATTTCACCTGAATTGCCAGCAATGAGATCTTTGTAAGAACACAGGATCTAACATGTAAGACCAAGTGGGATTATACAGAATTTAGCACAAGTCAGAAAACTTGGCTGGTCTTTTCTGGGATATATAAGGGAGTTTTTCAAAAACAAGGCTAATATACCCTTATAGTTTACAAACCATTACGATCAATCAAGATTACTCCAACAGTCTTCAAAAGTGCTTTTTTTGTAGGTTAGTCCAAAAAGCAGACAAGATTTTTCATTATCGTCTTCTAAAGAGCTTATTTGTGTCTGAGCCCCAAATTAGGCTGTGTAAAATCTAGCCTATCTTTTCCCCTTGTAGTGAACGCAGGCTAGATCAAAAGCGAGGCGAAAACGTCTTTCAGTAGACAAAAGAGACACTTTTAAGCTGCCAAATGCATAACTATGTATGTGTGCTTTGATCTGGCACGTCAAAATTTCAACTTTCAGCACGAGGGGCTCGTCTATCTGTGGCTCTTTGAAGCAGTGCTGATGTTTCGTGATGGCAGATGATGCAGAGAGGGTGGTTGGCACACAGAAGGAAGTGTTTCAACTTTAAAATGGTTGGGGGAATACCATCAGCCATCACTTTTGTACATTAAGAAGGGAAGGAAGAATTGTATCTGCTCATTGGTGGAAGCCTTAAATGAAAAATGTCCATGGAGAAGAAGAAAAGGCAAGCATGGAATTCTTAATGCCATGAATTTGGAATGCCTGATGAATTTGTGAACTCTGAAGTCAAATAAACATCTTGGAAGAAAGCAGGTGCTTGGCATACTAAAAGCAACCAGGCTCAATCTTGCACAATTTTCATTCATTTTGAAAATCTTGCTGAAGGTGATGGCAGACATTTATGCAGCTTTGTTTCAATCTTTTTCAATAATGAACTACCAGATTTGGTATTTGGCTACCTGGACCAAAATAGCACATGCAGTAAATCCCATGTTAATATCAATTAAAATATCAACAATGATGCACTTTCTCAGACAGGGTCTAGTAGTTCTCCATAATAAAAAAAAAACCAAATGCCATCAACTTCACTTCAGAGAAACTACTGGAAAAAGAATGAGTCATCAGCATCTAAAACAGGAGCAGGGGCCCTGAACCTCTTGCTTTGTCACATTTGCGATATATTCTACTAAATTATTCAGTCTGTACTTTTACCCTCACCACCCATTTCTCTGCAAGCATCTGGGGAAACTGCCTTGCATTACTTTTAGCACAGGAAGCTTTTAGGCTGCAGCCAATTTTAGACACATTGTTCCAGTTGGTTTCATCGGTCCCCTTTGCTGCTTCATGTCTACAGAAGATGCTTTGGCATAGGTAAGACAACACTGGATAACAGGACTAGTCAAACACAGTACACAGTTTTACCACGGGAACTGTTAGATGAGCTGCTATATACAATAGAACAGACAAGGGTGGACGATGTCACAGTCTGTACTTCGGGCCTGAGGTTGTAAAATATTACAGCCACAGGTTTATATACATAATATACATTTACAGTTTACCATACTTAAGGGACCGTGAATGAAAAAATGTTTCTAACCAGTATCCTCTATTATACTCCTTTTCCTAGTTTCATGAATGCTAAAATTGACATTTCACATGCAGAGAAAATAAAAAAAAGTCTAATACAATTATGTTTTTAGCTTGTATTCATAAAAATACAAGCTAAAAACATAAACGCTGATTATGTTTTTACACAATATTCCTTCAAGAGAATAAACTAGGACTTATTGTACAGCTCAGGACTTTCCAATACAAGGCTGTGACGATAAGAAATGACAAATTCTGATGTGGACCATGATTCATTCCTTCTATTATTAAACTAATTTAATTTCTAACAGTGGTGTTAGCGGTAGTACCTGTGTGACACCCAGCATCACGCACTCAAAGAGGTTAGGTAAAGCAGATGTGAGGAAGAGAGTCAAAAGTAAACACTAAAATACAATAAAGAAACAATCAAAGAAATCGAGGTGCCCTAAACATGCTGCTGCTGTAGAAGGTAGAGGTGTCAAGCAGTAAAGAACATGTTGCTGACCATGGGTGGGAATCATCAGGCATATTATAATATTGTGCATGTCCTCTTTGTACCACCAAAACAGCTCTGACTCATCGAGGCATGGACTCTACAATACCTCTGCACTTTGGTATCTGAAAGAAGTTTCAGCAGCTGATCGTTTAGTCCTGTAAGTTGTGAGATGGAGCCTCCATGGATGGGATGTTCAGGACATACCACAGGTGCCAGATCTGATGTTTACATGTCCACCAATGGTGGACGGACATTGTACAAATGGACTGTACAGAGCATCCTCTGTAGCTGCATCATGGTGTAGTATAGAAACTGTTCCATTTCTAACAAGACCCTACAGAAGACAGCTGAGATGATCACTGTGGTCCGTCTCCTCTCTGTCACACCACACACTGAGAAACACCCCTCACACACCATCTTCTATCTCCTCTCATCTGGCAGAGGGTTCCGTAGCATACGGGCCTCCACTGCCAGAGTGGGAAACGGTTTCTTCCCTCAGGCTATTAGACTTCTCAATCAGAACTGAATCATAAACTCTACTCATACACACACACACACACACACACACAGCTGAACTGAACTTCTTTCTACTTCCAACACAATGCATGTACACACTGAACTGTTCCGTCTGAACAAAACAACTTGCTTTATTAGTAATATTGTTTATTACTGTCCACCTCTATATTTGCGTCTCCTAGTAGAAAACAATATCTGTCATAATACTGTATTCATTCAAACTTGGACTGTAGCAGATTTTGTGAACTACACTAAATGTCACCTTGACCTGTTGTATAGTAGCTCTCGTGTTTTTCTTGCATTCTCTCTCTTGCTCTCTTTGCACTTTGCATTCTTTGTCCTTGTGCTGCTTGTTTTGTGTTGCACCGTGGTCCTGAAGGAACATTGTTTCATTTTACTATGTAATGTGCATATGGCTAATCTGACAAATCACATTTCACTTGACTTGAAATTAAAGGCAGTTACTGGCTGAATGTAGCTCTAAAGTTGCAGGGAGCATCTTCTTTTTGTCCTACCACAATCAGCAGACTTTCAGAATACACGGTCACATGACTGAGGCATGTTCCTCTTCTCTCACACACAGTCACGGCTTACACACACTTTAAATCACCAATCCTCTCCATCAAAACTAAACCCGGGCCTGCTGGTTTACATCAAGGGTATGGGTAAAAAGGCCGGTAGCGTGAAAGCATGTGTGTTTGAAGATGGCAGTTATGTGTGGAGTGTCACAGCACTGAGAAGAGGAATGTATGCCAGGGTCAGTGGATCCATATGGAGATTAAAGGGCACAACCTGGAAAGCTCTGACACATCAGATGAGTGTAAGCGTGTGAGTATGCGTTTGAGTGCGTGTGTGTGTGTAGCAGGGCTGTATTTAAGCTGCAAGCCATTAATCAGCCTTGCTGGCTCATCAGCATTGTAAGTACCTGCACGCTAGACTTACAAACAGACATGCTGTGTTTCCTTTCCACACACAATACATCATCATGCATCCGGATAATACGTTTCATCTAACAACACAAAGAGCTGTGCGCGTGTGTGTAGGCTTGTGTTTGTTTTTGTGTGTTTTCAGTGCAAAATTGCCTGTTTCTGTAAAATAAATAAATAAATAAACAAATAAACAAACAAACAAAAAAAATTTAAACCAGCAAAAACAACAAATAACATTTGCAACACAGGGAAATGTGCTATTTATTACAGTTAAACATTTTTTCTTTCCTTTTTAATTAAATTTTTTTTTTTAATTAAAGTTTTTGGCAACTGAAGCTTCAAGTTAAACTCAAAACTTCAGCTTGAGCTTCACTCAAAGTTCAGCTTGAAACATAAAGTGGAGTTTAAAGTTTATAATATATTTATTACATATGAATACCTGAGGGTTCTCCTCTGTACTGGATCTTAGTATGACCTCACATCCAGTTGTGTCGCTGTATAGAACAGACAGTAGAGGATTCCATCAAATAATATCTAGCACGCTTACATGCTTTCTATAGTTTTCCGAAGACTCGAGAAATATGTGAACATGCCCTGTTTGAGATTTCTTTCTCAAGAACTCTAGCTGACTGCAGAGCCCTTCACATACTCAAACAAGAAACTGAGCGCATTATGTCAAAGCCTCAGGCCTTCTCTGATGTCAGTACCCCCTCCTCCTCTCTCATAGGGTCTCACAAACACAAGCAAGCCAATCCTGGGCTCCTGGGCTTTGGCTGTATTCCAGCGGCAAAGCTTGTTCCCACATCATGCCACAGAGAGCAAAGTGTACTGGGAAACACAGAGGAGGCCTCTGACGTACCCGAAAAGACGCATGTTTACTAAATTCCCAGCATTAAGCACACACAGCCTGCCCCGACGCCACCCCCTCAGGCCTCCAAGGCTGACCTATGTGCTCCAAGAGCCAAGACCTATGCTCAGATCCGCCCAAAGTTTATTAGAGCTTTCCATCTTCCATCATCATATCTCTTGAGCTTTATGTTGATGAGTTACACTCACTACCAGAAAGAGATCAGTCAATGTCTCACATGCATCAAAGTAAGAGTAGACCAGTCTATGCCTGGGATCAGTCTGTGCCTCTTACATTAGCTTTGAAGGCTTACAATAGTACAACTTTGCCTATATTTATATAGTCACTGCTCTGGAGTCAGCTTTCCCTTCAGAGGAATGTTGTTTTCTTTTTGTAGCAAATTACAACCGCAGTGTTTATGTTCAAAAAAAGAAATGTGTGAAGTGCAAACAGAGTATCCAGAGAGTTTTGATGTGAAATGATGCATTGCAGAGAAACTTACTGACTCAGATTTCTTCTTTCCAATGGTGGTGATATGAACCAGAAGTTACACTGTCTATAGCATTAATGAAGACATTATATTTGCGACCAAAATCCACCATTAATAATACACATCTAGGTTTTGAAACTAAATATCGACAATGATAAAGTTACCGCTAACACCACTGTTATATTCAGTCTTAATGTTCTTCAGAATTTTACACTAGACTCCAAATGACTGTTTATATTAATTATGTCCACTTTAGATAGAAACTTGGTTAAGGCCAACACTGCTTCCTACAAGGGCTTGTTAAAGAGATGGTAGTGGCCTAGTGGGTAAAACACCTGCCTGTGAACCTCATGACCACAAGGTTGCAGGTTAAAAAACCCCACTTTCTACCATTGTGTCCTTGAGCAAGACTCAGTGTCTCCAGGGGAACTGTCCCTGTAACTGATGATTGTAAATCGCTCTGGATAGGGGCGTCGGCCAAATGCCACTTAAGAACCTTTTTTAACTTTAGATGTCTGCCAACAGACATCCATGCAGAAATCAAGGCAGCTGATACTGCTAAGATCACACAGACAAAAGCTCTGAATGGGTTTCATGAACTGATGAGCAGATCTTAGATCTGTGTTGTTACTCCAAGACTTCCGACGTAGACCTTTGTCAATAACAATACTGCTTTTTCCAGTTTAGGGCAGAGCAGTGTTACTCTGTGAAGTGAACTTACAAAGCAAACATGACTTTGGGGGTTGTGGACACAGCAGCCTCACGTACCAGAGACAGATAGTAATCATAGCTGTCAGCAGTTAACGACTGGAGCATCGCAGACTGAGTAGATCCTGTGAAAGGGTCTTGCAACACTGAGCTCTTGCCTGAGGGAGTGAAGAAGCAGGAAGACCGAAGCTTATTGATATTTCTTGGTCTTTATGACCAGCTGTGATAAAGTGACCTAATTTTGTCACCTGGTTTCTACATCTCTCATAGTAAACACAGGGAAAGGCAGGTGAATGGAAGATGCATTAAAAGTAGTGAGGAAAAACACCCAGGGGAAATTGAGGCTGTCAGGAGAAACTGGGGGTAGAGAGGCCAGCAACCAGGGGAGATTTACACAGCGTAACGATGCGAACCAGAGATAAAGCTAAGCCAACTGTGTAGCCCAGTTAAGTCACTGGTGTGCAAAGGCTGGTAATACAAACACATAAAGGCGTCCCTGCTCTAAAAAGCTTTGTCTTTATGTATATGTATATGCACCTCTCTGTCTACCTCTCGCAAACCATGGACTATTGGATATATTTGGAAAGGTGGAGGACTGGTGTTGCACCAACGCATGTACTATTATATTGTTCTAAAAGTATAAAAAACTCTTTTATTCCATTATTAGAATCAGGAGCTCTTAAAAGGCTGAATATGAATGTGTGCATCTTTTCTGAGAACATTTGTTTCCAATGAGGCCAAATATTATGATAAATGCCCCCAAAGAAATCGTCCAAAACTTTCCGAATTCTTGCCCTGTAAAGACACTGATTTGGAGATTCGAGAAGGGACTATATATGTCAATTACAAAAAAGGATTTTACATAAGGAATTTACATAAAAGGAAATTCTTGCTAATAATTGGAATGGGTTTGCATTTAGTTTTTGATCCAAATGAGATTTCAGTGTAAGATCAATAGATATTTTTTCATTTGGCTATTATTAAGTGAGGCAGTCAATGTGGAAGAACAATACAGGGCAATACAGGAACAAATTCAGCTGAAGTTCTGATGCGAGCAACTAGTTTCTACATAAGCATCACTTCTTTGTCAGTTCTAAAGCTGTCTTTGTTTCTCTCGGGGGAGTTTTTGAACACTGGTCCAGGCAGAGCCGTACAGTATTGACAGAACAGGCACCATCTTTTACCAACCCGCCAAACCCTTTCTGACAGCCTCACACGGGCCAGAGCATTGTCGGGGCTCCTGTACCCACAATGCCGTTGCCAGCTGTTGTTTTTACGGATCAATCCCTAGGAAAACAAACGAACGAGGTTGTCAGCACCCTCCAACTGTACCCTGTCTCGTTTTCTCTCCCTGCTACCTTTCCCTGCTCTCCCCTGCTGTGCCTCTTTTCTCTCTCTGTCTTCTCTTCTTTCTTCCAAACCAAGATAACTCATCCCCTTTCAGCACCGTTTCCCTTCACCCATTAAAAACTTCTTCCCTCTTGTGATGGTAAGAAATGTTTAGCGCAGCACCCATGTTAGCACTTGGTACAAGGTCTCAAAGCTCAGTTCCTTCTGACTGGAAGAATCATTAATTACCAGCTATACAAATACAAACTACCAGGAAGCACTTAGACGGCTACAAAAAAAGGTTCTCTTGAAAAAACCAAAGCTAACAAAGTGATTTGAGCTGACAAAGAGATACAAACTCAGGATTGTTATGAGAAAAGTTCTAAAGAAACAAGAAAAAAAGTCCTGTTTACTGGAAAGACAAACCCACAATCTCAGAAAAATAACAGGGACCTTGCAAACGGACTTCTCCTGATGAATCACACGCAAACATTCACATGGCTGATACAATGTTTTGCTGCTATTAAAGGGGAATTACACTGATTTTTTTTTAAATGTTTCACAACTGTGGGTGTTTTACAATCAAGGTTAAACAGCATTGGGTAACAAATCAAAGTCTGTTTCATTGCAATTTTTGATGTTTCTTAGTCAAGTTTTGCTGACCCAGAAAATCAGGCTTTTCCTACCTTCAATGATTCTAGAGATTCTAGAGATTCTCTGTATATTTTTCATTATAAGGTTGTTGTAATACTACTATTTTTTTTTACATATTACTCTCACTGATGTGTGTGTCTCACGCTCAATGTTATCCCTGTTATCTACATAAAAATGATGTTTCAAACTAAACCCTACATGAAAATAAACGTCACCACCGAAATCTGCGTGCTGAGATTATATAAGAAACACTACAAAATATAGTGAAATACATTTTTGTTGTTGCCTGAGGTAGCTGGCCTTGATTGTAAAGATGGATTTACATATTAAAACTCAGAAGACAAGGGTAGGTTCATGGGTCATTTTAGATAAGAAATAAAATGTTGGTGTCTAGGCAGACATTGAAAACAATGCAGTCACCACTACTGTAAAGAAATCAAAGCCTATACTGATAGATGCTGTATGTACTACTGGAAGTTCTGATGCAGTTCTAAAAGGGCCCTAGTATTTAAGGAGCTGGAAGTGACCTTTCATGAGTAACCGATCTATTACTTCTGTCTACTTGCTCTGTTGACACACAAACGTACATAAAGACATCCTGTGGTGGCTTCACCTTCTGCACTCAGTCTGCAGACATCATGACTACATGAAGAAAAGCAAGATCACAGTGGTTAAAAGACAAAAATCAGCTCTCTGTTCTTTCCCCTCGTTTGCAAGCCACACTGGACCCACGAGTTCATGGAAAGTTCCTCTGCATTCAGACTGAAGCAGAGTGCACTGGCTGCCACATTCGCTCCTGTCTGCTGGCCCAGGCCCCAGTCAGAGGGGGAGCAGCGTGTGTGTGTGTGTGTGTGTGTGTGTGTGTGTGTGTGTGTGTGTGTGTGTGTAATAGCTTAGGAAGCAACAGACATATCTGGCAGTAAAACCATCTCTTTACCATTGACAAGTCAGTGTAGACTCCAACACACCCTGGTAAATTGCTAGGTTCTCACATAAGATACTGAGCTACTCTACTGACTCTGGTCTTACGGAAAATAAAATAGAATAAATACTCAAACAAAATAAAAGCTGGTTAATATTACAAGTTTATTCCTGGACCATTCTACACGTCCACGTACAGTAAGAGAAGCTACTGTAAAAAAAAAAAAAAAAAAAAAAAAAAAAAAAGATGTGAGTTTTTTTTCTGCAAGGAAGTGATGTATTTGGTTAGATCCATGCATTAGTCTGACCCTTATTATAACCCAACCTTAAAGGTGCTGAATCAAAGGCCCATTGGCTCCTGTTGTAGGTGTATCTGGAGTCAGAGTTCTGTGTTCTTTTACAGAGATTGCTTGAGGTGAACTGATCAGTGTTAACATACTACACTCTTTCTGTTGCAAAACACTGGAGGTTAACTCTAAGCAACAAAAACACAATGCCAGATTTTTAATAATGAAATTTGTATTTTAAAAACACACTAAAAGTGCTGATCCAGCTCTCTGGTTTTCTCTTCTTGTCCTGAAAATGAGTGAACACACACACACACAAGCTCCTCAGGCTCTGTCCTGTAGTCCTATCACCTTGCAGATAAGGTTTTGCACAGGAGGGGCTGTCTTATGTCTGCACTGTCCTCTACACCCCACCCCCACCCCCTTCCAATTTCACTCCCTCCCCCAGACCCAAAGAGATGTAATAACAAACACCACGCCATCAGAGCCCTGCCACTTCCCCAGAACGTCGCAACAGGAGTGGGACAATCCTGTAAACGCCCCTCACCTTTTTCATGCACACTAAGCAAACAGCCTGCAGCAATGGATCAATCATTAACAGCTTTCAGTTAATGAAGCACTAGTTCTGGAGCAACTCTTGAGTACTCACTCTTCCAGGGAGCGTTCCAGCACACTCTTCACAGGAGAAAAGGGAGAGGAGGGGAAAAAAAAGCAAATGAGAAAAATCCCTTTTTGATGGTCAGGTCAGGAAACTGGAGCGTAATGAATTCCACCGAGATCACAATGGGTCACCAGTAGATTATCCAGCATTTCTGAATTTGTGTTCCATAAAGAAGAGGACGCGGAGCCCACTCTTGCTCTCTCAGCTGAGCGTGTGTGTGTGTGTGTCAGGGAGAGTGGAGTGTATCTGACACACTGGTGTAGTATCTGAGCCCCTCCCCTAACACTGAAGGGAGGCGGAGGAGAAAAGGAGGGAGGCATTACGCTGGTTTAAAGTGCTTGTTAGGTACACAGAAAAGAAAGAACAAATGACCAGATTTCACAACTTGTTTTTGGTTGCCTTGTTAAGTGGTTACTCACAACTTACTCAGCTGACTTAACCTCTATTTCCTTCATATTTTATCCCATTTAAGCCTTGTTTATTAGTTTGGCTTTGTTCAACCATTTATGTAGCAATTAACTGCATTATTAACTTCATAATGAATGACACTGTGCTTTAAAAGATGCGTCTATCTTTATGACATTGTTGTTTTTTGTTTTTGTTTCAGTAAAGTAAGATTGAATTGGTCGACTTTTTTATTACATACACCAAGTTTAAATCTCCTCTTCTACACAAACACTGTAAATGAAAAAGAATTAAAAGTAATTTACCACAGTTTCTTGTAACAACAGGCAATTTCTACTTTACTTCTTGGATTAAATATGAGATCAGAAACGGACTCAGTGCTGTAACCAAACTTGACAATGTTTGATGTTCCCTCAGAAGTACTGGAATGAACAGGGCCAGAAAAGAGAGGCTGGTAAAGAAACAAAAATACAACAAAAAATAATAGCCATCTAAATTTCCACTTGAAGAGACGACACCACGGTTTTTACAGCTTTTACAGTTCCAGAGCTGTGGCTTTCGAATGAAAACCTAAGAAGATGCCAAGAACAAGAGCTGGGTCCTCGACACCGGGGTCGTTGCTGCTTTGGGGACGCCAGCTAGTCCTCATAAGGCCTTCTATTAGGCCTAAGACACTATTTCACATGCTGAATGGGCCCCTCTGTATGTCGCTGAAATCGCATAGTCCCAGCGCTCTTTGCTCACAGCTTGATCTTGGCTCCTAATGAAGCAGCGCTAACGAATGTTATCCTTGGGTGAGTGACAAGCACCTTCCAGCAAATCGGAAACGGAATTCATGACTGACGTATCGCTTTCTGGGCAGCAGGACCTCTCTCCATCAAAGCTCGAAGTGGGCTTGAATGCCTGAAACCCTGCCTGCCTGTGCAGACTGAAGAAAAACGAGACAAGCGTCCAGGGCGTCACATCAGAGTCGAATGGAGCCCACTTCAATGGAGTGTACAGATAGTGAAAAGTTCTGGGAAACTAATCGGCGGACAAGAGCAACTGTCGGGAGGTTAAGAAGGTGTCCGGTGGAAGAGAGAATCAGGCGCAGTTGGGAATCCCTGCACTGAAAATAGTGCGGCTAATTATGTACTGAGGGGCAATGCTAAGCAGGCAGATGGAATGGGGGGGGGTTAGACGTTTCGGGCTGTGGAATTCCACTCCAGCCATCGCTGGAGATGCCGCCAGGTCATGTGACTCAAGCAGCAGAGCCGGGTCACTAAGCGTCTCGCTTACACACCACCAGACACTGGAACCGTGCTCTATTTAAGGGCAGCGGACATGACAGCCCCCATTTACCTCAAAGGAAGTTAACTGGCGTCAAATAACTGGCACACAGTCTGCTTTCTTGTAAAGAGAAAAATGGAGCGGGATGTATTTATAAAAGACGGTGGAATATTATTGCTGAACAGAGGTTTGTGAATTAGAATCATTTTAGTAATATTTTTTTACTTTAATCTGTATAATGCCAGTTACAAAACAGCTCAGTTCTGTTTTCCTCACATGGGGCAAATTGTGGTTAGGGAATTGCCCCTGCAATCAGAAAGCTGGTTCAAATCCCAGGACTCCTAGTGGCAGAACTGGGGTACCCCTGAGCAAGATACTGTCCCCACACACTGCTCCCTGGGCGCCCCCCATTGGTGGCAGCCCACAGCTTCACTTGATAAATAGATTAAATGCAGAGAAAGAATTTTAAATTTTTCTGCAAATTTCCCACTTGTGGGACTAATAAAGGCTTATCTTATAAAAGCACAGCAAAATCACACAAAAGTCTACTTTCAAGAGTGAAAAAAAAATTCTCTTGATGGTCCGCTTAAACGTTTTACCTAAGATGAATGTCTCATGTCAAACTGAGCCAAGCACAATGTGAACAGGAAATCAAAACGTTTAGTTCTCCTGCAGTTTTACTGGAAATGAAGCAGGTCAAAGTGTCAACGCTGTTATTTTTCCAGTAGAAACGTCAGTGGGTTTCAAGCAACACACCCATTGTGATAAGCTTCTGCATTTCCACATCCCAATGGCTCATTAAATAAGTCATAAAAGCAAACAACATGTTGTAACTCTGATCTTTATTATGCTACAAATGTAGTGAACGTAATTTATTTACAAAACTTGTTAGTAAAAACGACTGCCCTTATCGCCAGTGCACTGATTTTAAACAGCTGCCATTTGTCAGGGAGTTCCTCTTCATTTTCACTCCATATTTTCAGCCCCTCACCAATCCAGAGAGGGAGATTATTCTGTAATAAGAATAAAAAGAAATAAAAAACAACACTAGTTTCAAATGCAGCTTCCTTGGAGGGAATCCAAGATGCTCTCTATTCCGCTACACAGACCTGCAGGAGCAGCTGATGGGTCAATTTATACAAATTAATTATCATCGCTGTTAAAAAATGACAGCATGGAGGGATAAGACTGTTTATATCACACGTTAGCCAAGCGAGCAAACAGCAGACAGCAGTCCTCTGGTGTGTGTCTCATTCTGTTAAGCTGCACAATGGGCGAACCGGGGGGGGCTGGCTTGTCTCATTACAAATCTCAGCACTCGGCCGGCCAGATTCTGCAGAGCAACACCCCCCTCAGGACACACTGGGCTTTGACCTCCACCAGATTCCTCTCAATTAGAACACAATGGAACACAACGCACACACATTCACTGCTAGTCACTCCAACCAACTGGTGACTTCTTTAAATCTTGGAACAGAACACTCTTCTTGTTTTTTTAACTCTTGGGTGCTGACTGATCTAGTGTGAACATTTTATAGGCAGCTTTTTCAGTGGCACCCTCCGTCTCTAAGTCAATCTGTCATCTGAATGGGGATAAACTTCCAGGGCCCCACGAGCACATGGCGGAGCACAGCGCTGGCTCAAAGTGCTAAATTGCACTATAGGGGGCGTGTAATCCCCTAAATTGAAATGTGGATTAGAGTTGCTCAGATTATTCAACTGTTGGCTTTTTGGAGGTCTTAATTGAGCAAGGAGGCACTTTCCCAAATTCAAGTAGAACACAAAGACAATGGGTTGGATTGGAAAAAAGGACAATGGTAAGCTAAAATCTCAATGGAAATCAGACTAGAGGTCAACGAGCGGAGTTAATAGGGCAAAGTTAGGCAAAAAGCTAATTGTGACCCCTACAGACTAAAACACAAACTGTAAGTAAAGAAAGTAAAGTGGCCCCTTATAGTCATGCGTGAACACACAACAGCACAGCACACAGGATGAACAGCGTGAAATTCTTTCTCTGCATTCAACCCATTCAGCCAGTCAGGCAGGGGGCTGCCAGCAATGGGGGGCACCCGAGGAGAAGTGTGTGGGGACGTTACCTTGCTCAAGAGGCCTTCAGTGGTGCCACTAGCAGTCCTGGGATTCAAACCAACAGCCTTCTGATCGCAGGGGCAACCCCCTAACCACTATGTTCATTGACAGTAAGATGAAACTGCTAAGTCAAACAAGAGTTAACATTTTATCAGCCCCTTACTAGTTTGCATTTGCAGTTTAATCAGTGAAACAGTCAGTGAAACAAGGCAGCCAGACCTGAGACCTTTTTATTCAATATATTTATTTATATAGGAAGAATAAAGAGATTTTTCTTGACAACACACACTAAAAGAGAAACGCTTATAAAACATATGGACACTGGATGAGACACAAAGGAGCTGCCCATTCAAAAGGTCACAATTATACTGCTGCAAACTGCGATGGCCAAAGCCTTCAAATCAGACTGAGCCTTAATGTGACGCCGTTAAAACGAACCTGACCAAATAATTCACCCGTATTCCCTAACGGAAATCATCTGGGACATGTGAGAACTACTCAAGATGTTCACAGATTGTAATACAACATGAAGGCCCCTGTATTTGCAGGCTGTTTAATGGTATATTTCTATTCTGTGTGGGCACAAGTGCACTGTTGCTCATTTGCACCTAACTGCTATTCTGGTTTTATAGACATGGGAGTACCTGTGTCTGTACAGGTACAGAGGCACAACAGGGAGTGACATTTAAAATCCACTAGTGCAGACATATTTCCAAACCAGCTTTGTCCAAAGTGGGAATAGAACTACCAACTAACCAGACCCCTCTTAGTGCAGATGCAAGGAAATGTATTTTCTTGAGTTTGACAGATAGACAACACCAATAATAACATAACTACTATTAGTATTAATAATAGCCAATTAATAAAATGTTTATTGTTCAAACATGTCAATTGTTTCAAAGATTTAAACGTTATTTTATATATATTTTTTCAATAACCAGTAATTACTTTGCTCTTTGTTCACTTTAGAAAGGGAACCGCACACACTAGCCGTAGTAATACAACTGTAATTATTAGCTTTGTTCTCCTATTATTATTATTATTGTTAAAAATAACAATTAAAATATAAATCTGCAAAGAAATAAAATATTTATTGATCATTGGTGCATTAACAGTAATATGTGTCTTTCTACTCTAAACCTATGCAGTTATACAGAGCCTGTTGTTATGCAGTGGATTATTGCTATGAATTATCAGACATTTCAGACCAAATTTATCACTGAGAGATAATTACTCAATATTTCCTTGAGATGTCACACAGGAGCCACAAATGCTCAGGTTTCTCAGGTTTTATCTTTTATATGTATTGAACTAAACAACTTTGCATTCGTTTTTAAGAACTGCTGACAATATTTCTCCTAATCTCCAAATAAAAATATTGGTCTTTAAAGTGTAATTTTAAAGGAAATGACAAAACATCAAAATAATAGAAATTATGGTGTTTACAGAACTTGAATAATACAAAGAAAACAAATCTCTTGTTCACTCTTAAACAAAATAGCAATAATTACCTTTGATGAACTTCTAGTAGTGTTTTACCATCCAAATGGTCTCAATAAGGAAAAGTATAAAAACACTGCTGTAATCGACACTCTCCTCTCACAATAAATAAGAGGTGATTCAGGTGATCACTAATCACTACCTCATGAAGCAGAATGAGGTGCTTGTGTAGGAATTGAACAGACACTGGCATGGAATGGCTGTCATACTTAGAGATGCTGATGTAAATCTAAACTGCAGTGATCTCCAATATTTTATCCAGATCTGTATTATTGATCTGATTCTGCTTCTACTGTTAATGAGAAATCCTTGTGGGGATATGAGGACAATCTATTCTGTCCAAAAACGGAAAAATGTGCAAAGCGTGGGTCCGCAGCCTAAAAAAGTTTTTCCGGAGCTGTATATTTTCCTATACAGAAGATACTACTAAAACACGTTCATTTTCTCAACCTAGGAAAGTAATGGAACCGCTTTATTTTCTACAAAGTCAGCGACATCCCGTCATTAGGAAAGGTTCGCTGTGCTACGCTGTAGGCACTCACTTCACTCTTAAAGGGGAGAAGCTGATCTGAATATGAATATCAGCATTAGAGTCAAAGGTTCTATATGAAGCTGTTGGTTTATATTGAGAAACTGCCAGTTTTCCTTTTCTCCAACAGAGACTACAGTTACAACTTGTGCAGGAAATACTAGATCAGTGCAAATGATACTCAGGTTCTTTGCGCTGAGCATTGTAGGACACCAACCTGTAACAAAGTAACAGCTGTAACGGCTCATATACTTCTCAATGGAGCCGAGCTTCCGTGTGCTATATGTAAACAGAACGAGTTGCCTCTAAAAAAAGTGGCATTAATCTGCTTCTGTGGCCCTTTGAAGAGCACATATCCAGGGGAGCAGATTATATTCTGTCTGAGAGTGGAAAGGCATCCTCTTTAATCTACGTGACTCATCTCCAGGCCTCACTAAGTCTCGCCATCAGCCTGCATCTACCTGCCACAAATCACAGCATTAGCAACTTCTGCAACTTTCCCTTCATATTTATGCAGATGATGCTCTCCCCATAATCTGCATAAATATTCTCCAATTAATAAAGCAAAAGGGCACATCCCTGTTCTGTCCTTGCAAAAAACATCATCTCCACAGTCCTGCCTCAACATGAATAAAACACAAAGGCCCAGTGAAGTTCTATCACTGTGGGAGTGTGTATGTGTAAAATGTCACTATTGTTTTATACACAATTGACCACACTTGATTCTAAATTCCAACAAAAAATGTTGAGAAAAATTTAAAATAATACATTTAGATTATTTATTCTACCTTGAAAATGGTAAACACTCGCATTTTTTTTCAATTGCAACAATTAAAACAGTGCTGTTAAGAGCAGAGTGTGCATGTGTGACTGTTCCATTCCATCAGAAACTGAATCAGGAGTGAAGCTGCTGGAATACAGACCATAGAAAAGCTGCTCTACTAACACTACTGCACTCACAACACATACAGAGGTGCTGCTTTTTTTTTTTTTTTTTTTACACACACACACACACTGCAATAGTTCAGAAAAGAATTGCCTTTTTTCCATGGCTGTATATAAACCCCTGTTTGTGAGAAGGGTAAATGAAACTCACAGTGGCTTAAAATTTCAAATGTTGAGTCGTCACTAAAACACTGACTGTGATTCCAGTAGCACCGGTGGTAGGATGAGACCTAAACAGTTTTCCCGTGAGCCAGAACTAGCCCAAAACCAAATGGAACAGTTTGAGTGTCTGCTGACAGAAGAGGTGAGAACATTACAAACATTTATATTCCCATCACAAACATCTGAGCCCATGGGAATCTGCACTCGCAGAAGTTCCACTTGCTGTACTGTTTGCATATAATACAAACAAGACACGACTGAAATGAATATTTTGGCCCTGTGTGTATCAGGACACACTCTCAGTAAATTATACCTGTCATAAGGCTATGATTCATAGAGAACACAACTTTCTCCATCATTACAAGTTACACTTGTGGTCCACACTTGTGTTTAGTCACTTAACAACAGAATTAAATGTGTCTGTCTCCAAGTTTGCTTTTTTCTGTGCTGGAGAAGGAGAGGTTTGTTTTATTTTATTTTTTTTTTGGGGGGCGGTGGCGTTTGAGCAGGGAGCAGTTTTTTTCTGGTGAGAGGACATTGTTGAAATTCAGCTCAGGTCCACAAAAACTTGTCAAGTCTCAGGCTCGGGAAGGGCAATTAGTCGTTGAAAGACTCAGCATTTGCTATTGCAATTAATTAGCAAGTCCTGGTTGTCTGCAGCACAAAATGCAGATTCATTCACAGGTCAAAGTCAACTAATCAGACATACTTTGCCCAAATACACCAGATATTATTTTTTGGGGTAAGAACGGGGCTGTAGGAAAACCACATTACATTACTGTGTGGTGAGGTGTTGAAAATCTTAAGTTACTTTTAGAGAAGAAATATCACTTAAACACAGAACATCTGTCCAGACACAATTCTACACATACACTCTGTGGACAAAAGTATAGGGACATGTCTGTTTTCAGCGTTTGGGTGATGCCTTCCAGTGAAGGTCTATTTTAATATTTCAGCATACAAACACATTTTGGACAAGGTCATACTTCCAACTTTGCAGATACAGTTTGGGGAAGAACCATTTCTGTTCCAGCATGACTGTGTCCCAGTGCACAAAGCAAGCTCCATAAAGACGAACTTGACTGACACAGAGTCACTGACCTCAACCTGATCCAAAATCTTTGGGATGAACTGGAACGGAGATTGTGAGCCTGGCCTTCTCATCCAAGGCTGACCTCATAAATGCTCTATAGAATGAATGGACTCTCCAAAATGAATAGAATCTCCAAAATCCTCTGAAGAAGAGCTGTTATAGCTGCACAAGTGGATAAACTCCAGATTAAAAAGTCTATGTGTTTGAAAGCAATGTCAATAAAGCCCTATTGGTGTTAGTCCATGAACAGGAAAGCTAAGAGCCGATTTTAAATCACTGTCATTTGCACCTTAAGTCTGTTACAACTGACTCACAGCATGAGGAATCAATGCAACTAACACAGGACATCATGAAGCTCAATTAGACAGAGTCAGAAATGGAATAAGCCTTGAGCTGATTGAACGGTGAATCTACATTCAAAACTCCTTTTGGTCTGGATCCTTTTTTCACAACTCTGGTAACTTGGATCACCCTGTTTAGCCAAAAAAAGAAAACGCTTTACTGTGTAGACAAATTGCTGAACAGATCAGAAAGCAATGCAGAATATGGGCCTAGATTTGTCAAAGCCCACTGTAAGAAGAAGACACCAGCAAGATGTCAGTGGATTTACGAAAAGTATGTGAGTGGAATGGAGCAGCAGTGTTCTGTAATCACTCTGCTCTGGCTTGATCCTAGTTCACTCCCGGCTCATACATCAGAGACAACCTGCTGCATCTTATTCACTTTAATTTTTTTATTTTATTTTTTTATGATTTTTTTATTTTATTTTGACCATAAGGATAAGACACACCTTGTGAATTGTTTGATTCATAGTCACGATCTATCAACAAACATGTATTTAAACCTTCTACACTACAAGTGCTCTTTACACACTTGAAATGATGCGTATGAATTACCTTTGCGCACGTCATTAGCATCACACAGAGGTAGTATGTGTGAAAAAAGCCTTTTTTTCTAGGTTTAATCTGTATCAGAACAATCCTGAAGTGAAAGAAAACTGTTTTTAGTATTTGAACATGATTCTCCTGGCTGCTCCCACTCTGCACTGCTTACATCCTCTGGAACAGCTGGGCCAGGTTACAGTTAGCAGCACTAAGGTTATGTTTAAGTACAGCTTAACTGTACAAATATGCTGAGTTCAGGCACTTGTGGACATAAGTGCAAGAGAAAATGAGAAAAGTGTGCAGCAAAGTTTTAATGAAAAGACTACCACTTCATTTCTGAAATCAATTCTGATTAAATCTCTATGAGTGTGACAAGCATTCCATGCCAGTGTCTGTTAAATTCCTACACAAGCACCTCATTCTGCTTTATGGGCTACTGATTAGTGATCACCTGAATCACATCTTATTTATTTAGTGGCACCTTGGAAGTCCTACCCTTCATAGTAATACAACAGTAAAGTTGTAGTCACACATGAACTGGAGTGTGTGGAGACTAGGGATGGGTATCGTTAAGGTTTTAATGGTATTACTAATTATTTCGATACCACTTATCGGTTCGGTACTTTAACGGTACTCTTATCGGTACTTTTTGTTGTGCTTTTTTATTAAAAAAACAAAACATAGAGAACAGAAATAACACTTTTTTATAAATGTAAAATAATTATCTATAGTTTAGCAAACACCAATGTTTGAGCAAATCTATTACACAAACAAAACCAATGAT
>JBBPDC010000019.1:2374221-2386333 GCA_037974485.1 Hemigrammopetersius urotaenia
GAGGGAATGTGTGAAACTCCAGAGAAAAGTATGGTCTGTATTCTCCTTTCTGTTTAGTGGATAGAAGGACTATCCATGCCATGTTTGTGTAGCGGTGTGTATACACCTTTGAAAACGTATTACTGGGCAGTGCTGAAAGTCAGTAACCATACTTTGTGTCGTTTGGCTCTCTCCGCCATCATCATTCCATAAGCGCGAGCTCTGTGTGCGCGTGAGCTCTATGTACTGCGGAACAGACTACATTTTGTGCGTGAGATCGCAAATAACAGCAGTGCAGGCGAATAACAAATATTATAAACAGTTACAAAAGGCTGGTCAGGTAAAATATGCTAGGTAATGTTTATTTAACAATAATAAATAGGGAATTTATTATAATTTTTTTATTTCTCCAGTACCGACAGCAGAACCGTTAACGTCTGAGCTTATCAGTCCCCCGGTCTTTTATAATTAGGCACCGGGGCCGATTAAGTACCCATCCCTAGTGGAGACGGTACATTGCTCAAGAGTACCTCAATGGTGCCACTCGCTGTCCTTGGAATCAACCCCCACAACCTTGTGATAGGAGGGGCAACTTCCTAACCACCAGGCAACTAGCTGCCCCAATCAAGCAGCATCTGAAAATGGCAGGAACTGGTGATCTATTATAGGTTAAGCCTCACCAGGAAACAATCCTGCCTTCAGAATGTGTGTGTGGGTCACAGGTTTCAGACAATTATTGACTTCAAATTATTAAAATATTCTGAGAACTGCTGATTTTTTTGTCCCCCCTAAAATTGGAAGCCGTTTTTAGAAGTTACACTATATGGATAAAAGTATTATTATTAAGACAAAGCATTAAGATTGCCTGAATTCAATAATTAAGTGGTGTATCCCTATATTTTTGCCTATACAGTGTATGTACATTCCTGAAATAAAGCTTAGATTCTGTACATTAAGGTCATAGTCACTGCTTCACTTAGAACCCAATCTGCTGAGCAGAGTAAAAACGTTTCACTATCCACTTTACTTGCAGGCTACACTGCAGTTTTGGGTAGAGGGTGAATGTGCTGTGTTTAGCATGCTTAAGAGTGCTGAAGAGAGCCTGGCTGGCTCCTCAGGTGGCTCCCCATGTCCATATCAAAGGAACCGCAGCTTCCTTTCATGTCTGTGCTGCGGCAACCCCCTAACGGTATGCGTCGGATCATTTGTCGTCTGTTCGCCTAACACCCACCGACCCCACCCCCTGCTGACACAGAGGGTTAAAATAATTAAGCAGACAATGCCAGTGTCAGGTTCTACCTTTCTCGTTTCATGAGCAGCTACACGGTTTTTGCTGAGACTCACCCTTCCTTATAGTTACACAGCGTTCAATGACAGCTAATTCTGTCTCCTCAGGAATCATAAATGGTTATGATTACATGAAATCAGCCACATTTATACTCTGCCGTGCGTTAGCAGTTTTGTGGCTGAATGCTAGTATCCAGCGAGTGATGAATCTAAAACCATCCTAAGAGGGGGTCACACTTTTCCCTCCCCCCAACAAATGTCAGTAGCATGCAGTCAGGAGCTACTAGAATAAACGGAAGTCGTTCATTGGCTCATTCTATGCAGGCCTCTGGGGGCTGTCCAATGTAAAACTAATTAACTCTGACTAATGAAACTAAAATGACTAACTGCTTCCTTTCTTCTCAGTCTCAGTGTCTCTGATACTAGAAAAGCGGAGCAAAAAGCAAAAAAAAATAAAAACCCTCCCCCACTTAGAAAGAAGCTTCAATTACTGGGACATCTCTTGGAAAAAAGTGGAGCCAGGCATTTTTTTTTCTTTTGCTGCTGCGTATGTAAAAGGAGCATCTGTTTTCTCAGCATGGCTGGGAATAGACCTGGTCTGCCATGAGCCACGGTTAAAACAAAATTCTGCAGTAGGTCAATACCTGTTCTCAGCATTACCTGCACAATCCGGATACAAAGAAAAGCACAAGTCTTTTAGATATTTCCGTGTCTCAGTAAATCGCTTACTCACTCATTTTGCGTCCTCTGCAATACTGACACAATAACCGAATCATAAGAGAAGCAATGCCAGGAACGAGGATCAGTGTCTGGGAAAATCTGAGGGTTTGAAGCTTCTCTCATTCTCCTCATTATACTGCATATCTGAGTAGAACACATTTGCAACAGGGGAAATCCCTCAGTCCTTTTATTCGCGAGATTTGATATTTTTGCAGAACAAACCGAAAACAAAAGAAGAACAAAAACGTATCCTGTTTTAGCACCATTCAGATCAGCAATCCTCTCTTCTGGAGCGCTGCACCATCTGACACTAACACACATTCTTCTTCTGCTCCTGAAAACTATCTATTGCACATTCGCTGCAACACAAAACATTCGTAGATGTTACCCAGAGGAGCTGAATGTGTGAACGTAAACGTCCAAATCATTCAGACAGGACATGAAATGGACTTCACCCATCCAGCCCCCAGTACACAGTCCATGTAACCATGTGTGTATTGAGTAGGTCATTTCCAAGAGATTTTAGAGTAAGTGAGTGGACTGGTATAAAATGGGGAGAAAACATCATAAAGCAAAGGAAAACATCCAACTGGAGATTCGGGAACTTCTGTTGATAAGGGCTGACACCAACATCATCAGACAAATTCAATAAATGACAAGATTCTCCTTCATTCATGTGAGAATACATCCGAAATGTAATGTCTCCCGCTAAGTTAGTACATTTCCAATGTCTGGAAATATTGCAGATTAAGCATCAGTTTGATATTTGTTGTAACTGCATTGTTTAACTAGTGCCAATCAACAGCCCAATCCAGCACATTCATGTCCCCTCCTTCCAACTCACGTTTCATTAGTATACGATCGTCCTTTTTCTTCATTCAAATGGCATTGAAAATACTGCAAGAATATGAAATGGTTTTTTGAACATATCGTGAATGCATCCAAACATTAGCCCTGAATCATCTGTTAAACTGTACTGTGAGTTGACATTAGTTCTCATTTTACCACATCATCCTGGTCATTTTAGGCTTACTGTGTAAAAAAACAAAAAAAACAGTATTTCATTATTTATTATAAGTATTTACATGATGTCAGCTGGCAGATTAACTCTCAAGATGGTGATGGATTTAAGCCTTACCAAAGTTTAGACTAACAAATGCTCAGGATCAAGTAGGTGTTATATGCCTAGCCTGTTAAGTAGCAGTTCTAAGCAGGAAAGAGTTTCTTCTTGCATTTCATCTCTTCTTGACCTTGGTGTGTGTGTTGGGGGACACAGGATCCTGCTGTAGCTTCCCTCTGGGACAGTTCTGCCTCCCTTCCTGCACTCTAAGTGGAGGATTCTGCCTTGAATACCCCTGTTTTCAAGAACACAATGACAAGTCGAACACCACCTGCTGTCCCAGAGCTATACTGAGCAAGCGACGCCAGGAGAATGTTGGTAAATGTAGTCCAGGAATGCTGAAAAGTAGTGTGCGCGCGTGTGTGTTAGAGGAGCTGATGCTTATGGAGAATTAACACAATAATAAGACAGAATTGACTTATAACTATATTATAGTCATTGGGCCACACGCGTGAAAATGTGGCCCAAAGTGTGAATATGTGCAGTTGGAGTCTTATGAGTGTCACTCTGCTTTCAATCATAGAATAAGTGGCATTTGTTAGAGATTTGTTAAATATATAATCATTTATAAAAAGAAATGGTTATTTGAAATGTGAAATATATTCCTTTGTAGTCGTTTGGTTGCTGAAAAATGGTAGTATGTGATCCAGGATCAAATCTACATGCTTTAAATACAGCAGCTCTCTGAGAAACCATGTTATGAAACAACATATTTAGCCTCTGCACTAAGCAGTTAATTCTGACAAAGAGGTAATCAGTGAGGGAAACAATCCCTAAAAATAACAAAAAAAAACTGCAAGCTAATTTTTTAGGCCCTTGGTTCCATGCCCATTTAATATCTCGTCTATCCGGTTGTGTTCTTGAAGGTCACAATGACAAGCGATCACTCTTAATCTTATAATCTTTATAAGACAGATTGTGATCAGTTTGCCTCATTTAGAGTCAGTCTGTGGCATTAAAGATAATAGAAAAGAACAACAGTGGCATCTCCACACAAACAGCATGGAGACTGCAGGAGCCAGCCACAGACAGCCAGAGTAAACATAACCTCCGCCCCGCTGGGGTACTATCAATTGACCTCTGACAAGCCCTCACGGTCACACCCCACCAATCACAGCCATTCTCTTCTCCAAGATTCACAGCTATAAAGAATCCTAACCAGTCTATCCCTCTTAAAATAAACGACACATTTTCTTTTCCTTTATGAACTGTCTAGACTAACTCGGAGCCAGTGGTTCAGGAGCCACTAGTTCGGGGGAAATTTACATTAACCAAGAGAATGACAAAATACCAGATCAGAAATAAGCTTGCCTTCGAGGCGGCACAAACTATGGGGGCCCATGCTTACATGTACCGCGTGTGATAATTACTTATTTAGTGAGGTGATTAACTCTGAAAAATTTCTGCACTGGGTACAGGAATTCTCCTCCCCTGCTAGAAGAGGGAAATCCTATAGATAAATTAGTAATGACCACATTTCCACACTTACAGCAGGCCAGACGTATAAAATATTCACACCGCAACAGACAGTTTATGACAGACTTTACAGTGAACTGCCACTGACAAATATAGAACCACCTCCTATTTTTGGAAGTGG
The DNA here is from genome assembly GCA_037974485.1 of Hemigrammopetersius urotaenia. Taxonomy (NCBI): domain Eukaryota; kingdom Metazoa; phylum Chordata; class Actinopteri; order Characiformes; family Alestidae; genus Hemigrammopetersius; species Hemigrammopetersius urotaenia. The sequence continues at coordinate 2,378,925 of JBBPDC010000019.1, forward strand.
AATAAAATCAGAGAATCAGCCGGTAAATGTGGCGGTGGGAGCAATTAGGAGCCACAAATGTAAATTTTACATGCAGCTGTTAAATGGAATAATGATTTGAAGCTGAAATACTGAAACACCACAGAGAAGAGCAGAACAGAACAGAAAACGCATGCATAACAGAGTCGCGTGGCCTTACTGAGGAGCACTGTCCACGCACGCACGCACACACACACACACACACACACACACACACACATACGCGCACGCATACCAGCTGCCACCCCCCAAAGCCATCAAGGCGGAAAATCAATCTACACATCTACACATTCAGCAGCCTGAATCCACAATCCAAGCAAAAAAGAAAATGAGAATATAACAGACAAAACCCTTCCTACAAGTTTATCTGTTCCACCATCCAGAAAAGACAGGAGGAAGTCCCTGTTGGCAAACTGTAGGATGAATCCAAAGAGGGAATCACCCTTTTTTCTGAAGCATCTTCTTTCCATGAGACTTGCTGAAGCAGCTCTGAGGCAGCACAGGAATCCATCCCTAACCATGGTAACCAACACCTTGCTAAACGCAGCGCACGCACATATAAAGAGAGAGAGAGAGAGAGAGAGGCAGCCACAGGGAACCCGAATTCAATCAATTGCCATGGCACCTGCCGCTATGGTGACAGCAGTGCCTTGTGCTTTTCCCAGGCAGTGCTATTCTTCTCTGCTTTACGCTCAGGACCCCCGGACCTTAACTCCTGCCCTCTCCCTTCACCCCTCCCCAAAACAGTCCATTCAGTCCATTCCTGCCTCTCTCTGGCGATCTGCAACACATGCCTTTTGTCTCGCACAAGAGCAATTACCTTAGTGGCGGATGACGGACAGCGGGGTCTCTCCTGCTCCGTCACGAAAGAGAGGAGGAAGAACAGCAGGCTCTGTAGGGATCCCCCCGAGATGCCCAGGGCTGCAGCCAACACGGCACAGCCCAGCACTCTTACAGACAGCAACCAGCACGAACAGCAGCAGCAGCAGCAGCAGTAGCAGGGGATGGGAGGGGTAGGGACAGAGAGCGTGATAGAGAGAGGGAGAGAGGGAGAGAGAGAGAGGAAGGTAGCTAAGGCAGAATGGGGGGGCTCATTCTGAGGCAGCCAGGAACATTACATCATTGCTTTGCGCTTCTAAGAAGGCTGGGCTGGGGAGAGGGAGCAGAAGGCACTCCCCTTCTACACCTTCCATCTGAAAAGCGCAGGGGCTGCTGCTGCTGCTGCTGCTGCTGCTGCTCCTGCAGCTCCAGCAGACCGTAAAGCACACCCAAAAGCACCTTGGACTGCCAATCAAGCAACATTGAGATGCACAGTAATCCAAAATGACTGCAGGTGTAGTCTGCCCATCACTGTTGAACTATGCAAGTTCATCTCCATGATATGATGCAGTCAGTAATCAACAGTGATACGTATGAAGAATATGCCTTGAAAATGAACACTTCTATATTGATTATGACTTATTTTCAACCTCAGAACAGTGGAAACATATGTAAGAAAAATTGGTGCCCTCGTTCTGTCTGCTCCTAGTCACATTGGCGTGCAAAGGGACAGAGTGATGGGTGAGGGATGATTTGGCAGTACTGTGGTCACAAGGACTGAGATGATGGCTGTTAAAAGAACAGACATGATGGTGACGTTCCCCTGCACACTACTGTTTATTCCCTACTTATTAGTACCCAGACTATCGCCCTCAGCACAGTGGAGTTCAGCAGGAGGCCCTTCCTTCAGCTGCAAGGCTTTCAAAAAAGAGAGCAATGTCAGTGTCTGGCTGCACTCGAGCCATTGCTACACCATGGAGAATTGAGGATACCCTCCACACCCTACATGCTGCCAGGATCTGTCCTTTGGCGTGAGAATCATGCAATAAATATATCAATCCAGGCATCACCCGGGTGGTATTTCCTTATTTGGTTTGCTATTGTATGTATGTCACCTTAACTGAGCTGCAAATGCCTCAGAGAAAGGCAGTGGATAAAGTGAGGGTCCTGACACAGCAGCTTTTGTCACACAACACAAGAACTCTCAGCTGGAGAAGCCTCCTTGCTATTGGCCCTGGGACCCTATTCTTACGAACCTCCCACAAGCACCATCTGTATTATCTTCTGGATGCAGGAAAGCATAGACACGCTCACATTACTTCATATCTTCCCCCCTCTGCCTCGCATTGATCCACAACAGGAGCAGGGCCACTGGAGGACTAAATCGATACACGTCCAAAATGGAGGGTGGGGCTCAAGTGAAAGATGACAAAATTCAGGTATGAAGGGGAAAAAAAAAGGAAAATTGTCCCTTCAGTTCCAGGCTGGTCTCTGTGTAGGCATGGATGACTATGCCATGTTTTTGCTTTCCCTTCATTTTAAACAGGTCTCATAATGAGATGCAGGCACTGGCCATCCAAGGGAGCAATCCTAACACAAGCAGCTGTCTGGAGTGAAAACGCAGGACAGAGTCGTCTCTGTTCCGCAGCAGACCCAGTTAAGCAGTCCTGATTTATTTGCGCTAATTTGACACTTTGCAAAAAGCCACTGATTCATGGCTAGCAAAATCTCCCAGACAAATAGAGCTGGCCAATTTCTGATGAATGGCCCTTGCTGTCTTCCCTGGCACTTGAAGCCAAAGATGTGACTTTTCCCAATAGTGGCAGCTGTTGGTCAATCGGAATCTGCAGGAGCAATTGCAGCCTTTAGTTGCGCTGCTCTTTTCTAGAAATGACCAGACGTTTACCCAAGAATGATCTTTTTCACCTCACAGGATGGATGAACATCTGAAATGCTTCATTTTTATAAAACAAATTGTACATATGCAAAAGCCTATGAAACAAAATGATGCATTCAATCTTTTTTATTAGAAACCCAAAACACAAGGTGTAGATGGCTTGTAGGTAGCTATGCTTCATTCATTGGTATAGTTTAAACTGGATGATTTTGGGGTGATAGACCTATTTCACCCTAGTGGTGTCACTGAAGTGTGTAATTCCCCACCACACAAAAACGTAACACCCATTACTATCTGGTCCAAAGCATTCCTGTGGTCAGTAACTAACGGAAAATGAATAGGCCAAAGGGTAAACTGTGCATGACAAAAGATCAGCTATATTGTGTAACTGTAAACTAGGGATGTGTAAATATATTACCTTGGAAACTTTCAAACAACATCACTGCCTTTTAGTCAAACTTGCAGTTTTACTAGAGAGTTTGGAGACCTGCATGTTGTCACATTGTAATGTCATGATTTATCTGATGTTTACACAGTTGTTTTAGTGCATATCATGATCTAAGCACCTTCAAAGCTCACAGTAAAGTTTACAATGTTATCATGTCTTGCTCTGTGTGCTATCTAGAGTGTCTTGAGTCTCCCACCTGGTCTAGGGGGGATAATAGGGAACACCAAATAAAAAATTACCACCCATTAGCAGGATTAAAAAAAGAAGTCCCCCAAATGTATAATCACCAACACATTATTGCTTATGCACATGATATAAAGCAATATGCTGTTCAGATAATGAATGGATGGATAAACATAAACTGTGAATGTTATTGGGTACTGTAATTAATATTGACCACACAGTTATATAGGACTATACATATATATAAATCTTGCACTCTTTGTGCACACTTGCTAGATTTCCATTTTACCTTCATCAAACAGCTTGCCGTGGCAATAAATTACTCACTGCAGGCTGAAATGTGTGTCTAGAGCAAACAGAAGCATCACCAGGATGTGATTAAATAGCAGTTCGCTTTTGAAAACAGGCAAGCCGTCTTTTCAAAGGGAAAATGGTTACCTTCTTGCCCTATGGAGCAATGCTAGGCCTTTGGTGCCTCCCTAATTATAACTTTTAGAGCTAACCACAAACTGACAAGGAAAACGGACACTTTACAACAAGGTTTATATGACATCACTCTTGAATTTGCCATTTGAAGTTGCTTGAGTCTGGTCAAATGTGTAACTTCAAACCATCACATGTTTGTGTGATTCCCTATTCCATGAGAACATAACCTTGATTGGATTTTATTAACTTTTTTGTAACAGCCATTGTAAATTGCAGAAGTGCCTTTCACCACATCAAACCAACCAAAGAACAGCATTGTGTGTGTATGCCCATACGAGAGAAAAAGAAAGAAGCCTTGTCTATTTCGTACGAGCTTTAATAAGTATGACCATGATGCGACAGAATCACTCTCTGCGCTCTTTTGTGTGTCTCTTGCCTTCTTTGGGAGCCAGTGAATGACATTCCAACCACGCTACATCTAGTAGGCTGACTGGAATGCGGAGGAGAAGCTGCGCTGTTGTCCGACATGTCCAAGAATTCCTCTCCAGAGGACAAGGCCCAGGGCAAGAAAAACGCTCCAAGAACACAAACACCACTCCAGAAGAGACTGACCTCCCTTTCATACAGTTTTATTGTGCTAAAGTGACCACGCGAGGTCCATCTGTAGAGGGGGGGGTGGTGGCCTTGAGGTGTTTGGGCAGAACAGAAGACTTGATATTTTTCAGTGACAGCAGTTAGAGCAGGAAAACCCAGTTATTCAAGTGGGAGGAAGAGGCACGTTCCAGCAGAATCAGGGCGAAATAGCTAACAAATGGCATAACAGGCAAAAAAGTTTTCCAAAGAATACCCACTATTGCAAAATGTGCCATAATGATTGTCAAACAGTTATTTAAAAAGTCTTGGAGTGTTTTAAAGCCTTCTTAATAGCAATGTATTTACAAAAATGCAACAGACATATGTAAGACAGGACTGACTTGTGGCCCTGATTGATCACTTTGGGCAGGGGCAACCAGACTGACCCCACCAGTGAGCACTTTACTAATTATGGGGTCAGAGGACATGGACTGGCCTCTGCGTTCATTAAAAAAAAGCCTAGGCAAATAGGCCCAGCTATTCAGTCGGTGTCATCTTAGGAAGAGGATGTGGGGGGGGTTTGAGCCTTGTGGAAGGTACTGTTATCTCTTTAGTCAAATTCATCATCGAGACAAGCTACGATAGTAGACATGAGACACTTAGTCTAATGCCTGCAACAATGAGGCAACTTAAGCAGGGGGTGGAGGTCAAGCAGCCCAAGACCGTCTGCTGTCCAGAAGTAACAGGGTTGTTCTGTGAAGATGAACCCAGATCAGGTTCTGTGAATAAAGATCAGGACATTTCGCAAGTTCTGAGTTCTCCATCATGCTCGGAGTTTACCAGGAATGCAACCATATGTGCACCCCTTTTAAAGCAACCACAGTCCTGACCTCACAATAAATTCACAGTAAGCAGAGCCGCACATACCATTCTGTACTGTCTCGGCCAAAGTCTCATGTAATCTATCACCTCCAAACTTTTGCCGCATGTTTGCTTTGGCTCTTTTCACCCTTTGTTTGTTTTCACAGAGTTCGAAGGCTGCCAACATTGCGCCGAATCTGAAGTGAGGATGAAGAAAAACAAAAAACAAAATAAAAAAATGATTAACAGATCGTTTGGTTCTCTATTTTTACCGTTTTTTTCATTCTGAGAGGCTCTGGTGCTGAAGACCAGCTCGGAGAGGAAGGAAAGACTCCCATGCGCATTCTAGCAAAATGAAAACATCTTTATTACATTGAGGAAATCTCAACAAGCTCTGTGGGAAATGCAGCTAAAGCTTCCCTGGCTGGCTAACTCTATTTAGCATAAAGTGCTGCATTGGAAGTAACTAAATCATACAGTCTTTAGTGCCGGAATCATACAGACAATGCATAAACAAATTCACACTGAGGAGCTTCTTGTTCTTTCAGCCAGGATTTCCATGCATGAACCCCTATCTCTAGCATTCTTTAGATTCATTCATTAATCCTTAAATAAATACTGATAAGTGGGAAGTGTCGTCAGCATTTTATTTCTAACACCACCAACGATAATTGACTTTACATGGACAAAAACAATCTTCTGACATTCCTCACAATAAACAGCGTCTCGTAATGTCAGAGCGTTTGGAGTGATGTGAAGCTTCTGCAGATCGGGCCTGGTTGTTGGCTGCACTTCAGACACTGATAACTCAGTGGGTCTGAGGTTAAAGCTAAATGATGACTGACTCTCAGCTTGGAGAGTCCTATCTGGAGTCAACACTGAGGTTAGGTTCCCAGGATCGGACAGATCACAGAGCAACATTTCACGCTGATCAAAGGAAGGAGGGGGGCGATACAGTGTAAACATGGCGGAAGTGGCTTGAGTTTGCAGCGTTACACCCTGTCTTTGGATGTTTGCTGTGTTGTGTAATATTGTTAGAAATGTGAAGCAAGTGTAAAGTGTAAGTGTGTGAAAAGTGTCTGTCATACATGAACACACCACAGCGTAGCACACAATGTGAATAGCGTGGAATTCTTTATCTGCACTGAACCCATTCACCAAGTGAAGCAGTGGTCAGCCAGGGACGCAGCACCCGGGGAGCAGAGTGTCTGGACAGGACCTTACTTAAGGGCTCCTTAGTGGTGCCACAAGTAGTCCAGGGATTCAAACCCGCAACCTTCTGATCACAGGGGCAGATCCCTAACCACCAGGCCAAACCTAATGTAACACACTTTCCAGAATCAAGCAGGACGCACATTTTGTGCATGCTCTTTGGAAATAGTCATGCGGGTTGCGGCACAGAATTCACTCGGATGTTAATCACTCTCTTGATGCCCGTAAAGAACTAGTTTAAAGCATATAAAGTATTCACAGCAACAGCTAGCCTTCGCACTGCAGAGTCTGTTTTAAAAGGTTGTTTTATAAGGTTAAAAGTTTGCCCCCCCTTCATTCTTTTCACTTTTATTCATTAACAGAGATTCATCAATACAGAATTCATTGAGTCTCATCAATACATACAACTATATTAAAAAAAATTATATTTTTCACTGTTCAGAAATGGTGGGTGTTTTTTTAAACGCTTACATTTATAGCAGGTCTATTGCGAGGTTGCTTATATTAAAAAATCATATTCATGATGGGTCAGGTTGTGACCTTCTCTCCCATACAATTAACCCTAATAAATGAATAATAACTTGGATAGCAATCTGAAGAATAACTGCTTTACATAGCTACGAAAGGAGCTTCAGCTTCAGGCCAGGAATGGTCTGGCCAATGTATTAATGGAATAAAAATCTGTGTTAGTGAAACTAAAACATATGTAGTGAAGCTTTTTTGCATTCAAATAAAAATGCAGTCTTTGTATGGTGTTAAATTTTGTGAAAGGTTGTTTTATAAATGATTATGCTTCAGTGTCAACCATGAAAGAGCTCTCTTGATCAATAACATAATGGAACATGTCCCCACACACACACACACGCACACGCGCACGCGCACGCGCACGCGCACGCGCACACGCACACGCACACGCACACACACACACACACACACACACACACACACACACACACACACACACACACACAC
>JBBPDC010000019.1:2386433-2410751 GCA_037974485.1 Hemigrammopetersius urotaenia
AGTTAAGGAGCGCTAACCCGATTCAGGATCAACTGCAGGCTTATTTTCGGCTCTGACTGACGCGAGAAGACCACTAGAGAGGGCGAGCGAGAGACAGAGCAGAGACAGAGCGAGCGAGAGACAGAGACAGAGAGAGCGAGAGAGAGAGATGATCCGCTAACGGCCCAGCACTAATATTTATATATATATATATATATATATATATATATGTTCAATTCGATTTCAAATTTGGTCAAGTAAATTCAACATATAAACAAGGTATTTACCTTTCAAGTTTATGCCAAAATATAGAAACAGTTTTTGTTTACTTTTCACCTTAAATAAATATGGATGAGGGTTGCTAAACTGCTTCAGTAGCCTTCAGATGAGAAAATGTTCAAAACAAGTTACATTAAAAGCTAGTCAACGTCAAAATTAGCTACTGCCCCTTTGCTTCTGCACACTGAAGTCTACTTTCTTGTGGTGAGGGAGAGGCGGATCAGAAAAGAAACTGCTTGCTAGGAAAACCAATTTCTTTCTGGCACAGATGAATCAGCAGCTGGCTAGAAGTGACCACGGAATCTACCATCTGATTGACCCAGGCACTCCTCAGGCTGCTAGGCTACACCAAAATAACCAGCACCGTAGGAATTTCCAAACGAAACGACCCAAACAGGCTCCACACAGCATCTTATTAATTTATTTATTTCTGCACTAATAAACAATAATTCACTAAGAAAACTACCATTTATGTATTCTTCTAATATTTATTTATGTTTCTGGTGTTTGCCTGGAGAACACTTTTCTCTGCTGGAGTAGCTATTATAAAAAGTCCTCTATTCCAGAGAAAGATTGGATTTATTGTATTTAAAGATATTCAGAATCAGAATACTTTCTTGATCCCAGACACACAGAGAACAGAATAAATATAAAATATAAAGTCTAAATAAAATCTTAAAAATATCTAGAAAAAAAACTCAATATGAAAATATATTATAGCTGGTTAAATACTATAAATAACACAGTTAAGTGAATTCTAATGACTCAGATGGTGGTTAGGAGTAACTGCACATAGTAGAGATCAGTAGTATATATATATAATATTGTATGTGAATAGGTTTTCAATTATACTGCTTGTAGGTTGGGCATGACTTTCATACTTGAGACTTAATCTACTTTATATTCCATTTGTATTACTGCTCTTGTTTGTTCCAGCAGCTACAGAACAGAGCCAAGAAAGTGATGCTAATGAGGTCACAGGTCTAAATAGGGCGGTCTACATCATGCATGCGGTAAACCAGTCCCACCCTTGCCCTGGTAACTACTGCATTTGTTGGGGTGCAATCAGCTACATTCACAGGGATACCTTCATAATTGGTTGTTTCTATTATCGTTGCAGCATGTGAGACTTCCACAGTTGATACGACTATAAAGAAGCACATTTACATATACTAATGAAATTACTTGTTACAAGTTACTGCTTTGATAGTCCACTGCTTTGGAGAGGCTGAAAACAGCCAGCACATTAATTAGCCTACCTGATCCATGCTCTGTTCCCTTTGAAACTGTGATGAAATGATACTGCAGCTTATTAGGAAATCAGCTTCTGCCAACAGTTTTCTTTAATGTGGGACTGGAATGACAAATTGGTAGCACCAAGACATGCTGCTGCATTCAGCCCCATCGTATCTGGCATCCAACTGATTTGAGTCATTAAACTGGAAACTTTATTATTTGAAATTCTCATACATTTTTAAGCAAGGGATTCTGAAATAACAACTATGTAGCAGCATGAAACATTGGAGGGCGGTACTAGCCTAGTGGGTAAAACACTTGCCTTTGAACCACACAGTTGCAGGTTCAAACCCCCCACTTTCTACCAATGTGTCCTTGAGCAAGACACTTAACCCTCAGGGGGGCTGTCCCTGTACCTAACGATTGTAACTGGTACAGGGCGTCTGCCAAATGCCCCATTATAAAAATGAAAATCAAGGTTTAGGTTCAAGGTTACTTTGTCATCAGCAGCTGTGTACACGTACATAGTGTGATGAGACATTTCTTCATGGCCCACGGTACAACATATAGTGATATTTACCATTCAAAAGAGTGCAAGTTACAACCAAGACAGCAGACTATAGTGAACACAGTAAATTATATAGATTAATATAGAAAACAAACAAAATAATGAAGGAACACATTGGTTTATGCAATAAACAAAAAAGTTAAACTAACCAGAAAACAATTTGTAGTAAGGTAAAGATAGACTGTTGTTTCTTTTTGCTTAGTTAAGATGTTCTTGCCGTAATGTGGAGTACAGCCGTAGTGGAAAAGGATCACTAACTGTGGACCAACCCGACCATCGCAACTGATTAACCCAAACACATAAAGAAGGCAAGAAATTCCACTAATGAATTAAATACCATTCCAGGTCGATTCCTCAGGAATCTGATTGAAAAAATGTCAAGAGTGTGCAAAGCTGTCATCAGAGCAACAGGTGATGTTTTCACTATTAATCTACAATGTAGCCAATAAAAAAAAAATAAACAAAATGTTGAATGAGAAAGTGTGTCCAAACTTTTGACTGGTCGTGTATGTAACAGGATGCTGTAAATGAATGATTAGTATTCCACCATTAGTATGATTATTGCACCGGAGGCAGCAGCAGCACTGAACAAAGTGCAGGGAATCACTGGTCTTTAGTGAAAGCTAAATTATGATCAACTCATTTCACCAGACAGTTAAATCAACTACTTCTCTCATTCTCCCTCTCTGACACTCTCTCCCGCTGCTCCCTCTCAGGACAGTGGATTTGCCATGAGGACAGACATTGACATTCTAGGGGGGTCCTCTTGGCAGCTAACAGGATTTGCTGCAGATGCCAATCAATACATTGTGCCATTCTGTCAGTCATTTAAAGCTGGATATGATCCATGCAGCCGCATTATTCTCTGTGTCTCTGTTTAAGCAGTAAAAAAAAAAGTGCAATCAGGACATTTTAGACATTTAGTTTATGTAAACTGACCGATGTCATCTTTCACTAAACTCTCTGAAATGCTAAAATACTGTCTCTGACTGAAACCAAGACTGTAAAGATAAAATGTTGTATAAAAAAATACATTCAGCTTGGCAGGTGGAGGCTGCTGTAAAATTGCACAGCATTTAATGTGCTTCTTTTGGATTAAGCAGGGCCATGCTGTGTGCATATTATGTTTTGTTCTCAAGTATTCTATATTTAATATAATGCAGCAGACGATGCAGAGGACAAAAGCACACTGCTCTGTGCACACTGTGTTCTCTCAGGCAGTCAGGTGGCTTTTTAGAGATGAAATGGCCATTAGATTGCCATGGAAACCTCCACAGGGACTCGACAGCAAACATTTAAATGAACGGTCACGTACCTGGACACTCTCCCAATGGCTTTCCTTAGAAACAGCTTTATGCTTTTGGGGGGTTTATATGAATGTTGATGGATGGAATGTTTAATCCTCACTGAGGAGGGTGAACTAAATTAACAATGACACTCCACACTACAACAGCAATGTTAAAACATTTTAGTATCTTATTCAAAATTACATGAACTACATGAAGAGGAGTTGCTGTTGCGTCTTGGACTGAGCACAGGGCTCCTCCCTTGATGAGGGACAGCTGAGCCTGATCAAGGGAGGAGCTAAGATTCTGGCTATCCGGCCAGTCAAGAGAAACAAGAGGAAGGAAGGAGAAGAGAACAGAGCAAGGGATTAATGACGAGAGAGGAAGTCGAGATAATGGTTAGAGACAAGACTGGTGAGACAGTCCAGATTCAGCTAAAGCGGTGGTGGTTTTGTTTGAGGTTTTTTTTTCCATTCACGTCTTTTTTATTTTGAATAAAGCCCTGCTGATGTTTGGGTGCATGGTTGTGTTTCCCAGGCAGTGAATGTGCTCCAGAATCACGGCATGTTCAAGAAATGTAAGATCATCAGGGTTATATATAAGGATGCCCTAACCATGGTTTGCATGCATGAGACTTGTTTATGTCCTCCTTGTTTATTTGCCACTGTGAATCACATGGCTTTTAAAACTAAAAACAAAGTTTGAGCTGCAAAAACAGGGCTTAGCTTGTTACACTGCCAGTGCTACTGACCAATAGAATTTAAAGATCACTAGGCCTCTGAAATGGATTAGTAAAAGCAACCAGTGACCAAACGGCCCAGAGTCTCCACCCCAGACATGTTCTGAGCATTTGCTGTTCTAAATCAAAACATAAGGATGATCTACAGTGTGTATGGAGTGTAGACATGCTGTAAAGATCAGGACTGTACAGCAAGAGCTAAAAGTAGACCCAAAGCACAGAAATAACAGGCGTGTAGACAGACACATATATGATCACACACGCATTAACATTCCACGACTGTGTCAGGGTCACTTCTGTGCTGAGAATGATAGACCATGATTAAATGGACAATGGGTGTAGATAAAAGATAGCTGTGTTTAATGAAGTGACTTGTCACTGTACTTATAAATAACTGTACATTTACAATGGAAACTATGGTGATAAAGGCATGTGACCTGTGGCTCATGGGGTGTGCGCTGACCTCTTGCATGTGCTATAAAAGTACATACATTGCAAATATATTATGGTGATATACATTCCAGACAAGAGACATGACTTGTATAAACAAAAGGAGAGTAGTTTAAAAAAAGTTACAATACTGTTCGTTTGCAAAGCTGCTGACTCTGTCCATTACCCCTTATATTAGAAATGCCTTCGGATGGGCAGTCAAAGGATTTATTGTGCCTTGCTTTAGATTAGCCGGAAGAGTCAATTATGGCGCTAACATTGGCTTCAATTGTGCCAAATGGTGCAACACTTCAACACAGGCCAACACAGTAAGGCTCTCATTTCATTCAGCAATGCACCAGTGTAGTGACAATGTATTCTGTCTGTTTTCTGATTCTCTGTGCTTCACAAATGAGGGGTGCTCTAGGAACAGGCCCTTAGGGTGACCACTCTGTTCCGTCTCTACTACACACATTCTTGTGCATTTACATCCTTGCTGGAAAGACTTTCAGGACATGCATGAGGTCATGCTGTTACACCCCACTGAAATAAAAGTTCGCTTCAGAGAAAATAATCCACTGTTCTGAGTTACAACCAAATCCCATTTTGTATGTCTCAAGAGTTTTGGACACTGGCAATGTTGAGAGTTCAAGATATCAAGCCGATAATCGAACAGTGAAATAATGATGAATGGAAGTTTTATATAGGCCATATATACACAGACATACATATATATAGAGGACAGACAGGTGCCCAAGGCTCATAGCGGCATATGGAGCAAAGGCAATACTGTAGCACATAAGTTCTTCTGTGAATGCTGGCATGACAGAAAGTCAGAGTACTGAGTATAGGGCTGAGTAGCCACAGACCAGTCAGAGTGGCTGTACTGTCCTTCAGGATGTTTACATTTTTGTATATGACTACATTGATTTTTTTAAGTTTTTAATGAACACAGAAAAGCTGCAGTTTTGTCATGTTACTGGTTCCGTAGTGTGTATTTGGGCAGTGTGTATTTGAGTGCGGTACGTGTAGATGGCTTGTTAACTAAAGTGCAGTACTGGTTACATCCCCAAGGTTTCAGCAAGAGTACTGAGCCAACCTGCAGTTCAGAACAGCCCAGAAAGATATATGATGTGATGAATGACTAACCGATTTGACTCTGATGCAAGCAAGAATCTGAAATGGATACCCTCTGAGTTTGCAAGAGGGATCAAAGGCCAGGCAAACAGGGAACCGTTCAGTACATTTGAGAAAGCAGCCATCCGGGCGTGATGACAACCCCCCGCTCTTGCACAGAGTTGCAGGTAGTGCTGCTGTCTTTGAGGCTCCTGTGTTTCCTTCGCTTGCCCACAAAGGAGCTTTTCACAGCGCAGAGGCCGGCGCACTTGCCAGCTGGCCTGGCAGAGACTGACCTTTAACGCAAAGAACCTGACAAGCTCACAGCTGCAGGGGGATGTCAAAGATGCCAAGCTTTAATGAGCTAAGCCTTGATTTACTCGCCAAAGCTGCATGATGGTACTTTTTAACAGGGCTACCACACTCAAACCTCACAGATCACCCTCAGTCAGTCATCCACTCGTTGGGTTGTTAACATTTTCAGCAAACTTTACATTACAAGCTGTTCATAACAGTTACCTATGACACTTTCATGTGTTCTGTCAGGAAACACACTGTATGGAGAACAGCACTGGGACACACCTCAATTATTGAGTTCGATCATACCCTTTACCACAGATGTATAAAATCAAGCACCTAGCCATGCAGTTTCCATTTACAAACATTTGTGAAACAAAATGGGTCACTCTGAAGAGCACTTATTCATATTCCAGCATGAGAGAGAGAGTATATTCCAGTTTAACTCTGCCCCCGTGCTAGTGATGCACCGATCCGATATTCTGTATCGGTCCAATCCTGAATAAAAAATTTTTTTTAAAATCCTAAATAACTGGATCAGAAATCGGAAAAAGAATAAAAAATAGTCCAGGTTCGATTCCCAAGACCGCTAGGCACAGCTGAGGTACGCTGAGCAAGGAACCGTCCCCACACACTGCTCCCCGGGCGCCGTGTTCATGGCTGCCCCCTGCTTCACTTGGTGAATGGGTTAAATGTAGAGGTTGAATTTCGTGCTGTTCACACTGTGTGCTGTGGTGTGTTCACGTATGTCCGAATGATCACTTTCACGTGATATGCGACGTGATGAGAGTTTCTTTTGTGTGTGAGACTTTCCAACATGTCAGCAGTTTGGAGTTACCTCAGATTCAAAAGAAGAAAAAGCCAAGACTGCCGAATGTATTGGGAGACTGACGGATATATATTTAGAACATTTTTTTGGTTTCTGTTTTTTAAAAAAAGATTCTGCGAGTATTAGATTTGTATCGTATCGGTAGATATCTTTAGATCAGTAGATATATATCAAATTTACTATATCTGTATCGGACATAAAAGGTTGGTATTGTGCCATGTCTATCCAGTGCACAAAGCAAGATCCATAAAGACATCGCTGGATGAGTTTGGTGTGGAAGAACTTGACTGGTCCACACAGAGCCCTGACCTCAACCCCATCCAACACCTCTGGGATAAACTGGAACAGAGATTGTGATCCAGGCCTTCTCATCCAACATCAGTTTCTGACCTCATTAATGCTCTACAGAATGAAGGGGCACAAATTCTCACAGAAAGTCCAAAATCTTCTGGAAAGCCTTCAAAGAAGAGTGGAAGCTGTTCTAGCTGCATAGGGGGACCAACTCCATATTAAAGTCTGTATTTGGAATAATTGTCATTAGAATTAAAAGTCCCTGGTGGTGCAATGGTCAGGTGTCCCAATACTTTAGTGTATATAGTGCATTTAGATGCTGATCGACACATCTGTGAATAGCTTTGGTTTGTGACGGAACACTTGCAGTGAGTAGGACAACCCCTCTCTACCCTATTCAGCTGTATGTTTCAGTTAAGAGACAGCATTAATCCAATATCCAGTATTAGTATCAAGCTAAACAACCATAAAACATGTTCAGTCAGACATTGGAGGACAAAAGAAAATTCCAATTTTGTACTTACCTATCCAGAAACATCACATAACTGCTTGTAAAACACATTAAAGTGAAAAATGAGCCACATGCAGAGTAAGAACAAGCCAGCTATAGTGTTAAACATTAACAGTGTTTAATTAACACTGTTTTTAATTTGCAACACATATACTATTCCTGTGAAAAGGTTCTCCTAACCTGCAATTATAATGCTCCTTATAACTAGTGATCTGTCTTTCACATCACATGGAATAATCCTGTAACAGTACCTCAGTTGGGTTCATGACTCAGCAGAGGACTGAGAACATGGACTGATGACCAGACATTCTCTTGCAGGATATTCTGGGTTCCTGGATGCTCTCTGAGATCTTCACTGTTCTTGTAGACACTTCTCTAGAGCACTTCTCTGAAGATAATAGCTCTCATTGTGGTTTGCTGGAGTATTAAAGCCTTTGAAATGGCATTGCGACCCTTTCCTGACTAATATTTCTTTCTCTTATTAAATTTCCATCGAGTGCATTTTCTATTTAAGTTAAGAAAGAAGCAAATGAATGTATTTCCTTGACACTGATTTCTCATACGAAAGATCTTTAAAACAAAAACAAATGTCAACATAATCATATTTTAATATTCTTTCTATCATGATATTCTACCATGTATTTACAAAGTTTGGAATCTTCTTGTTAAAAAGGCATAAGACCATTTTAGCAGGAGTGGTCCTGTGAACTACTCTAGAGTTTTAAAGCCTAAGATCAGTTATCTCAGTTATTCCACCTATTCGGTGCATTCCTCTGTGTTTTTGTTATGGATAATGTTGACAACATTTTCTTGTTACTTGTTTGACGTTACCGGTGGGCCCATTATACTGAATGAACTTTACATTCAGTCTCTCAGAGGGCGTTTGCCTGCTTGATTTTATTACCACAACTTTTGGAACAACATGATGATCTTTAAGCAATCAGGGAAGGAACTTTTCTCTCTGCTCTGTCCAAAATTTGGATGATTTATCCAGATGCGTTGCAAGCTTGACGCACGTTAAACTATTAAGCAAAGAAAATTTGCAACATTCTACAACTGTGATCCATTATTGAACATATTTAACATTTTTTCAGATCACAACAGCTGGCATCCAACAATGTAAGGCAGTGTTCCACCAATCAAACTGACTTTTAAACCAGCATTTTTCCTTTAAAAGCACTTAAAAGCACAACATACAGAGTAGCAGTTTTTTCCAGATTTTGGTTCTGAATATACTGACTTTTCACCAGGAATTACATTTCACATTTGTTTAACACAGGAACATAACAGCCCAGCACATCAAATACAGTCCAAATTGCCGGAAATAACCACTGCGGTCCAAACAAGCAGACTTAACTGTCAAAAACTAAGCACCACTTAAGCCATGTTTTTCAATGCCACTGAATGGGGGTGACGTAATTTCTTCCCAACGGTTCCCTTTACCCTTTTCCTCTCATTTTAGTGCAGCACCAGGACAAGCAGATACCTTTCAAAAATGCTCTAAAATTACAGAAAATGTGTTTCATATTCAGTGTCTGCTAGTAAACACTGAGTCTGTGTTTGCTTAAGCCCATTTCCATTTAGACAAGTTAAGCAGTATGCAGTGTTTACCGCATGAAGGCATGAGGATGATGGTTAAACATCTGCACACCATGGAATTTCTGGGAGTCAGTCTCTGTTATGTTGATGAAACGTGCTGTACTGGGAAAGTACACATCTTCAAAAGCTCAAGCTAAAAACTCTCAAAAACATACATTAACCGTTTTCACTGTTATAATTTGATCAGATATAGGGTTTTGTTTTATTGTACATCAAAAATGAACTTACTGAAAAAAATTAAATTACTTTTAACTAAACTAAACATCCAAAAGCATAATAACGGAGACAGACTATCATGAGATAAGAAAGCATTACACAGCCCTAAAATAGGAACAGAAACAGCAAGAAATGCTTGAAGGGATGAATGTGAATAAAATACCAGTTTTTATCCAATGAAATACTGCTATTGCCCAAACAGGATTACAGAAGTAAATATACAAAGTACTTCTGATTGTCCAGACAACTTACAGGGACATATTAAGTACGTATTTGTTACTTCATTTTGTGTAATGTTTTTTCTTCTGCTATAAATACTGTACATAGTGGACACAGAGTCCATGTGAGTGCAATCGCCACTGGGGAACTGCAGTGTCCCATGTGTCACATATCAGAAAAGTCTGTACAGGGGTTTCTGTACTTTTCCAAGATCAATACTCTATTTTGGTCATGCCTGCATGTGGTCACTCATGAATTTAACATTTAGATGTATTTTTTAAACTGAGACCAAAAATAACATTACAAAAATTCTAAATATGTAGAACCAATTCCCATTCGTGGGACACGTGCAGCCTAGAAAAAGAATAGTAGATAGATAAAATAGATAGATTAAAATGGGAAGTAGTTTATAAAAGCAGAAGACAGAAATGAATTCTGACTAAGGACCTACTGATATATCATATGGCTGCAAACATTGGCCAATACATGTTATTGGTATCATAAAAAAATTCCTACTGTGCATCAGCAACAGATTGTTTATTGTTTATTGTTTTCTGGGCACTTAAAAAGTGTTAAAAGACTTTAATAATAAATAAATAAAAACTGTTTTTCCATTCTTAGTTATTTTTCCATTTAGTAAATGTACACCGTTATTTCTGCTAATCAAGTTAATACAAACTGGCTATGTTGACACTTTTTAGGCTATATTTGAGACTATATGGTTGATATTTTCATATCAATGTGTAATTTACTCTAAAAACACAATTATATATTATTACAGTTTCACAAGTTTTACTGGAATGATTGCCTGAATCATTGACTGCTAGTGATATGGATGAATCACATCCAAGAAAGATGATTTTCTTTTAAAGCAATCACAGAAAATCGAGATAGAAATCAGATTTCACTAAAATTTCAAGGCAATATCATATTCAGCCCAGTGTATTGTAATTAAAAGTGTTTATCATAGCCCAGAAGAGCAGAGCATTTTGCATCACTGTTGTTACATACATTTTTTTGGATATTTACATCAGCTCACAAATCATGCATCCATACTTGCCATGTGTCTCACGGATGCTCAGTATCTTCTGGAGCCTGGATAATAAGGAAGTCATGGGTCGAAACCTTCCAGGTCTGAAGGATAATGTTCCTTTTATGCTCCATTTCTGGCCTGGATAAATTAGCCTGGCCTACTCTGATTATTAATGTAATCAGCTGCCTGATACACAATGAATAGCAAATGCAAGTAATGTATAAACTGCACACTGAACTTTAAATCAATGCACCCCTAAGTACCACACATAAACCAAAACCAAGAATTTCCATGATTCCTGTGCTATGAATGAGGCTGGGCCTGGAAACAGTATGACTTTTCAGCTATGTGGGTTCGATGAAATGTTTGTCTTTGTGGCCAACATTCTGCGAGAGCAAAATCTGGCATGGAGTCCATGGATGTAATCACTTAAACTGCAAGCATGGCAGCCTCTCTCTCCACAGGTTTTAGGATGCCTTGGCATACTGTGCCTTAAAGGACAAAAACAAATAACCACAAATAAGGAAAGGAAGTCCCATTAAAAAGCTACTACCACCAAGAGTCACCACTAGGTGCTACTTCACACCAAACATCATGGAATTTTATAACCACGCTTCCATCGAAAGAACATCATTTTCTTGTGTAAACAATACCCGAGACTGATGACAAAATGACACCAACGACAAATCAGCGAGAAAACCAAAGATTGCAAAACAACCATATGAGGTCATGGACAGCTGATGATGTTTGGTCACATCTGGAATCTTTTATTTCCTCTTTCACATGTGCAAGACATTCATTTCAATCCTCATGACTACAGCTCACATACTCTTGCCCCTCAAAGATCATTCCAAATCCTTGCTCGTAAGTCGTTTTATAAGCAAGAACGCATGTGATTGTGTGCAGAGTGGGGAGTGTCCGTGTTACATAATCAGTATGACTTCAGGATTCCAGCTTTTGTTGCTTTAGGAGTCAACAGCAGAGGGAGAGACACTGGAGAGTTCTGACTTTGGGTCCTGGGCTAAAGTGCATTAAATGCAGTGCTCTGCTGAAAACTACAACAAAAAAACATGTGAAAAACATGGGTGACAATTTTTGAGCAGGACCTATAGGGTTGGAATTTGAAGATTTCGGGTTGTTTTTTGCTATGTTGTCTGTGTGGCTTGATTTGCCAGTAACTTAAAATTTGTTCACAGAGTAGCAACATAATTAAGTTTGTATTGAGAGCTTTACATATCATTGCTGCCATCTGGTGGCAGATTAAACTAAACAAAAAGGTAGTCAGATACTGCCACCTTGTGGAGGTGGAACATTGGTGCTCTGTATATGGTTCAGTTTTAGAGACAAATTTAAAAAAACTCTGTCCAGTCCAACAGCACAAGATTTATTCGGGTTTGAAAAACAGTCTTGTTATTTCATCTATATGGTAAATAAAGTGCTTACAAAAATATCCTAATGTTATTTTAGGTCAAGAATATAGACTAGAACAAAAGTATTATGCTTTCACCAGCACAGCTTCGAAAAGGCTGAAGACATTAGATCTGTGGTCTCCAACCCTGGTCCTGGAGAGCCAACTTACTGAGAACACATGTTCTGGCTATTGAAGTCACTGACTGGCTGGAGCATCAGGAAGGGATTAGATGTTAAGATGCAGGTTAGACCTGAACAAGGCAGGGTAATAGATGTCCAGTAGGGGGGTTGAGGACCACTGCTTTAGATTTTAGACTGGTGTTATGATGTTATCACAGCATAACAGTTCCTTACATTCACAAGCTGTCTAATGAAAAACAAATGTTCACCTGACACACACAAACTAACAAGTAGCAAATAGCAACTAGCAAATAGTCTATGGGTAATTTCAAGTTTATACTTATGCACACACTGCACAGTACAGTTTACTGTTAAAAGTATTAATAAATAAATAAATAGACTTAAATAGAATTAAGCCTATGACGTATTGTAAAACTGTGCTCCTCAAGAAATAATTCAATATTGTATTAGGCCTATTTCTGTGATTTGCACTAATGCAATTGTTTGTCCTTTTTTTCCTCCATAGTGTGACACACATGCACCCTGGCATCCATATGATGCAGAGACAACATGACTCATCAGACCAGGCTGCCTTCTTCTAATGCTTCACTGTCCACTTCCGATGATAATGTGTCCAATTGCTTTCGACAATGGACAAGGTCAGCATGGGCTCTCTGACCAGGCTGCAGCTGTGTAGCCCCATACACAGCAAACTGTGATGTACTATGTGCTCTAACACCTTTCTATCATAGCTATAGCTACCATTTTTGGACACATCTACAATAGTTCTTTTGTGAGAAGGGACCAGATAGCCTTTCCTTCTTGTGCACATCAGTGAGTTTTTCTGTGTAAGTGTGAGCAATGACAACAATAACAATCATCATTGTGGTCAGAAACACGGCCGCCTGTCTAAATGTATACACTGGATGGGGTGCAAATGCAGTGGTAGTCTGTATGCACTACTTGGAAATGGTCAAATTTATCCCAGCCTGCTTCGGAAGTTAAACTTGGCTGTAGTGCTAGCCGTGTACATACCAGCTAGCGCCAAAGCCCACCATGTGCACCTGAACTCTACAACGCTGCAAACAACCTGAAAACCACACACCCCAGTGGGTTTATCACCACTGCTGGCAACTTCAACCATGCCAATATGAAGTCGATACTACCTGATTTCTACCTGCATGCACACTTTGCAACCATGGGAGAAAACTGTTTGGATGATGTTAACACCAACATGAAGGGAGCAGAACCACACCCACCTCTAACCACCTCAGATAACATCTGTGTAAATATGGTTCCAGCCTACAAATCTCTTCTCATACAGACCAGACCAGTGAACAGAGAAATAAGTGTGGCCAGAGAGGGCCATTTCAGCACGACAGGGCTGTTTTGAGTACAATGGAATATGTTCAAAGAAGGTTCCACTAATGGGAATTGTAAGTAAGTGCATAGAGGATGTTACTCTCACCAAAACCATTAATAATGGAGCAAACGAGAAACGCTGGATGTCCAGCAGCTACTGAAAGCCAGAGATACTGCATCTGGTGACACAGAGATCCTCAGCATTGTGTCAGCTAGCTCAGGCAATCAAGACTGCAAAACTTGCATATGGCCAGAAGATCCAGGGACACCCAGAGCCTGGAGAGGCTCGTCATGAACCTATCAAGGCCAGCCTCCCCAGGAAGTTGGACCTTCTCCACTTGGTGAAAACTAACTGGTCCGCTGGAGATGCTGTATCAACTACACCTCACACATCATTAACGGCGGCCTAGTGGGTAGGATACTTGCTTCTGGGATCCTAAGTTCCTAAGATCCTAATCCCAAGTTGCTGCTAAATGCTGCAATAGTAAATAGTAATACACAAAAAAAAATAAATTTGTATGTGAGAAACATGTTCATCAATTTCAGCTCAGCTTTCAATACCATAATCCCACAGAGACAAAGCATGAAGCTGAATGTGTTGCAATTGGAGCTGCACTGCCTTCAAACACCCTGCAGAATATTGTGAGAGCAGCTCTACCTTCCCTGCAGGACATCCACCACAAACTCTGCACTGCAACAGCATGCAGCATTGTGGAGGACCAAGCTCATACCTTTCACAGTTTGTTTGCTCTTTTACCATCAGGCAGGCGATACCATAGCATCTGCCTGGGCACCTCCAGGCTGTGCAATAGCTTCATACCACAAGCTGTCAGTCTTCTTAGCACACACAGTTTCTGACCGATGCTCTACCGGTCTTATAAAAATCATTTAATTCACTTCTGTTTATTCATTTCACTCCAGCTGAACTGTGAACTGCATTTGCACTTTTACCTTAACCTACCTAACAATATACTGAATAAATAGTCCCAGGCTTGAACATTTTTCCACTCACATGCTGCCAAATAACTGTACAGTACAGGTGCTATACTCACAGCAATACAGAGATGCTGCTAAATGTCTGTTCATTGGAATAATTCATGTGCTGTGAATGCACAATACGTTCAGATGTCCTTCAGATGTGCAATATTAAAAGCTCCAAATGGCCGACCATATCCCTCAATCTCTGAATTTGCTGAAATGCACATTTTCACATGCAATTTCTTTACATCCATCTCACCATTTAACCCTGTTCATACAGTTATGTGCAATACTCCTAAATGCTGTAAACATACTCCGCTACCCAGTGTGGCTCAACAAATTGTTCTTTTTTATTACATCTACATACACGCTAAGTGTGGTTGGATTTTTTTTTTTTATTGCATTTTTTTTATTTTTTATGTATAATGTCCACTGTCTGCACTTCAGACGGGTATTGCCATTGTGTAGTATTGTTGTGTACTGTTCTATGTGCACTGTGATCACAGAGGGGCATTGTTCCTCTCACTATTTACTTGTACACAGGTGGTGACAAAGTGAACCTTAACCTTAGCTTTCATTAGCATGGCAATACTGATATGTGGTATGTGTTCGTTTCATCAGTAAATGTCTAGGGCTGGGCAATCTGATAATATTTCTCGCTATTGTGAAAAGTCACAATATGCTGTTCTGAGTATCTAACAAATATTGTCAGTACTTCTAGTTGCAGAAGTAGTTCTGGTTAACTACATTTAGTGCAGCACAGAACAATACTGAACAAAAATAATCTGTTTTCAAAGTTTTTTCCATACATTTTTTGACAGGGCTGGTCCCTTTTGCCTGTGCATTGTACCAATATTCAGAAGAAATAATTATACCAAGAAAAACACATGTTGATATTTTTTCATATCACTGAAAGGTTAAAGAAAGGTTGAAGAAACATTGTACTTGAGCTTTTTAAATGTGGCACCACATCACTTCTATGGATGACCTGTCCATTTTTGTGTCAAGGCCAACAGTGATTGTTAATCATTAAGAGAATTAATTTGTTAATAGTTACATACATTCTGTTAGCTATGCTTTTATTTTTGGCTTGCTATGAGGGCTCACCCAATGTTGGTGTTTTTCATTCTTCTGGCACTCTGAATTAAACTCACTTAGGTTTAAAATAGGTTTTACATGAGGTAAAATGGTAAATTCTGTAGTGGTATGGCCATCCAGGACTTGAGTCTGACACACCGTATCTAGCTACCGGGTGGCAGTAGCTTAGTGGGTAGGATACTTGCCACCAGACCAAGAGGTCATGGGTTCGAATCCTACCTTGAGCACCACCACTGGGATTAACCCTAAGTTGCTCCAGGGAGACTGTCCCCTGTAGTTAAGGAATGGAAGGCACTTTGCTAAAGCTAAATGCTAAATAATGTAAATGTAGAATAAATGAATGGTCTCAAGGTGTTTCTCTGAGAAACGTCTAACTATAGACCTAATGCCCAGTATACACAGTACCATTTTGGGCTGTCCATGACAAA
Source organism: Hemigrammopetersius urotaenia (assembly GCA_037974485.1). Taxonomy (NCBI): domain Eukaryota; kingdom Metazoa; phylum Chordata; class Actinopteri; order Characiformes; family Alestidae; genus Hemigrammopetersius; species Hemigrammopetersius urotaenia. Next base: position 2,402,457 of record JBBPDC010000019.1, read on the forward strand.
AGATGAAAACCGTGAAAAAATCGTGGCAATTTCTTTGGTCATGGCTCCTAAACGGTGGTCCTACATTGTTCTGTGAGAGACATTCAAAGACGGTCGTTGTCATGGTCTTGCGACCAAAAATAACCTACAATTATGTTCTGACAATGTCAGAAATTCAGAATGACCATCTCACTGCTACGACCCACGTCTATTGACCAGCCAATAAAAATGCAACCTGAAATCAACCATTTATCAACACGACATAGAGTGCAAAATGCAAACAGCAAGGAGGATAAATGAAGGAATACCAGTGTGTGGTACAGGTATTTTTCACCACACACATTAAAAGCTGGATTGTCAGAGCACAAGTCATCTTGTTCTGTTCGTGCAGCACTAGCACATGATGCCGTTTTGTTCTTCTATACTAATTTGCATCGTATCTTACAGTACAATTGGTGCTTTCGTCGTAAATACATGATGACACCTAACAAGTTATTCAGAATATACCAGGAATAAATAAGAATGAGTGAATATGGCTACAGGGCTTGAAGCTTAAAAATACAAAATGTTAATAGAATATAGAACTGCCATACCTTGGTACTGCCATATTCTGAAAAAGGTCAAGATTATCATGAAGGCCAGGAAAAGTTTATTATTTAGATGCTGATTTTTTCATTCCTACATACATTTACTGTACAACAAGGACAAATTATTCCTAATGTGCAAATGTCAACAACACAGAGTTCTCCACATTAGTACTAGCGCATTTTTATGTATATTCAGATATATATATCCCATTAAAAAGATTACCAACAAAAAAGCTTAAGCATGAACTCGCTGAAGTCATTTTCAATGGGTCTATTTGGATGGGTTTATTCTTTGGGAACGTATTAGTAGGCATATTTATAAGAACAGTTGGTTGAACTCTTACTAAAGATTTTTGAAAAATGTATGAAAACAATAAAGAATTTCTAGATTTTTCTTCTTTAAAATAGAGCGTCAATTGGAATATTTCTTTAGAAAACCAAAAATAGTTGCAACCCTGGTTGAATTTTGCACCTTGTGGTGGGAAAATCTTATAACCTAATGCACTTCGTGTTACTTATATAATCAAAAAGTTCTAGAAACAAGCAATGTATGTAGAAACAAGCACTAAATGTTAAATATTCTCTTACAACCTTTATTTTTAAGAGCGTATGCTACTATTTGAACTGATTGGCCACACACATACAGTACACACACACACTTTTTTGCCTCTGAAATCAGCAGGCATAAGCAAACATGGATAGTCAAATATTCTTCTAGCAAGTAGTGTAGATTCTTGGCGCCGACAAGGCAAGAGTCAGTAGATCACACTAAAATAGGAATACCTTAGGGCTTTAGATTAAGAAAATATGAAAGGAATATTTTCTCAGAAATACAGGCTATTTGTCTTCTTGAGCTATAAGCATTTGGTATGCTGAGTGTTTGCTAGTTTTGAGGATTTATCCACAATTCGATATACAAGTTCAGTCAAAAAATGATTGTATGCATGCTGACTGTGACATTTATCATGCAAACAGATGAAACTATGTGAAGTATCTGATCATTTTTGACCTTGCAGTCACCCTGGATTATACCAATATTGTACAACAACTACAATATTTTAAACCTCGTTCAGTCCTGGCTATCACAGGGTTTTTGTTTCATCGTCAATTGATTTAAATAAATATTCAATTACATTTATTTAACACTGCATTTTAATTTATTGTTTTCTGACAAGAAGTGAACCAGTCCGTATTCATTTTTTGTGGTACCACAAAGTGAGTATGCAAAATATATGCTTTTCCTTTAAGAAAGTCTCTTTTCTCAATGGAAATAACTACTGAGGTAACACCTTTTACCCAAATCCATACACTTCAAATTAGCCCCACAAAAGAACCCATTAAAAGATCTTTAAGTAGAAGCTGGTAATGTGTTATAGGACAATTTGTGCTGTCAAAATGTTAATGTTACCATTCTTCCCCACTTAAGAGTGCGATGCTAAGAAAGTACAACATCCCTCCCATCCAGGCACAGCAAGGCCAGTTATCCTGTCCTGGACTACCAGAAACAGATGGCCGTGGCACTGCCAGTAATTAAACTTGCAATCTCTCAATGATAGGACTAATGCTTAGATGGCTGTGTCGCTCAGGAGGCTGAATTACTGAATCCAGCATTCGAAGCTAAATGAATCTGAAAGCCTGGATTATGCCATCATAATTAAATTCTCTTCGCTTACAGCTGATGCTTCTTTTGTTTGTTTTTGACTTTAAAACAACATGATATAATGTCAATGTTTCGTTTGTTAAAATGAGCTTTGTTTGTGTGGTTGTGTCTGACAGTATAGTAAGTGACTAGGGCTGGTCAAAGTAGTTTGTGTGTGGGGGGAGTATAAACTGGGGAGGCTTTTCATTGGACTGGATCTAATTTTGGCACATTTTTGAAGAATGCTTGGAATCATCATCATGCTAAAAGTATGACATTTTGTCCAATGACACATAAAGCATTATGAGATAACAAAGAACTGAGTGATATTTTTTTCTATTTTAATGATCCCACACAAAGTGAATGTCTAAGACAGACCTGATATATCTTTTAAAAACCAATAGTTCTGGCATTTGTGTCTAAAAATGTGTTACTTCAAACTATAAAATGTTAAAAACCAGTCAGTCATATTTGTTTCTAATGTTGTAATAAAATGCTGAAAAAGCAGCATATTTTTTTTTAATGCAGTTTAAATATCAATTTGGTCCGTTTGACTTTTGGCCCATTGTTTATATATGTGCTTTTCCATTGTTTGTTCTTGTTCTATTTGGTTTCTAGTTCTCACCACAGTTTTCTCCAGTGTTCTGTCTCATTAAACAAATGACTAGTGTTTGCAGTTCATTATACTTTCATAATACTTTTAGGGCTGTAAAACACTATTATCACTAAAGCTACTCCAGTTGTGCAGTGCTTTATTGCTGCTTCTTCACTGACCATTAGTCTGCACATATGAACTGCTGCTGGATGCAAAAATTTCTCCTCAGCGGTGTGAGGTGATTTGCACCCGACTACTCACTGGACTGCCTTGTAATATGCTGGATTCGCTTTCTCATGGATTGTTGTGATATTTGACCTTGATATTTGATTTAAAAAATATCTGGATTAGTGCACAAGCAACCCTGAAATCCAGTAAGTATATCTTTGATATGCAGTCTGAAAAAAATGCAGCTCATCCCTGTTATTTTATCTGCTAAATCTATGCAGAGCTAAAAAGAAAACAACATACCATCTTAACTTCTGGAACACACTTTTAACAGGATTTAGCATATATTTTGTGGTTTTCCCATATATTTGTACAGATGATGTTAATGTGGCATTTCCCCACACTATTAAATAGTTCAGATGGACCTTCTAGTCTCACATACTGTCCAGCCTGGATGAGACACTATATGGTCAGAAGTATTGGGACACCACTGTTTTCCAGGGTTTGCTAGGCCCCTTACTTCCATTGAAGGGCTTAATCTTAATGCCTCAGCATTTGGACTACGTCATGCTTCCAACTTTGTGGCTAGACCACACAGAGTCCTGACTTCAACCCCATCCAACACCTTTGGGATGAACTGGAACAGAGATTGTGGTCCATACATCAGTGCCTGACCTCATAACTGCACTACAGAATGAAAGGGCACAAATTCCCACAGAATCTTGTGGAACGCGATGTAGCTGCAAAAAGGGAGACCAACTTGATATTAAAGTCTATGTATTTGAATTAAATGTCATTAAAGTGGTAGTGAAGTGTCCGTTTTGTCATACATGAACACACCACAGTACACAGTGTGAGCAGCCCCTGCCACCAGTGGTCAGGCGTCTCAATACTTTTGTCCTAACAATATACATTAGGATTTAATGGACATTAAGATATCATTTGTATAGACTGCTGTGTGCTATACAGGTGAGCTTGGTTTTGCTTGAGGAGAAGCCTCTATACCAGTGATGGTCAACTGGCGATGGCTAATGGAAAATGAATGAACGTCTAAATTCTGCACTCCTTATATTAAAATTTCTCTGATATTACTGAATCAGGAGTAGCCTAGTGAGGAGGGAAAAGTATGTTCCTACATTTATTTGTTCTAAATCAAATGAAACAAGCCTTCAAACTGTCAGTAATCCGCCGGTTACGGCGCTCGTACTTCCGGGTTTAATAAATAACTTTCAGCTGTACAGAGTTAAGACTGATGTGTGTGTGTGTGCATATATATATAATTAAAGACTGATATATGTGTGTATATAAGGAAGCTGAAACGGATGCTTTGCCGCAAATCATTGTTTATCTTCTCTGAGGACAGTGGACTAACCTGCCTTATTTTGAGCTTTTGATTATCCTTGTGTTTACCATGAAATATCCGAGTTTGTTTCGACCAATTTCTAAGTTTCATGTTTTGCACTGTGGGGCTGCCAGTTTTGCTTTTATGGTTATTCATTAAAAGGAATATATCCTCAAAGATATTCTCAAAAATATATTCTCTATCTGTGCATTTCATCTGCCCATCACACTAACCCAGATTACACAATCAAAAATGACGATAAACTCGTTGCGCTCATTCAATTATTATTATTTTATCTAATGGCTTGCTGCAGAACAGGTAATATGAGTCTGTTAACACTGACAAAGGCTAAAAAACTAGAAATTTGGAAGGAAAATGAAAATAATAATATATTATTTAAGATACAATATTAGTTGTATTCTATTACTCTGGCCCTTGGACAAATGTAGTTGACCCCTGCTCTATACCTTGTTCATCTAGTTGCAGTACGCTTTAATCACAGAAATTCTTGGTCCTTAAAAAAGTGTTTTTCTGCCAATTGAAATATAAGTTTGGATTTGTTTTTATTAAATATACAGTTGAAACATGGACGTCGTTAGGTCTATTCCCAAGCCCCCCTAAAAATATAGTAATTATTATACTATTGTTAAATTATATATCCATACATTTCATAGAAAATGTCACTGAGCACAGATACACACTTTACAAATAGAAACAAGACTATGAATTGAAATTAAAAATAATAAGTCTAGCTATCATTACTGAATTAAAATGGTGTGCTGGCTGTTGAAGCTGCTGTAGGTAGCAGGCGGAAGCTATACGTAGCTGCTAGTTAGCGAGTAGCAACCAGAGCCCGTTTAGTAATATTTCACTAGTAGTAGTTTGTACTCAGTTCAACAGAACAATACTATGAGCGTCCATAACTGTTCACTGCTTAACTTTACTTGTTTTCTTAAGTGAAAGGAAAGGTTTGGAGAAAAGTTTTCAGCCCTCTATACACGCTAACTTCCTACAACCCTGGGGGCTAATCCCCCCTTGTGTTCCAGTACTAGTGACGTCCCTGAGTTGAAACATAGTTCTGTCTGTTTCTTAACATGGAGGTCAGAGAGGGGGTTCAGACATTTTTGACCAGAGAGCCAAAAAATCATGTAGGTTTACTTAGAAAGCTACATTCACTAACCATTAACACCAATGACACAAAGCAATGATGAATAGAATTTATATGCCTGTGTGACTGTGAGCCTAGTACAACTCAGTGATTGATTCACTGCCAAAAATGTAGATAAATGGCATGGCTGGCGGCAGTGGGGTAATTTGGACAAGATTCAGTTAGCCAAGGAACTAACATAGCCATTAGCAATTTGGCTAACTTGCCTATCTGGGATGATACTAGCCTAGTGGGTAAAACTTGTCTGTCAACCCAAAGACCATAAAGCAAGACACTTAATCCTCAGTGTCTCCAGAGGGACTGTCCCTGTAACTAATGATTGTAAGTCGCTCTGGATAAGGGTGTTTGCCAAATGCTCCTGTAACATAATTAGATATTTTCCACAGCCTAGTGCTACATGCTGACCTGGAGGGGAAAAAATGGAACAAATTGTAATCGATATAAGAATTAATTAATTAATTAAACAGTAGTAGTAGTAATAATAATAATAATGATAATAATTACTCCACAAATAATAGAGAAAAGGCACATTTATACATAGGAAAAGACCCACAAGCCAACATATCAGTGTTTGGTCTTTTCCTGTGATGACTTCAGGGACTGGAGAATGCAAAGTAAGATTTCTAAGACCCCTCCCAAATAAAGACTCTCTCCAGCTCCTCCAGGGTCCCGGGTCCTCTATTTTGGGCTCTTCTCTTTAAGCTCACCCTGAAGGTCTTAAGTCTCAAAAGGCTGATTATGTGGTCAAACCATGTTTGTGTGGATTTAGACATACATTTTAGATCACTGTCATTATCCAAGTTTTTCATTTTCATATAATGATACAGATCAACGTTTACAGCTCATATACATGCAGATGTATATGTACATCTATTATTTGACTGCAGTGATGCAGATAATGGCTGTCCTTGCTTGGCCGAAACCTTTGGCACATGTGGGTTGTGATGGGAGTCTGTTTTCTATGGCAAGTCATTTTAGCTTTTAATCATGAATTATATTTGAAATGTAAAAAAGTTACTACTTTTATGTTGTAGGGGTTTCATTCAGCATGAAACGTTCATGGCTTTTATCAGTACATTCCAGTAGGAGGTACATACTTTTATCAACATGAATTTGAATTTACTATACAGTAATTCATTTGTCAAAAACACATTTTAAATTTTGACATAATGCAATAATCAAAAAAGTATTACATTTGAACTAAATTGTTGCATGTGAGAACAGAAAGTATTTCTAAAGTAAGAATTCAACGGTGGCATTCATTGCACAGAACAGTATTTTATTATTTAAAACTTAACTGCCATAATGAGATGTTTTGTGTAAACATACATGGTAAAGAACTGTCAAAATATCAATGTAGTTTAATTTAAAGAAATGAGAAGATTCTGGAAACTGGGGATGCAGAAATACCACATTTCCCCTTTCCAAAATTGATACCAAGGTCTCAGACATCAAGTACAAATACTGGTACTAACTCTTTCGCAGCTGTCTATAAATTATATTTATACAATTTCCTTTTATAAATATTTCATTTAGCTGAAACCGTGTTTATAAGCAATAATAAAGGAGAATCAGAAATAAAATTCCTCAAGAAGTTTTGAGATGGGCCAGCGGATGTGTTGGTGTTCCTAATAAAGTGTCTGGTCAATGGCAATATGAAGCTTGGTTGTGTTTTTTTAACGAACTACACTTTCATAAACAGTCTATGTTCAGAAGTAAGTGCCCCAGTTAGAGTGAGGTGCCTTAGTTCGGGCCTCGTCCACCACTCCACCTCGTCCTCATGCTGGTTGTTTATGTTTGCCCACAACGGTTAGCAAGGCAATCATACGCCCCTGAATGGAATGAGGTCAGACATAAACAACCCAGCACGAGGGCTGACGAGGCCCAGACGTCACAGTCAGCTGTACTCAGAGGTGGGAGGTTTGAAAGTAGCCAATCCAAGAACGTAATTTATTTCTCCTTGCTGCTGATTGGCTGCTGCCCTGTGACGCATCTTGCGAGGAGCTATCTTGACTGTTTTTCGTTTGGTTCTTCTTAAAGCCCTGTATTTTTATTACTTTTAATCAAATAAATGTATTATTGTATTTACCTGCTTATACCAAAAAATTGACAGAGCATACCAAAGAAAACTGTGCATGAAATACAGTACAGTCTATACAGGGGTCAAATAAGTATTTTACATTCTAGCACTGCAGGAGACAGCAGTTCAGTGTATACTGTACAGTACGGATACGGGTTTACCTTTACATGTTCTTTAAGGGTAAAATATTAAGCTGAGTTTAAAATGAAATCAAAGTGTTTTGGGACCATATATGCATATGTAGGGTTTACACTATAAAAATAGGCATTTTAGGCTTTTTTTTTTTACCACATATTTGCAGTTTTTCACTATATGCAGTGCTGGGATCGGGTTTGGATCACAGGGTTTGCTTCTAAACGTTTTGTGCTGAGGTAATCCTTTAGAGCTGATGTACTCCGATGATACAAAAATGCCTTATTGAATGAATTGCAGAGAAAGATCCTCCTACCATCCATTCCATCCGTCAGTTTTAAAACGTAACCTTTCCAATCACTGGGCCAAGCAGCACATTCTCATCTGCGTTCATTTTACAGAGCACCTGTGGCCAGAGCTGGAATGGGTTAAAGTCACGGGCATATGCCAAAATTCATTAACATTTTTAAATACTACAAAAATGTGTGTGATTAATTTAGATTAATTAATCAGGGGGCGTATAATTAATTTGATTTTCAACTGTGTGACAGATACTGTGTGTATATGTATATATATATATATATATATATATATATATATATATA
>JBBPDC010000019.1:2410851-2459065 GCA_037974485.1 Hemigrammopetersius urotaenia
TGAGATCATCGGTGAAGTGTGTTCAATAACTAATGTTAGGGAAATCTGTTAATGTTTTGTTGCGCGTTTCTGAAATTTAAAAAAAAAGAGAATGAGAGAGAGCGAAAGACAGGAAGCGGAAACTGAATACAGATACTAAGTCTTCTAAAACTTGAACTACATTTAGTCCTGACTTTATCTTTCACAAACGCTATTTCATTCACTGAGAGTTATTGCATTCACTGTTTATGTTTTGGAGAGACACAATATGGACATAAGAATTGGGACACTTGACCATTCCCCTAACAGGGCTTAAATGACATTGCATTCAAATACAGAGTTGGTCCCCTTTGCAGCTATAACGGCATCCATTCTTCGTGGAATGCGTTCCACAAGATTTTGGAGTGTTTTTGTGGGAATTTGTGCCCATTCATTCTGTAGAGCATTCATGAGGTCAGGCACTGATATTGGACGAGAAGGTCTGGCTCACAATCTCCATTCCATTTCATCCCAAAGGTGTTGGATGGGGTTGAGGTGCGGGCCAGACACGTTCTTCCACAACTTAGGTGAGAGTCCACTGATACTGTGAGTTTTCTATTACAAATGTATTAGGGTTGGGCATTATTTACTTAACACCAACAATTATTTCCTTTAATCTTTTGTTTTTGAAAGTTTGTTCTATTTTTGGATGCAAGCAGCATGCAGCTCTACACAGACATATATTCTGTCTATGGCTCTATGTTTCGGGTGGTTTTATATGGACATTTACAGAAACATTTGAACTGCAGCTGTGTTAAAGGGAATACTGTGTTGAAATGCTCCTTATTTGTTTAAAGTGTTTGCAAATCAAATGTTATTGCACTTTTTTCAATATTTGAACAATAAATGTGTGCGATACACTATATTTTAATTTTTTTTATTTTGTGTATAGCAAAACTATGCGATTAATTGTGATTTAAAAAATTAATTGTTGCCCAGCATTAAAATGTATATAATTGAGCCAACATCTGCAAGTATGAATAGTCTCTCTGTATAGACTTAGAAGAAAATAGTAGTTTTAGCTCCCACAGGTGTAATATCTTGTATTTCTGTTCTTTATCTTTGATCTAGCTTTTGAAGAAAGAATGGGACTCAACAGCACCAGACTGACCTGCTGTTGCCAGACTTGCCTGGTACTGTTTCTTCTGACCTCATCCACATAAAGGCACATTTACAGCTCCTGGCACTGTTAACATACATACAGGACAATACAATTAAGAAAGAAAAAAAAAGTTTAAATTTCAAGGTGAAGCAGAAACTGCAAGGAGCACTAAACCAACAAAATGACAGCCTACTGTAAATACACTATATGGACAAAAGTGTTTTTTTCAGGGTTTGGCCTACTAGGCCCATTCATTTCAGAGATGTACTTCACTATACCAAGTTTGCACAACGCAATGCTTCCAACTTCGCGGACACGATTTAGGGAAGAACCTTTTCTATTCCAGCATGACTGTGTTCCAGAGCACAAAGCAAGGTCTATAAAGACATGGCTGGAGGAGTTTGGAGTGGAAGAACTTGTCTGTCCCACACAGAGCCCTGACCTCAACCCCATCCCACACCTTTGGGATGAACTAGAACAGAAGCTTCTCGTCCAACATCAGTGCCTGACCTCATAAATGCTCTACAGAATAAGCGGGCACAAATTCCCACAGAAACACTCCAAAATCCTGTAGAAAGCCTTACAAGAAGAGTGAAAGCTGTTATAGCTGCAACTCCATTTGAAAATCTATGTATTTGAAGGCAATGTCATTAAAGTTCCTGTTGGGGAATGGTCATGCGTCCCAATACTTTTGTCCATATAGTGTCGCTCCTAAACATAAACAGTAAATGAAACTACTAACCGGCGAGCGTTCAGGAAAGGTGAAGACGAGATTAAATGTAGTACAGAAGATGTAGCATCATCTGTTTTCACATTTATTTTTGATTCGAATCAGCTTCATAGTATAAATTGCGAATCTCGCAACACACTAACTGATCTAACGGCAGCTTGTCCAACGGTTCGAGTTCAGGTGAGGCCATGCTCTCTATTTTTGGTTTCTCCTTACCAAATGCTATTAAAACACATAAATCCTCTTTATGTGCGTTTATGAACGCAGTTATCGTTTTAAACTAGACACATACCTTTCTCAAATCCCTGAAAACAAACGTAAATCTAAGTTTCCTGCATCTTTACGTCTCAAATTCGTCAGATTAGGCTAGCATATTAGCCCGTCATAGATTAATACTAATGTAGCTAAGTAGCTTCTTTTTCTTGCTTTTTGGGCGTTTTAAGCGACATATAAAAGTTTCGGTAAGTTCTTGGTAATCTAATTTTGCTGATAAACTTGGGTTAACTCGTTAAGACATTGTTTAGTTCTCTAATATAAATGGATGTAAATGAACGTCTGGCATGTCTCATTATAAACTAATGTTAAGTTGTTTTGAGTTGAATTGTTGAGTGTGTATAATTCGATGAATATATAATTTGTGTTAGTTTCCTGAGGTGGCCTTTAGCTAAAGCCCAGGCTGTTGATTTTTTTTACATGACAAGGCTCACCTTTAATGTTATCTGTTTTTGTTTTGTGCAAACGAAGCTTTTGGACGAGGAGCAGGATCCCATCCTTCACTAAAAAGGCTCCGAGTCAATTCTGAAGTTCCAAATGTTTCAAAAATTGACATTAATATGAGGCCTTATATGCAGCACATGCTCTTGCTTCTTCCCTCTTTTTTGCTTACTTTAGGCAAGACTGAGGATCGCACTACAGTTTCATTAGGCAACTTTAAAGTGGAACTGAAAAATTGAAATGTGAAGCTATATTCTGTTTAGCTGACGAATCTGTAAAGCATTTATGAGGGCATGTACTGATGTTGTTCATCCCAAAAGTGTTGGATGGAGTTGAGGGCTCTGTAGAGTTCTTCAACACCTCATCCAACCATGTCTTTATGGACCTTCTTTTGTGCACTGGGACACAGTCATACCAGAATAGAAAAGGTTCTACCCAACCTATGTCCACAAGTTGGAAGCCTGTCGCTGTCCAAAACATCTTAGTGTACTGAAGCTTAACCTCCACTGAAAGTAAGGGGCCTAGCCCAACCCCTGAAAAACTTTTGCCCCTTTAGTGTACACTGTATTTCATGTCAAAGACGGTATAATTAGAATGGGTTATTTTTACTGCTTAGTTTCTGAATATGGACTTGAGATGTTTGGGATACTGGTACACTGCTTACTTTCCCCTTTGCTTGGACCTGATCTTTGATCTTGTTACTGGCAAATTTACAACCATTTTTTACTGAATAGATCAATTAGTAAAGTGCGAGCAATATACTTGAGCAGGGTGGACTGGCACCGCGCTGTGCCCAGGGTGAGTCTCTGCCTTGCGCCCGTTGGCCATGGGATAGACTCCGCGTACCCGCGACCCTAGTAAGGATTAAGTGGTTACAGAAAAAGAATGAATATACTACAGCAGCTGTCACTATGCACTGATTTGTCAGTTTATTAGTTACATCTTATATATTCAGTAAACCCCCGCTTAGTCATGGTTCAGCTGTAGCGACTTCAGTCTCTTGCAGATTTTTCTGATAACCAAACTAACAACCGTTTGTGGAAACCTCCACGCCTACACGGAAACTGCAGATATCCTTTGTGTTTTTGTTTTTTATTTATTTTTTTCAAATCTGAGAACAGCCATGCTGCCTCGTCCTTGCAAGGCAATCAGACATGAGCCTCTGCTGCTCAGCACTGCCCTATAAACAACCAGCACGAAAATGAGGGGGCATGGCCGACAAGGGCCGGACATCACAGTCACCTGTACTCAGAGACGGAAGGTTTGAAAGTTGCCAATCAGAGACCGTTATTTATTTTTCCTTGCTGCTGATTGGCTGCTGCCCTGTGACGAACACAGTCCAGTGCGTGGGAGTCTTAGGTGTTCTTGTGTTTTTTGTTTTGTTCTTCTTAAAGCCATGAATTTTTTATTACAATAAATTACTGTATTATTATTATTAAATGACGGCGCACACCAAAGATAACGTGCGTACGTGAAGTACAGTCTATACAGGGGAAACATCAGTATTTCACATTCTAGCACTGCAGGAGACTGCAGTTCAGTATATATTGTACAGTATGGATACAGATTTAGCTTTACATTTTAAGGGTAAAGTATTAAGCTGAGTTTAAAATGAAATTAAAGTGTTTAGAGAGCATATTTATGGTTTACACTATAAAGAGTCATTGTTTTACCAGATCACATAGTTTGTGGAGGAACATTTACTGACTGTAGCTGCTGCTGCACATATTGTTAGCCACCATTAGAATCTAACCAGTACCATTCTCAGCAGGGTAGTAGAATTTCAAAAGGGGTTGAGCGATCACAGACCAGTAAAAATGCTGTCACCAGCACAACATAATGCAGTTAAACACAAAAAAGGAACCAGTAACTCCATGTAAATGGATAATATTTAAAACATAGATCATGTTGCACTAGAGTATGTTGCACTAGAATGAGTGTATCAGGTACAGCAGCTTGGGTTTTACATATTGTGTAGAGTAACTGACCACTTTGACGCACTAACCTTGTTGATGTAGATAATAGGCTTGTCACGATACTGAATTTTCAAACTCGATACGATACTATGGATGGTACTACAGGGGGAGAAAAAACAAACAAATACTCAGTTTTCTTTGTGTGCTCAAAATTCTAAGTGTTTTATAAATTAAATGTATTATTGTTTGTCAGAATTATGAACAACTATTTTCGTCTAGTTTTAGTCAGTGAAAGTATTTTTTTTAGTAATGAAATTTTATTTAAGTATAGTAGATTGTAGAATAGACAAAATATAAATTTTCTTTTAGTTAAAACTATTTCACAATTCAAACAAGGTTATCTTATTACATTATTGTTGCCTTAAAGACTCAAGAATACTGTACATCCATTCCAGACGCGGAAGAGACACTGATTTAAAATTTACAGCATTTATTTAGCCAACCAAACATGTTAGAACTTAGAAGTACACGCACATCAATGTAAATAAAATAAATGAATAACATCACATCACTAAAAAGTTCAAATAAAATGATTTGTGGATATGGGAAAGGCTGCTTTTCAAAAAGCTCTGTGTGTGTGTGTGTGAAAGAAGGGTATGTCCGTGAGTGCGCACTGAGCACTTCCTTCTGTAGTGCACACTGCTGTGGGTAAGTGCTGTCCTAAATAGAACATTAGCGTTTTGCACTTGCCGGAAGTGACGGACTAACATTTGCTCGCGATTCTCCAGCCCGCCAAAATATCTGCTGGTTATACCGCAGTATACATCAGTAAAATAACTTTATTAAGATTACTTACATTTATACGGACCAGTTGCCTCTGACTGGGCTTGCGTTTCACTGTTTGCCACCATTCTTTAACTTGTTGAAAGTCCTGTCTACATGGCTACATGGTCAAAATGGCGCCTGTTTAGTGCGCATAGTGTCCATTGTTCTGCATGGTGTTTTCTGCTCGTTTTCTGTGCACCTTCTGGGTACTTTCAGTGCATGGAATTTTAGCTTAGTTTCCAGTGTGAGCGCACTACGCCATAAAATCGCGCACAATTTCGGACACACTCTTTGTGTGTGTGTGTGTGTGTGTGTGTCATTTCTCTCTCCATGACACTACGTTGGCCACTCTAGATAGATTTAATTCACAGTGCTGCTCTACAGACAAAAGTATTGGGATGTAGCATTTTCTCCCCTCCCTATCATACAGGAAATAATGTCTCGTCTCGTTTTAGTCAACGATAATGAAGACATTTTAGCATACTTTTTATTTTGTAAACCACATTTAGTCTCGTTCTTCTTCCTCAACAATATTACATGATATATTTCATTATAGTTATCGTCACATGGCCGGCATTTATGTTGCGTCTCGTCTTGTCTCTGTCACGTGATAAATGTTTGTTGACGGTGATATTTAGTCATAATTTCCGTTAAGAAAGCAACACTAGCTTGGTACAAAATTTTAGTATTGATTAGTATCTGATAATTGTTTTTTGGCAGCCCTAGTAGTTAACCATATCAAGTTTTTTTACTGCTATGTATTATGATTGCATAGCCTTTCAAGAGATCAGATGGCCCATGTCATCACTTTTCTGGAATTAAAAAGGCTTAAAGTATGTACATTTTTTTTCAAAATGTTTTTGTTTCAAAATGAACCTGTTTTAATTCACATTTAAATCTCTTTATTCTGGCTAAAGCAATTTAGCCCCACCCACTGAACCACCTTTTGTTGAAGACCTCAATTCATTCGAACACCCAGTAACTTACCTTGAGCTGTGATTGGTCACCCTGTCAGAAATACTGTTATTGGTTAGTGACTTCTTTGCATATAGCAGCCTTTTGCCATATCAGTTTTGCAGAGACCAATATTGCACAATAAGCATACAATATATTTTGCAGCCCTAGTTTAACAGACTAATTCCGTTTTCCATGTTCAGTCTGTGTTAACTACCGAGGGATTAATAACGCTCCAAACATTATAAAAGCTGATATCTGGACACATTTTGGATTTTATGAACCGATTGGGAAGCATGAATTGGACAAGTCACGTGTTGTGTAAAGCATGTCCCACATAAAAAGGTTTTCGCCACAGCCAAAGATGTGGTCACTGCAGAAAGATCCACTCTCAAACCAGAACATGATGTTCACCTGGTGTTCATATTCAAAAGTCCTAAATGCTGAACACTGAATAATCTGTGTAATGTTTCAGGAAGTGCCCTGTGCCCAGTGCTGTTATTTTATATTAAAGATTTTAGTTTGTATATCATAGCACTGCAGAATGTTTTGTTTTTGAAGACTGACCATATTGATTAAAGATGTAGGCTAGGCCTATACTATTTATTTTGGTTACAATTTAATGGTCCAATTTTTGTTTACATTTTCCAGTTTTGTTGAACCCAACGGAAGCTTACATCTCACTGCTTGTATTTGAAAACACAACAGTGTGAAGTAATATAGAAAATGAATGGGATGCGAGATATCTAATCAAATCATTGACCTGATAATCGTAATCAAATCGTGAGACCAGTGAAGGTTCACACACACAATTTGTACACCTTTACAGTTCAGCTGTATGTTGAGTGTGCCTGATTAGAATGGCCAGTGAGTGAAGATACAACTTCACCAACATTTCTTTTTTTGTGAGAAACTGGTGTCGTTAGTTAATAGTATTTTCAGCATTTAGTAATTTCAGAGACTTTATTTGATCCATTCAAGTCAAAACATATCTTTAAAAAACATAGAGGTTTCATTTAAAGGACTCCAGACTTGAATCCTGCAATAAAATAAAATGGCCCATTTTATCATTTTTGTGATTGATTTTAGTATTGTGAGACAAAATTAGCTTTGATGAAAATGTGATATCAATACTTGAGGACAAGTAGTGCCACACAGATATGACAAAAGTATTATTATACCAAGAGTCAAAACATTGTGATGCGTATCACCTATGTGTCTTGACATATTTTTTCCCCCATAATGCCCTACCTTACCAGGGCCATTTTCATGAGGCCTGTTCAGTGGCCTCTGCCTGATTCCAGCCTGCACATGTGTGTTGATTCATAATTCATGGTGGTCCTGTTACACGAGAGCACGGTGGATGCTCTGACATACCTTAAATATTATTATTATTATTATTATTATTATTATTATTATTATTATCATTATTATTACAGGTAGGACATGTCCCCCCCATACACAGCCACCTTTCTGTTCTCCATTATATCTGCTAGCTTGGTTTAATATTGGTAGTCACGAGTAATGTAGCAAAAGTGAAGCCAGAAGGTCATTGTTTTCAATTACAGATTGCATCTCCGATAGCCAGTATCAGATTGTTGGTCATGACATCATGCCTGCCTGCAGGAAGAGTTAACCTTATGGAGTCTGCTGGGCTGGAGAAGTTTGTGCTCTTATTGGTGCTGTCACAGAGCTGGGACGAGCACATGGCAATACCAGGAGGGTGATGTTCAAATACTGACACTATATGCTTGCAGTCAATGTAAATCCAGGCAGCTATATTTTTATCGGTTTGAGCCAAAGAGATGTCGGCCATTTCCAAAAATAACACTCTCTTGGGGCTGGGAACAAAATAAACATTGTGTGTGGGGGCACATCCTATTGTCCCTTGACTGATTATTGTACTCTAGCATTCTTGGTTCCTTTCTCCAGGTGTAGGCTTCACCGTGTGCCATAGTAAAGACAGAGGCAGCTGAGAAAACAGCTTTTGAAATACTGTTCAGATCTGTTGTTTTTGTCATTGTAGTGCATATGTGAGTTTCATCTGCTCTCAAGACACCTTTTGAACTAGCCTGATCTAACAAATAATCTGTCGGATGAGAACAAGGGCAGTCGCGACAGTAAGATGTCTTTGTTTACTGTAGTCAGCCAGGCAGTAAACGCTAAATTCTCCATTTGCAGTCTGGTTTCACCATTAAACCAAGATTCCATCCACTAGTAATGTTTCACCATCAAATCCATCTGCACTGAAACATGTCTTTTTAAATAGACAACCAGCTCCCATCCCCCCCCCCCCTCCCTCCCTCTCCCTCTCCCTCTCTCCTTTCCTTTTTTCTCTCTTCTCTCTTTGCAGAGCGCTTGTTTTCAGTGCTTTGCTTTGCCTCTTTTTCTCTGTCTCCCCTCCCTCTCGCTGTCCTCCTTTCTTCCCTTCCTTTCTTTCTGGCTGCTTTTCATTCCTGTTTTTCTTTTCATTGTTTTTCCCCCCCCTCTCTCTTTTCTCCCGTTCTTTGGGACCTCGATTTCTTCTCTTCCTCTATTCAGCTTGTCTTTATTCTCTTTTCTGAATAGTTGTGGTACTTAAAGGGAAAGGGGAAGGAGAAGGAGAGAGAGGTTAGTTTCAGTCAGAGTGCAAAACTTCCTCCTACTGCAGTCAGTCTCGAACTACATTCTGCTATAGGGACTTTCTCTACAGTGTGCACGCCTGTCTGCGTCGAGCAAGAAAATGACACATTTTAGTCACACGAAGCACCCCAAGGTGGCCTTCCTCTCTACGTGTGCAGTAAGGCTTCCTGGTTTTGTCTGAGAGGTGTCTGAATTGTCATAGAGTGTCTAAATGGCTTGTTGTGTTTAACTGCCACGCAGGCGTGTGTTCACTGTTATCTCCTCGCAGGCGGTTTGTGGAACACGTTCATGCCTACAGGAAAGAAAGTGTTTTTTGCACTGAGCTGTCTGGCCACAGGACACACTGCCATGTAATGCTGCTCCCTTCTCTAGCCAGGGCCGCACAGGAAATTGGGAGTGGGAACGGCATGTAGGGCAGCATGCGTTTATCTCTGTGCAATATCTACATCGCATGGAACACAGACATCCTATAGATACTACACTACAGTCGCGGAGACGCATCAACTCCGCTTGAGAATGGACAAACCAGAGGCCAACATATAAGATGTGGCCTCTCTGTCTAGCACACATGTAAATGAGCATCGGCCGAAATTGGAAAGAGGAAAAAAAAGAAGGTAGCTTGGACAGAAGGAAAATTATTAAAAATGCAGAATTGATAGGGCAACAGATGAAACTTCTCTCTCTTTTTCTCTCTCTCTCTTTCTCTACTCCATAAGTAAGAAACCAAAAAAAAAAAAACAGCATGATGGAATGGCAGGCTTGAAGGGGAGAGAAAGGTGAAAGACAGATGAAAGTGAAAAGAGATAAAAGCCGGAGTGAGGAGGGTGTGGGATAAAGCAGGAGGAAGGGAGGCAGAGATGAAAGCAAAATGAGAAAGATAAGAACAGAGTGAGAGAGACAGAGAGGGAAACGGAGGGAGAGATAGATAGTGTACAGCGCAGAGAGAGGGGTAACCATGGAAACAAGAAGAAGGTACAAAAGGAGAGAGAGAGACAAAGGGGTTTTGATTTAAAAGAATGAAACTTGGGAGAAAGAAAAAGTAATTCAGGTTGAAATTTGTTACTGCGAGGTGAGGGAGAAATACAAAAGAGCGGAGAGTTGTATGGAAGGGACGGCAGCTCCTTCCAGACTATATGGATCCTTCCAAATGAGACTTTGCACACAGGCAAGCACTATAGAGACCCCTAGTGTTAACAGGCCTCTCTACTTCTGTGGAGGGCCTCTATGTGAGACTCATACTACCACTGCAGCCATGTAGTATAGTAGTCTGACTACAGAGCTCCTATCTACCATTCTGACCAAAGGGGAACTCTCACGGCTCCGTCACATGAGCAACCATCGTTGTGACGGAGGCCACCTCATGCCACTAGGCCATTTAACCACCATTATCCTGGATTATAAGGCACAGTGGCAGGAGGTAGGTGCTGCCTTTGAGGTTGTGGTACAAAAGTCAGCTGGGGGTTTGACCCTCTGACCCCCGTCTACAGGGAGATTGATGAGGGGAGAGGAGTGGCACTGTTGCATGCTGCCAGGGCCACACGGTTTGTGGTGCCTGATACAATGAACTTGAGACCTCAGGGCTGTTGCATGTGGACGACTGGCTCATTCAGATGCATGCACTATAGGCTGTAGCAGAAAATTTACATTCATATTTGTCGATCTGTATAGAGTTGGAGGCAGACACTGGATTCTTATTCTGTGGTTTTTGAGTCTCTTGTGGCTCTCTCTCTTCTTTCTCTCTCCTCCTCCCTTCCCCCTCTGTTTTTCTCTCCTCTCTCTTGCTTTCTCTTTCTCTCTCTCTCTCCCTTTGCTCTACGTTTCTTTCTCTCTCGCTCGCTCTCCCTCCCACCCTCCTCCCTTCCTCTCTCTTGATCTCTCTCACTCTCTCTCTCTCCACTCTCTCGCTCTCATCTGCCCCCCTCTCTCGCACGCTCTCCTCTTTCTCTCTTCTCTCTTTCTCTCCCTCTTTCCATAGCTCTGTCTCTCTCCCTCCCTCGCCCCCCTCTCTGTTCCTTTTATATCCTCCTTGCTGAATGCTCTTCTCCTCTCCTCCCTCAACTCTTTTCTCTTTTTTTTTTATTCAGTCCTTTTTTCCTAGCTCTCTCCTCACTCTTCTCTTAGCACAACCATTTCTATCCCAATATTCTGTCTCTCCATTTTGTTCCCCCAATGCCGAATGAGAGGGCTGATCTTTTATTTAGGATTTGGAGTGTGCCCATCTCTTTGCATCTTGTGTGAGTATGTGTATATGCACGTCTGTGTTTGTGTGTTTTGCAGTGCAATTGATGGTTTCCGAGGAGCCTTGCTCAAAACACACAAACAGCAAAATGATCGCAATTAAATGACGGGCTTCATCAGGCGCCTGCACACCTTCCTGAGCAGGGGTCGAGAGTCCCAGCAACAGAAACTCCACGTGAAAGAGATTAAGACCTCCAGGACAACAGTGACACTTGAAGCAGTACAGACGAGGACGATCCAGGAAGCTGTACATGTGTAGTGTTGGTGTGTTTATAGGGAACCCTGTTAACCAGAACCAACCAATGTTTTCCTCACCTCAACACCCCCTCAAAGATAGGTGTGACAGTGGGCAACATTAGCCCTCCAGTCCTCCCCTGTCCCCATTGCATACAGGTTAAGTGACAGGTCTGTTGTGAGGACAGAGCCTTTCCTGAGAGTGGTATTTCAGCTAGTCAGTCCCACTATTCTCCCTTCTTTCTGTTGCAGAGCAACTGTAGGTGCTGAATGAGAAAGTATGAAGACACAAGGAGTTCAACAAATCTGCTGCAAGATTGAGCAGGTAGCTTCTCATACTTGTTTGGGCATTTTTTTTTTTCAAGGACAGTACTTCCACAGGTCTAGCTGCCCCTTCAAATTAGCCAAAGCTGAAGCTAGATAGTCTTCCAGCCTTCGAGGAGGACTCTTCATCTTGTACGCCATGTTGTCAGCAGAATGTAAACAATGGCAATGAATGAGTGCATTGATATTTATCCTTACTCAGAAGGTTTTTAATTACTAATTGGAGTTCTGTTCATCCTAATTACCCTAACCGCCAAGCATCAAAGCTAGCTTTGTTCACTAAATAACTGATCTTAAAGTTGGAATATTTAACATACATCAAATTAAACTGATTGTTAGAACATACAGTATCCTAGGAAAGAATGGTGCTTACCTTTGAGCTGTTAATACTTTGACATCAAGAGTGTAGTCTTCCCCACAGATTAATCCTAAATGTTCCCAGCTTCAGGGATAAACAAAAACACTGTCCTCAAATAAGATCAGAATCATCAGCAAATGACGAATGATGGAGTTTCAAATTTCATTCTTGTATGAAATCAAACTTTACAGCAGGTTTTAGATCCTTTTATCTACTACTAGTTGCATGGAGAACAGTGTACAGTATGCAGACCTGGGCTGATCGTCTAAAAATGAATTCTAAACTCCGGTACAAAGGAATAAGGTAAACTAGAGAAAAATATCCCAGTGTAAAATTCTAAAATCAGCAACAGACGTGCGGACTCTTTTGCATTGTGTAATTGCGCTATCCGAATGACTAATCACACATTTGACCCGCTCTTGTCTCAGTGTTTTTAAGTAAAGTAATATTGGCTTTCTTTCGGGGTCTACGTTTTCTCCCACAGTCCAAAGACATCAGGGTGAACTGGGGATTCTGAATGGACCATAGGTACCCGCAACCCTAATAAACGGTTACAGAAAATGAATGAATGATTTGAGTTCTGCCTCATGGTTTGAGATCCTGTTATATGTGTAGTACAAATTATTCACACACTCTGATTTGCCTTAACACCTGCACAATATTTGCCTCCTCCTGCTGCCAAAACAGCTCTCTTCCATCAAGACATGGACTCCACAAGAACTCTGATAGTGTGCTCTTGTATATGACACCTAGATGTTGGCAGCAGATACTGTTAGTCCTAGAAGTTGTGAGGTGGGGCTTCAACGGATTAGATTGCACAATTGTTTTAAAGAAAGATTTGAGGAACATGACAAAGATTTTCAAGTTTTGACTTGGCCTTCATAGTCCCCAGATCACGATTTAAACAAGCATCTGTGGGATGTTCTGGACAAAGTAGTTCATTTTATTGGGGCCCCACCTTGCATCCTGGAGGACTTAAAGGATCTGAGTGCCAGCACACCTGCAGAGGTCTTGTGGAGCCGGCGTCTTGATGGGTCAGAGCTGTTGTGGCAGCATGAGTGGTACATGCACAATATTACCAAAAATCCCCGCTCTTCGCCGCATTGTGAAAAATTGTATTTTCTGTATATAAGATTTAGATTGTTTACTATATTGTATTGTTCATTTATACACATATATATAAAAATATGTATATTCATATTTGTACAAAAGTACTATATATATTTGCTAACATCTTAGTCATAAATATAAATCCATATGTATTCATATTGTACATTTATTATTGTATATTATATTTGCTCAGTATATTATTGTATCTTTTTAATCATTGTTGTTGTTTTTATTGTGTTGTACTTGAGAGACACCATCTACCGGAATCAAATTCTTTGTATGTGTTCGCTCACATACTTGGCCAATAAACGCGATTCTGATTCTGATTGTTGTGTTAAAAATGCACTATTTTTATAGTGTAAACCCTAAATATGCACCAAATATGCTCCCAGAACACAAAATCTCTCAAAGAAAATGTGAAGGTAAATAAATAATCATAATCAGAAAACTTTATTGCTTAAAAAAACATTAGCATTAGCAGCGTGCAAAGACTCGTACACAAAAGAACAAGACAGCTCTCTGTGCTGATGCTCAGTTAACTCAGGGACACGGTAGGAAATATGGGCTGGTGGCGGTAATACAGTTCAGTTCTCAAAAAAAAAAGGTGAGGGTATTTGCAGTTTCCGCGTTATTGAGGGTATGTGACTGAATCCGCGACTCCTTTTTGTCCATATATATATGTGTATATATATATGGACAAAAGTATTGGGACACACCTTTCAGGGAAGGATCATCTTAAAGCCAAGACATTTTTGGAGAATCTCATGCTTCTGATTGGTGGAGACAGTTTGAATTCAATGGCTTTGTGGCATATATATATATATAATTTTTTTTTCTTCTCCTGCATGTTTTCGCACAAGGGTACTCAGGGCAGGCTGTAGCCGACCTAGAAGCACTTCAAAGGGCTATTTCTCCATGGTGCAAGCACTTGGACACTTCAAACTCCACAAAATAGGCATTTTTAGGCATTTTTTAACAAACACAAGAAGGCAGTTGTTACTATACGAAGGTGTTCTTGGAACGTAACCCCCGTGAAAAGCGGGGTATTACTGTGTATATATACTGGTTTATTGTTTTGAACTATGTAATATACGTTATTTGTACCTTTTAGTACAGTGGTCCCCAACTCCCGGGCCGCGGACCAGTACCGGGCCGCGGGTCATGTGGTACCGGTCCACGGGCTGCACAGAAAAAAAACGTAGATGTTACCCGTGTTATGATGTTGGCATGTTGTTATGAAAATATTGTTAATAAAGCTGCGAGTACACACTGGATTTACGTTTATTATTGTATTTTAAACGTACCCCATTATTAAATTTTTCAAATATCCCCATTTTTATGCGTATCATTTATTTGTATAAATATGTATACGTATATTTACCTGCCACTCCTTAAAGGCCGGGCCGGGAAAATAGTTTCTGATATTAAACCGGTCCGTGACCAAATAAAGGTTGGGGACCACTGTTTTAAGACATAATGGTGGTGTATGTCAGAAACCATGTGAACCAGTCTATGGGAGTCCATTTAGCAAATGAATATGGTTTGAATCTAGTGACATTATAATCCAGCTCTCAAATTAAAGCCTTTACAGAAATAGTAACTTCGGAACTGAAACTTGCATATCTGTTATTCGATAGTCATGAACGCGCCAGCCATAAATATAGTAAGATTTGTTTTTAATTTGCTGATTAATTGGTTTACTACCACTAGAATAATGCTAGTTTCCCCAACGTGTGAAATGTCCAGTGTTCTGTTCAGTGTATGTTCAGAATATTATGTATATATCTTAAAATTGAAGCTTGGAACAAACAATCATATCATATTTTTACTCGAGAGTAACAACCCAAAGAACAGTTGCACAATTTAATTTGTTCCAGATACACCAAAAATATAATTTTGCTTTATTCTTATTTGCTTATTTATCAATTCCTGATTCCGATTCGAATTGTTTTAACTGCCTTAGCTGTTACCTCTGTCTGTTACAATAAATAAGCAGCATCTTTGCATTAATATACATTATTTATTAGATATCGTAAGAAACACAATCTTAATTTGCAATGACTTTTACCTTAAAACATGTTTCAATAGTTCAGACAGGGCAGATGTGGATTTATAGTGTTTTAGAAGTTTGAACGAATGTTAAAGGTTGCCCATGTTAATCTAACCCAGAGCTTTTCAAACTGCAGAGACCCCTAAACGGTCCACATTGTTGCTCTTTCTCTGTGCATTGTGAGATAGATTGGAGCATAAATGTGTACAGTCTGGGTTTCTGTGACACATTTTAAAACCATTGATCTAACCTATTGATTTGCTTTGCACTGTTTCATTTAATTTATTAGAGTTGAATGAAAGCAGTTACACATGAAGTTTTCACATGAAGACATGTTTCAAGCTAAACTAAATATTTGTGGACCATAGATGCATTTGTATACATTATGTGCATGTGTGTGGGTGTTTGCATGCAGTTATGCTATGCAGTAGAAGCATTAACATTTAGACATTACAATATTAGGGCAAGATTCATATTCAGACACTCTTTATTGTTGCTATATCCAAAAATGTCCCCCAATTTTAGCAATGCTGCAATTTATTATTACAGGAGATTGAAGATAATCTTGATGTCCACATAATTTAAATAATTAATGCAATTAAGGGAAAAGACTGACCTAAGGTCAGTGCATGTTCGGGGCTGCTTCTGGATCAGCCTCTTTTGATTCTTCAAACAAGAAGTCATGAAATGCAAGATGCTTTGTGTATAACTATCCTGAGTCCTGTGTCACACAGCAGCATTTCGTGCATTTTTTTTTTTTTTTTTTACTTTAAGCTTAGTTCAGTGAAACCCTGGATTTTCTGTCTTATGATGGTGGGTTGCTTTTCACTGGTCTGCATCACCATGGCAACTTATGCTGCAGCCCTAACCTGTTCCAGGGTGGGGTAAATTCAGGAATGTCAGATTATTAACAGCCAGGGACCAATCAGGGACAGTCATCTGATCAAGGTGGACCCCTGCAGTCTTTTTTGAATCACTTTTTATTGGTGGTTGTGGAGTAGTAATAATGGGAAATAATCATCATTAATGATACGACCGATATACATTTTATGGTCAAAAGTATTGGGACTTTTGAGACCTTGCATTCAAATACAGACTTTAATACAGAGTTGGTTCCCTGTTGCAGCTATAACAGATTCCACTCTTCTTAGAAGGTTTTACACAAAATTTTGAATGTCTGTCTGACCTCATAAATGCTCTACAGAATGAATGGGCACAAAATCCCACAATGATGTTGGGCGAAAAGGCCTGGATCACAATCTCCATTGGAGTTCATCCCAAAGGTATTGAATGGGGTTGAGGTCGGGACTCTGTGCAGACAATGCAAAACGCAAAACTCATCCAGCCACGTCTTTATGAAGCTTGCTTTGTGCACTGGGACACGGTCATGCTGAAATAAAAAAGATTCTTCCCCAAACTGTGTCACAAAGTTGGAAGCATGGTGGTGTTCAAAATGTCTTGGTCTGCTGAAGCATTAAGATTGCCCTTCACTGGAAATAAAAGGTCTAGCCAAAACAGTGTTCTCCTGATGCTTTTGTCCATATTGTGTATCAAGAATTCTAAATGTTTCGCATGGTAGTGTGTGATGTGACCACTCCTGGAGTTAATAGAATGAGTATGATTTTAATGATGTAATGTGGTATTTCGATAATAGTAGACTGCGGGACATGCTTCCAAAGAACATGGCAGTGACTCTTCACTAGGTGGCGCTACTCCAGAAATAAGTTGTATAGAGCGGTTTGTCTAGCTTTTGCCCAAAAAGTGCTTTGTCCACCCTATTTAAGGGGTACCTTGCACAAAGGGACACACCCCCTATGGGCACACACACCTCAGCCTAATGGGACTTTAATCATGTCTAATCTTATGGGTGAAGGTTTCTTCTGCCTTTCTGAAAATAAGCTGCTCTACTGTTTCACACAGTTGGCTGTTGGGGTGTGTGTGTGTGTGTGTGTGTGTGTGTGTACTCAAATTGATAAATGTTGTTGGTTACATTTATTTTTTGTGCTGAAACATTGGGAACACTGTCCAAACCAAATGTACTTCTTAAACAAATCACTAAATGTGGACGTTTAGTAAAGCATATATGTACAAGTTTGAAATGTCTTATCATGTAAATCACTGTTTTATCACATAATAACTTGTACAGCATTGATTTGAAAGATATCAATAAGCTAGATACCAGAAGTGCGTTTGTTTCGTCAGATGTGCTGGCATTTGGCATAATGCTTTTAGTGGAAAGGGGATTTGGGACGTATTGAGTCATCCAGTCATACTGCCCAGTCCCATAATGTAATAATTATCTATTTATAGTGATTCCTTGATAACTTTTCTGCCGTTTCACACAAGGCATTCAAGGTGTTTTCAGCTGTGTTTGTGCGTGTGTTTGTCCTGTTCCCTGCACTAATGCTTGTGGTGTTATGGCATCAGATTGTGATGGTATGACAATGATGGCAGAACAGTTTACTACCTTTTTTACAGCATTTATTAGCTTAATATCTTGTACTATTCAAATTATTTTAAGAGTATGTTCTCTCCTCAGAGACAGCGAGCTTGATCGTGTAATGACTAGTCGAGTGAAGCAGTGTGAATATTCTAATTAGAGTTACTGGAAGAAAGGTTGAGTATCAGTTTACATTTGCCATAACCCTGCAGTAGCAGCAACCAACAGACTTGTTTCCTTATGAATAAAGAACAAATTGTTCCCTTTCTGCACAAATTGCTTATGTGTAAAATACAACAAATCAAATAAGTGTTCTATTAAGGGCAAAGGACAGTATAAAATCAATTTGACCTCATACCATGGCTTGTGAAAGTGTATGAAAACCATGGTGTAACACGTAGTAGTGGTCAACATGACCATATTTAATACTATTGTAAGCAAGTATGCCCCACTACTTTACATTTTGTGAATATTCATTTATTTTGGAACACCAAACAGTTGCATATTTAATTACTGAGTAATAGTCCTAGTTAATGATTTGTTTAATAAAATCATTTACATCCATAGTCTTCAGTAGTGCCACACTTAAATGCTACTAGAATTTTTAAGTGTTGTGAAAACAATGTTATAATTTTGCTGTATCTCCCTCCCCTAATGTCAAGAGAAGAGCACATGAAGTGTAGTCTTAAATAAAACGTACTACTGTAACCCCAGGAGTACCTTGATCCTATTCATAAAACAATTCAACTGATCATTTGAAAAGAAAAAAAAACACAGTAAAAAGAAGCACCTGTCCTGTTGGAATTTATTCTAGCATGACCACTATTGATCCAAGAGTTAATTTTGATCTTCGATTCTTTTTGCTGGGATACTTGTTTATTGATGTCTGTAGATTGACTAGATTCAACACTGATCAGGATTCATGCATTGTTGTTTTCTGAAACAGTCTCACTGGCGCTGTAAACCCTGTCTTAACTTTGTTAGTCAATTTAAGGCAAAGGGTCAGGCATTCTGTAAGAAATGTAAATGTAAATACTTTTTGCGAGTGAGAAACCCAGTTATACTTTCAAAAAAAAGTTTGCTGTGTTAACAAAGCACATGCATGTGCAGGGCTTACCAGTCATCAGCTATCTGAGCTTGCCATTGAAGGTCAAGAATGGAAGTCTGTAGAATATCTGGGTTCCGGTTTATAAAGAGGAGCGCATGGTGGCATAGTGGTTAGTGCTGGTTCGATTTCTGTCTGTGCAGCCTGCGTCCTCCGTGTGGAGTTTGCATGTTCTCTGTGTGGCTTTCCGCCAGGAGCTCCAGTTTCATCCCACCATCCAAAGACCAAGTCAGATGAATTGGAGATTCTAAATTGCCCTTAGGTGTGAATGTGTGTGTGACTGTGTGTTTGTGTATCTCAGTGATTGACTAGTGACCTGTCTTGAGTGTTTGCCCCCCCCCAACCCCCCACATCCCCACCTCCCAAACCCCCACCAGTCTTGCCTAGTCTCAAAATGACCAACCTGTTTATAACAAAACAACATCTTACATTGTGTTGAACTGTACTGCACTGTATTGTATCTTTGTAAGGTGACTAGCATTGTTGGTTGGTGGATGGTGTGCAAACATATCAGCATGTGGCTTGAGCATCAGATTGGACCATTATAAAGCATGTATTGAGAAACCGAATTGAGACACAACATTGCATGAAATCAAGAAATTATTTTTGTGAATTACACCCCTTTTACTCTCCGTGTATTTGCCCGACCACCATGGTGTGAACTTAAATCCAGGCAGTATTTCAACCATTTCTTCAACGCTGACCTGCTGAGGAAGACACATTTTATTGCAGAACAAGCCTGTCTGTGGAACTAGCACAGGACAGAGACTACAGTGTTCATCTGACTAATCCCTCAAAAAGAATGGACCTTGATGACTTGGCTTGTGTTTTGTGGTGCAGTAACCAAAGTGCTCTTAGAGTCCATGATAGCGATATGTTGTTTTGGGAGTGGAGGGGTGTGTGCGTGTGTGTGTTTCATCCCTACTCTCATTCACTAGAAAACCGTCGCAGGCTATGTTGTACATGTGAGCAAGGAAATCCCTTCTCAGTAGTGTTGAGTCTCAGTAGCCTATCTAGCCCAGTTAAGGCCCACTTCCCCAAGTCTCTCTCACTCTCAGCCTGGTGCAGAAACCTACACACACACACACACCCCAAATGCAGGCAGAAGTGGTCCGTCTCTCCCTTCCTCTCCCTCCCTCTCTCTCTCTCTCTCTCTCTCTCTCTCCTGATGAGAAGTGTAGGGAGACAGAATACACAGAGTAAAGTCAAAAAGCACAGTCTTTCTCGCTGCTGTAGAAAACTCAGGTACACATACACAAAGAATAAAGTCTCTCTGTCTCTCTCTCTCTTACTCTCTGTAGAGACATGAAGAGAATCTCCACAACCACACACACATGCACACACTCGCACAATATTGAGTTGTCTATTGCCCTCTCAGAGAAATTTCCCTCTGCAGTAACCTGTAGAAACACCACACACTCTCAGCACACACAGATAGAAGGACTACTGAGCGTTCATTATTCTTTGTGTATTATTCTGTGTGAGTGCGTGTTTCAGGCTTGGTCTGCAGAAGCCTGATACTTCTGGGCAAACGGGCAAGTGAACACGTTTGAGCTTGGGCTTTTTTTTTGTACTTCTTCTTTCTTTTTTCTTCTTTCCTCTGTCCTTCTGTCTTTTCAGAGATGTGGGCCTGGATGGGAGCCAGTGTATTCTTTCTTTTCCCCCTCAACTTTTGTTGTCGATCCCCCTCTTCCTCTCTCCCCACAGGCGCAGGCCGTGTGTTGTTTTATGTACGCGTCCCCAGCCGTTTCTTCTTCCATGTGCTTTTCTTTGTCTTATCTCTTTGTTTCTTCCCTTGCACTCTTTCTATTTTCTCTCCCCCCTTCTCTCTCTGTCTCTCTCTCTCTCTCCCTCTCTCTCTCTCAACTTCCTGCTATCTTTCCCCCTCACTCACACCCTCCCTCAATCTCTCTTTATCTCTGTCTGTCTCCCTCCCCTCCCTCTCTCCCTATCTCTCTCTCTGTCCTCTCTCTCCTATCTATTCTCTCTCCCTCCCACCCTCCCTCACTCTCTCACTCACGCACACATTCATCTCACTCACTCTTTCACAGCCACACACACACACACATTTTCTCTCTCTCTGTCTCTGTCTCTCTTCCTGGTTCCCTCTCACATTCTCTCTCTACTCTCGCCTCCAATGTTTGATTTTTTTTCTTTCTTTTTTTTCTTTCCTTCTTTCTTTCTTTTTCCCATGGATTGCCCTTTCCCGCTCAGTAATGAAAAATCCCCCCCCTCCCCATACAGCACACACAAGGGGAAAAAAACACTCAGGTGTGTTTTAGCTCCAGAGCAGAGGGACAGGGGACGGGGTTTAAGGTCTTTTGTGGGACGGCCCGGGCCCAATCCTGATCCTGCTGTTAATAATCCAACAGGAAGTGCTATTCTAATCCTTTACCTGTTCCATAATAGAGATCGGCCAAGTACTACAGTAGCACAGCACCTCAGTCCACACCCAGCAACCGCCCGCAGGTACACCGCCCCACACACTCGGCCCCTCACACAGATCGGGCCTTAAACAGTTAATTTCTTTCCTTGCTGTTTTTCCTTTTCCTCTCTCTCTCTCCCTATTCTTTTTCTCTCTCTCTCCTTTCCCCAGCCCCCCTTCTCTTCCCCTCACTCTGCACTCCCCCTCTTTCTCTTGCTGATGGACTCTTCTTTTTATTTTCACACTCCACCATCCCCCTTTTCTTCTATTTTTCTCTTTCTCTCTCTCTCTCTCTCTCTCTCTCTCACTCTTTCTTTCACCGCATTCTTTCTTTCAACCTTCCGTTCCCTCTATCTCTCTTTCAATCCCCACCCTCTCTCGAGCACCCTCCCTCCCTTCTCTCTTTTTCTGTCTTTCTCTTTTCTTTGACCTCATCTTTTCTTGTGCTCTCACTCTCCCTCCCCCAGTTTCTCTCTCTCTCTCTCTCTTCCTCCTTTTTTGCTGCATTCTCTCCCTCCCCCACCCCCCATCTCTCCTCCTCCTCTCTTTCTATTTCTCTGTCACCCCCCCATACCTCTGTCTCACTCCCCCTCCCTTTTCCTCTTATTCTCTTTCTTTCTTTCTCTCCCCCCATGTCGGTCTCCCTCCCTCCCTCTTTCCAAACTGCTTTTCTCCTTTTCTTTCTTTTGTCACTTTTTATTTATTTATTTATTTATTTATTTATTTTACTTTTTTTTTTGCACTAGCTTTCAGACATTGTGTAACGTCTTGCAGCTTAATTATTTGAAATTTGGAAATAAACAGACCTGGCGTAACTACCCAGTGCTACTATCGGAAGTAAAAAATTTCAACACCTCATATGCATTATCTGACAGCGACAGTGTACCAGTGATTACAGATGTGTGTTTAATTTGTGTGTTTGTGTTTTTGGTAGCTTGAAGCATGTTTGTTTGTTGGAGGAATATGCCTCTGGGGTGTGTGTGTGTGTGTATAAAGAATAGTAGCTAGTGCTTTTGTTTGCCTGGGCTTTTTAGAGAAATATGTTTGTTAAAGGGTCATGCTGTATTGAGTGTGAGTGTGTATGTGTGTGTGTGCGTGAGAAAGAGAAGTAATACAGAAGCGTGTGTGTTTGCGCGCGCGTGTGTGTGTGTGTGTGTGTAAGAGAGAGAGACAGCAAGAAGAAAGAAAAGAGAAAGAAATGGGGAGAGAGAAGGGAGGGGGAGAGAGAAGGAAAGAGAAAGGAAGAAATGGGTGTGTGTGCATGCGTGTGTGTCAGAGAAAGAGAAAGAGAGAAAAAAGAAAGGCAGAGTGGGGGAGAGAGACAGAGAGATAGATGGGAGAGAGTGAGAGAGAGAGAGAGAGAGGGCGAGCGAGAGAGAGAAAGAGGCCGGCACAGTCAGTTCTGATAACAGCAACAGTAGGCGGAGGATGAGCCGAGGGACCGCCCCTTTCTCTACCTCAGATATAAATAGGAGGTGGGTTTTTTTGCTCCACACTTCACTTGAAGGATGAGAGCCCTGAAACACCTTAAACATCACACCAGGAGCAATGTGGTGAGTACTCAGCTACACGGCTCAGCCTCAACACTACACACGGGCCCGCATGACCTTTTTATTCCAAACTTTGTTACTTACTGAGGAATAATTGCTGACTGTGAAAGTTCTCACTTTTTGCTGCTTTCTCTTAAAACCAGGGAACGTAAAATTAGTTTTTAGAGTCCGGACCATATCATTGGTCAAACTTCTGTCTTTTGTTTTCTGTCTGGCTTCTCCAGCACTCTCCTGTCTGTTTCACCTACAGTACATCTCTTCTTATCTCTTTCTGTTTCACTTACTCATTATCTCTCTCTCTCTCTCTCTTCATACAGTCGTTGTCATTTTGGTATGTCTGTTATCTCTTTCTATCTCTCTCTCTCCCACACACGCGCGCACACATATATATACACACACACACACACATTTTATTGTGTTTTAGTCCCAGTTTTTGTTTCCTAAAACTATTTTTACATTCAGTTCACCTCTCCTTTCAGAGCTGCGGCAGCTATCCTGCCTGACTGGCTCTCTCTTTCATTTGTCTTTCTGTCTTTCATTTTCTCTGCCTTTCATTTTGTCATGTTTTTTTTTCTCTGCTCCTTCTCTTTCCTACTCCCCCCCCTCCTCCTCTTGCTCTCTTTTTCTCACCCTCTCTCTATCTCTGTCTTTCTCTCTTTCAGTCTCTCACTCCCCGCAACCCCTCCCACTCCCTCTCTCTCTTTATCTTTCTCTCTTGTACTCTCTCTCTCTCTCGCTCTCTCACTCACTCAGTTTCTCAGTCTCTCATCCCCCGCCACCCCTCCCTCTCTCTCTGCTCTTTTCCTCTCACTCTTTCTCTGTCTTTATCTCCCTTTCTTTCTCTCTCCCCCACTCACTCACTCATCCCCCCCACCCCCTCCTCTTTTTTCCTCTTTCACATGCTCCCTCAATCACCCTACCCTGCCTCACTCTTTCTCTCACTCTCCCTCTCTTTCAGTGTCTCTCTGTCTCCCCCTCACTCAATCTTTCCCTGTCTCTTTCTCCGTCACTCTCTGCTTTAAAAGCAGTAATTATAAATGACGTGGTTATCA
The DNA here is from genome assembly GCA_037974485.1 of Hemigrammopetersius urotaenia. Classification (NCBI taxonomy): domain Eukaryota; kingdom Metazoa; phylum Chordata; class Actinopteri; order Characiformes; family Alestidae; genus Hemigrammopetersius; species Hemigrammopetersius urotaenia. Next base: position 2,434,619 of record JBBPDC010000019.1, read on the forward strand.
GGGCATCCAGGTTCCCCCTCTCTCTCTCTCTCTCTCTCTCTCTCTCTCTCTCTGTTTCAGTGTGTGTCTCTCTCACTTCTGCTTCTCTCTCCCTCTTTCCTCATTTTACAGCTGTCAGTCACTGTGACTCTTTCACGTGTGTATTCTTATGCAGACAACTGTTTGCATATGCGCAAATCTGTTTTCGCCTAGGCTTGTGCATCTACACCTACTGTAGCACTTTGTTACAGATCTGAATGAGGCGTTAACGGTTTTTCAAAGAGACTCTGCCTGTAGCAATGCCTCTATAATATTTTGCCATTGTACCTTGTTCACAGGTGTTTAGTGCTATCCTACAGTGGCCTCCGAGCTAAATTACTGGGTAGGAATGGCCGCACCTTTTAGGCTGAAGTTGATCTTTTGGGTTCACCATCATTAGCCTCCCTCCTCAGCCCTGGGCTGAGATGTGCTCGTTTGTTTGCACAGTTGAACTCTAAACCCAAGTTTGTTTGTTGCCACATTAGCCTTAGCTTTGAGTGCTAGCCCGCTAACAGCTCCAGTCAGCAATGGCACAGCTTGACTTGACAGGAAATACTGTGGACAGTCCACGGATGTGGACTTCCTGGTTTGACCTGGGTTCCCTTTGTGCTCTGCGTTCTTTTAAAGGCCGTTGAGGAAGGAAGCATGGCGCTTTACATAGATCTGCTTTATCTCCTCCATCTCTTGTGAACACTGAATCTCTTTTTCTCTCTCTATCGCTCGCTCTCTCTAACCTTGGAAAATAGAGTATATGGAATTTTTTTGGGAATCATTACTGTTAACAGTATCTTTATTGTCACCATATATTGCCAGTTTTCCCTCCTACTGACTTCTTTCTTTTTAAAAATCTTTTGGTTACTATGTTGCATTGACATGGTTGCTAGGATTCTATTGTAGTGACTGTTGCCATGACACAAATGAACAGTCTTTAAGAGGACAACTGTAATAAATATTTTGCCTTTGGTTTACTGTTGCAATACATTTTATGACCATGTTTTCTGTTTTCTTAAAGGAGGAACAGGAGCAAGAAGTTCCTCTGGTTCGCTGCTACTCTAAAGTGATGGAGCATGTGGTGGACGCCAGCACGCAGACCGACCCTGTGGTGGTCCTGTCCCTGGCCCAGGCTGCAGTGCTGGGCCTTATATCTCAGAATGAGATCTTTGGAGCCACCATTGCTCCCAATGGCTTCTACACGGGAGAGGCACGTGATTGCCCCCCTCCGCCTCCAGAAGCAATGGAGTATGAGTACACAGACCAGCTGATTGGGGCCAATGGAGACTACCTTCCTGAACCCGACGGGGAGGACAAGAAGCCAGAAGGATCTTATGGGGCTGAGCGGAGGCGTCCAGGGCCCCGTGGGAGGATCAAGAGACCCCGAAGTGAAGATGAGGCAGTGGAGCAGACTGCGAAGTCCCCAGTGATTCAGACTCGTGTGAAAGGAGAGAAGCCTGAGTATTCCAGCCCCTGTTACCATTCAAATGTTCATCACACTGATAACGAGTCAGAGGTTTTGGACCTTGCACCCAACAGAGTACCATTAAAAGAAGAGCACAGTAACAAAGACTGCCCAGAGTATGGGAAGGAGTCGAGCAGCCAGCGGACTGATGTGGAATCAGACACAGACACTCGAATAGCTGAACGTAGCCCTGTGGGCCGTGAGAGGGCAGCAGCCAGTCGGACTGCGCAACAATGTGGAAAAGAAGAAGACCAGGAAGAGGACAGGACATTGAACATCAAAACTCCAGAGGAGGAGGTGAGCCCTGTGATGAGGCGTTACTATGAGTCAAGTGTGGTTGCCTACGAAGCTGCAGAGATGGGTCTGGCTGGGGATTACGAGGAAGGTGGACAGGCCATGATGTGGACAGATGGCGAGAATTCTGTAGGCCGGCGAATGCAGATTGACCGGCTGGACATCAACGTGCAGATAGACGAATCGTACTGTGTGGATGTGGGCGAGGGCCTGAAGCGCTGGAAGTGTCGCATGTGCGAGAAATCGTACACCTCCAAGTACAACCTGGTGACGCACATCCTGGGCCACAACGGCATCAAGCCACATGAGTGCCTGCACTGCGGCAAGCTCTTTAAGCAGCCCAGCCACCTGCAGACACACCTGCTCACACACCAGGGCACACGTCCGCACAAGTGCACCGTCTGCAAGAAGGCCTTTACGCAGACAAGCCACCTCAAGCGCCACATGCTCCAGCACAGCGACATTAAGCCCTACAGCTGCCGCTTCTGTGGCCGTGGCTTCGCCTATCCTAGTGAGCTGCGCACCCATGAGGCCAAGCACGAGAACGGCCACTGCCATGTCTGCACACAGTGTGGCATGGAGTTCCCCACTCATGCCCATCTCAGACGCCATCAGGTCAGCCACCAGGGACCCACCACCTTCCAGTGCAGCGAGTGCCACAAGTCCTTTGCTTACCGCAGCCAGCTGCAGAACCACCTGATGAAGCACCAGAACATGCGGCCCTACGTCTGCTCCGAGTGTGGGATGGAATTTGTCCAGATTCACCACCTCAAGCAACACATGCTCACGCACAAGGTACTAACACAGCAGGCCCTCGAACACAAGGTACTTTTAACCTCACTGCCTTCTTGTCATCCTCCTCCAACCTTCTGTGTTTGTGAACTAAAGCCCTCCCTCTTCTTCTAACTCTTATCCAGTGGTAGTCTAAGAACACAGGTTTAACAGAATGTGAGGGGGATGCAGCCTTATTGGAGGGAAAAGGTAGCATGAGAGCTGGTTTTATAGCATGTAACACAACACACCATAAGACTTAAGTTGCCAAAACAGGTTTTAGTGTAAACTGAGCTCTCTGTCAGATCCCGCCCTCTGTCCTTCAGGCATCCAATCCACGTCTCAAGCCACTGTTGCTCTCTCCCTCCTCACACCAATGAGGAAAACTACTTATTTCCACATGTGCTTTACACTGTGAATGTCATATTGACTGATTTTGTGTCTTGTAGTCCTCACTCTATAGCTATGATTCATCTCTTTATGATTGCAGTCTTAGTAAACTAAGTGGATCACAGGTCAACTGAATTACAAACCAAAACACTGGCCATGTTTAGTTAACCCATCCTTAAGCTTCTTATAATAGGAATGAAACTCTAGTTACCCCTTCCTTATTTTCCTGTAAAGGGAGTTATTTAAGCATCGAGTTTTCAAACAGTGAATCCATAGTACCTCAGTGGACACTTAGGAAGCCCTCACTAAGCTCACATAAGAAATTCATTTCATTTCTAGACATTGTAATGGGATCTGTGTAAGATTTGATCAAGAATGGAGTTCCAGTCCCTATTTCCTGGAGAAAGCAAAAATGGAATTTTGTTGCACGATTATGAACAGTTAATCACTGTGTATATGCTAGACACTAGTGTTCTCGTCTCTTTTGCCATGATATTTAATCATATCTACTAGGGTCCGTAATCTGCTGTACAACTATAAGATTGCTATACAACCCAAGGATCCACCCATAAACAACCTAAAGATCATTAATGTGGGGTATCACCATGAATCCTCATGTAATATCGGTATATGTAAATACTATTGAATCATTTTGATGGTACCCACACGCTAGTATTTAAATGAAACAAAAATTCACTCACTACAAAACCAAAGAGATTTTTAAAAAACAATTTTGATTAGAAATCTCTGTTGGCTACAGAAATGGTCACTAGCACTGGTATACCAGACAAGGCACCTTTTTATATATGATAGAAATGTATGAAAAGGTATGTAGTATTAACATGCTTATGTGCTGTTAATGTTCTGTATGGTCCCATTCTAATATTTCCAATTAGTGTAAATGAAAACAGTTTAAGGGAAAGCTCAACCATGTTTCCTGATACTGAACATTTTTTTTTCATTGTCTGAGCACCTCAGGCTCTAGGACACTTGGTGGAGCTGCTGGGCTTTCAGTTGTATATGTAATGGTTCTTGTCTATCTGTCCTGCAGCAATGCGATAAGTACAGCATGTGCGCATGGTCAGTTTATTTTCCCCCTTCGTATTATGAATTCTTGTGAGCAAGCAACAATAGCACAACCGACCTATAGATTCAGCAGTGTCTATGGCAACTGCCTAAATTTCTCATTTAATTCCGCTGCTAACTCCTTTTTCCTCCCCGCAGAGCTGAATATGAAGTGAATAATTTTTTTTTGTTATCCTGTCAACAAAATGGAAGTTTTTTTTTTAATGACTGTCACTTGCTTGTGTCTCCATGATAGGGCATGAAGGAGTACAAATGTGACGTGTGTTCTCGCGAGTTCACCCTCTCGGCCAATCTGAAGCGGCACATGCTGATTCACACCAGCATGCGGCCCTTTCAGTGCCATGTCTGCTTTAAAACCTTCGTCCAAAAACAGACCCTCAAGACCCACATGATCGTCCACCTTCCTGTGAAACCCTTCAAGTGCAAGGTGAGGAAGACGTTTTGTGGTTATTATAAACTCGGAAGCAGGAAAACAGTTATTTAGTGTAAATGTCTGTTATTTAAAGATTGGCTTACTCAGGTTCTGGAAGTGCCATGTCCTCTCTTAGCTATGAGTTGCAGAATGTAGCGGTAAACATCATTTATTAATCTGTTTTCACAGGTGTGTGGGAAGTCATTCAACAGAATGTACAATCTCCTTGGACACATGCACCTTCATGCCGGCAGCAAGCCCTTCAAGTGTCCCTACTGCACCAGCAAGTTCAATCTAAAGGGGAACCTCAGCAGACACATGAAGGTCAAGCATGGCGTCCTAGACGGTTCACCGGACGGACAAGGTACAACACTTGCCCTTGCTAACATCTCCTTCTGAGGCCTGTTTCATAATGTATAACATTTGCAATGTGCCCAAAAATTGTAAATAGACTAGTAGTTACACCAGCCTCACTGACTGTTAGGGCTATTTATTTACAGTCTAGATGGGAATTAAAATATGGCACACACTCTCATCCATTAATGCCATTTGTGCAAGTTATTTAAAGATTGGCAAAACATTCTTGTCAGGCTTAAGAAATGCTTCCAATTCAGAATACAGTACAGTACAAACTCATGAATAGCATCATGCTTGTTGTCTGTAATTTTGAATTGGATAGAAAACATCAGAGCCCTTGCGGTAGCTACTGAGCATAGGTTATGCAAAAAAAAAAAAAAAAAGCTGCCAGAGTTCATGCTCTTTGATAGCAGCCGTAATTTCAAAGGAATATTTTATTGTAAATACATGTGTGGTAAAGACCAGTGTAGGCTCAAATGCTGTGTCTTCCCTTGTACAGAAACTCTCCCTGACATGGAGGGCCAGGAGGACTATGAAGAGGAGAGCTTTGACTACAGTGAAAGGGAAAACCTGGCCAGTAACAACGCACAAGACCTTGCGAAACTGGCTGAGCTAGGCTACTACAACTACGCCAAGGCTGCCGCACGTTACGCTACAGCATAACCAACTTTAAGAGACTGAAACAGCCATGGCTTCAAGATGGACCAGTGAGGAAATGGCTGCCTAGTGACTGTGCACTGGGATCCATTTTAAGTCCTCTGTAAGAGGAAGTGAGATTTTTTTTTTTCCCCTCTTCTCACTAGAACCTGTTAAGTTCCATTTCATTTCACATCATGAGTAGCAAAAGGAGGAAAACTACTGAAATTGAATAACATCCTAACGCCATATTCCACTTGTTGGATAGCAGCATTGAAGAATAACATTGAGTGTAATTTAGTTACGCAGTGCAACAGTGTGTACAGAGGCACTTACCCCAAAAACCAGACAATCTCTAGCTCTTTCAAAGCGGTTGGAGCCACTGGCATTGTAGCGGACTAGAACACAAGCACATGGAAAATCTACAACTCTGTGGCAAGTTGTCCTTAAAATTAAGAGCCACTACAGGAGACCTGTTTGGACACAACCAAAGCTGGCAAGGTGCAAATTCCTCCTCGCTTATGTTTTGGCTTTTACCACTGTGGTTTAATTTCCCCCCCCCCCCCCCTACACACCATAACCTTTAAGAATCTTCCTCTACAGTGTTCGCTGTGATTTTCCCCTCATTTTTTAAATAAAGCATGTAGGGTTTGTGTCCAGTGGACTTACTGATTGTGAGGAAGCCTTAGTGCCTGCTGGATTGTGGGTTTTCCCAGGGCAAGTCACACATCAACTTCCAGACACAGTATCATACCATTAGGGTATAATGGAGCTCGTATTTATTGTGCAATGTTATTTTCTTGGCATGCTCAAGAGTAACGAACTTTGATGTTCCATATTGGGAAAGCCCTGTCCTGTTTTTAAATGTCTGGGGAAAAAAAGCATAGTGGAGAGTATGTAGCGATGGCCTACTTTTTTTTTTGTTACTCAGAACTTAATTACACCAACACAGTTCTTGTTGCGTTTGGTCACGTGGCACTGCACCATACATGAAACATTGTCAAAATCACCAGAAGTAATGTACATGCCACCACTGCTACAGCTATCGTTGGTCTCCAGGGCTGAATGTGAAGATGCCCTGGACAGAAATATTAACTGCCTTGTGTCTGTAAGAGAGTGTGCCATCCATCATTGCTGCAGAGCTCTGAAGTGATGAACGACAGTCTGCAGACACGTTACAGGGCCAGAGACCTGGCACGGAGTGATTGAGAAATTTAGTGTATTGTTTCTGCTTAGCTTTACAAGGACAGCCCCTGTCCAGCCAACCAGACAATGCTATGTTAACACAGCACAAAAAAAAAAAAAAAAAAAGGAAAAAAAAAGTGCAGAACTAGTGAGCTCTATGGTTTCAAATGGTCCTTGAAGCTTGAGCCATTATGCCAAGCCTGGGATGGCAAGTCATGTTTTAGTTTTGTATAGAGCTCTCATTCTTTTGTTGCACATCAATGTGTATATGCTGTTGATAGTTGTATGTTAAATGTTGTGATCTGGACCATACTGTATATGAATACATTTTATTTGCCTTTAAAAGCTGTGTCATGTGTTTATGAATAGTACGAGATGTGAGGTTCAAACAAATTTATTAGCAGGTTCCTGAAACGGCCCTTTATCATTTTGTCCATGGTATAATACAGTATTTGACATACAGTACTTCATCTTACAAAAATAAAACCTTGGAGTTGTGAGGTGGTGATGGAGTGGACCGATGGCAGTCAAGCCAACAAATTAGCCAACAGCACTGCTACGAACATGACTTCTATTTCTTTTTTTTCTTTCTTTTCTTTTTTTAAGTTATCCCTTCAGGCTTAATGCTTGTGGTTATCATGACCTTTAAGTTAAAAATGAGGTACAAAAAGACAAGACGCTTTTCACCAGCCTCCTGTGTTCCTTCATTTACCCAGGGCCTTGTCAAGGTTGGTCTTGATTGCGTCTAGGAAGTCTGTGGTGTTGACGTAGTGCTCATTGAGCTTCACACTGTGACAAAAGCGAGATCACAAATCAGTAAAACTGCTAGACAGTAGTGCTACAGTTAGCAAGAAAAGGTTTATCTACCAAGACATTTCTACTTTAAAATACAATTCAAAATGAAAAGTAATACATCTGGAAATAGGTTAAATGAACTGTTACGGTAGAATTCACATTTTTACTTGCCTAAAAACAACTGGTTTCAGAGCAATGTAGAGGTAATGCAACCATGCGATTGGTGTACATTAATATTTAATACTTTAAACGCACTTCAAAATGCAAGACCAGATGTATTTACAGGATGTTATTTTTAGCTAATGAAAGGATATGCATTTATTTGCCAAAAGTCAATTTTAACGTCTTTTGTCTTAACACAGGACAACGCAAACTTTTTTGTAATCAGAAACTCACTTTTCTATACCAGTTTTTCATGCTGATTTCAGATCTTTCAGACACACCAACTTTTTGAATTATGAGTAATATTAGATTTGCAATAGACTTGTATGCGGTTTTTATTAAACCACAGACACCAATCAAGTAACTGTTTCAACATTTTCAGTATGAAGTCAGACAGGCCACACTGTGGCATAGATATAATGATCAGTGTCAGTCAGCTACCACTGTTTCTTCAAAAACGCTCAGCATATGATTATATGCCAATTATACCAACTATCACGCAGCATACAAAACTGGCTTCATCACAAAAACGACAGGGGAAAAATTAACATTTGGAATCAGCAATGAAAAACACGACAAACCCCACATAAACTTATCTCTGATGATTTTGACCTGTTGACCTGTGTAATCAAACAGACTGGTTCTGTTACTGAGCCTTTCAAACAAATATAAATGAACTCTGATTGTCTGCTGTGTTAAGCCTCAAACGGCTGTAGGCTGGAAAAAGGGATAGTTGTAAATGTGTTGGTTCATGGCACATTACTAAAAACTTACTATATACTCCCCAGTCTATACTGTCAGTCTATTCAAATTTAGAATTCATGGTTCAACAGTGCACCTACATTATTTACATTAAAAGAAAAAGATACATCTTGTTTGACACGGATTACAGTGGGAACTGCATGTCCTCAGGGAGTGATTATAGTGGTTTGTCAGAACAGGTCAAACTACTAATTTTGGCCTTGTTTTCAGGTGGACGAATCTATAGATTTAAGAAAATGGTCCCAGACATTCTTATTACTTCCTTATTTTTGTTTTCGCCCTTTTCACCACTTGCTCACCAAAAGCTGATCTCAGGTTAAGTTGTAAGCCACATATTTACAATTGAGAATGGAAATCTGTCAGGTTTTTATTGGCAACATTATCAAAATTGTTTCAGCCCTAAACAGAAATGTAGTCTTGTCATAAGAAAATTGAAAAATTTTATATTAAAATCACTGAGCTCCATCACTCTAGAGAACACAATTCCACAGCGCAGTGCTCTATAGCCTGGCAATGGCCATGTTGACTTAGGACTCGTGTGGCTGCTCCATCCTATTTTATTGCCAACGCTTTTCTATTGAGACAACATAAGCTGGGTGTGCAGCTGAAGGCCTATGTTCATAGCAGTTGCACCTTAAAATAGCAGAATTCACTAATTAAAAGGAGGTGTGTAGTTATTTTATTATTTATGTACTAAATACAGAGATACTCTTTAAAGAAACTTGCTTTCATAATGCTGCGTCTGCATACACAATCAGCAGGCTAAAAATTTTAATCTCAAGGATAATTAAGAACCCAATTCCCTACAACTGAATATTCCAGTAGTCTGAAACATTTGCATTCATGCCTAAATTTAGGGCCATTGTTCTAGCTCTGGCAGCAGGACTGGCCTGAAAGTGTGACATCAGGCAGCCCAAGCATGGAAGAAAGTGGTCGCGGAAAGCTAATGGACAATCATGTGCCTTCACAAAGAAAGAGAAGGGGGAAGCAAATCTATCACAGTATGACAAATTTCTGTTGACTATATGAAAATGGTTAACTTACTTGGAAAGCCCATGAATGCAACCAGCCAAATCCTTGGTCATGACCCCACTCTCCACAGTGTCCACACACACCTGCTCCAGAGTCTGAGAGAACCTGAAGAATAGCAGGACAATTAGAGCAGAACTCTCACCCCCCGTCCTTTCAAATTCATCATTTCCACAATCTTACATACAATATATAGAGGCTTATAAAGGCAATGTTTATGATTTGGTATTGTAATTACATAAATCATGTAATTACAACTGGCAAGCATTTAATGCTGTGTTTGTGACCTTAGAAAAACAGCCCCTCTTTTCTCAAGAACTGCTCAAGACAAGCGCTCCAGTACGCCACCTACAGTAAGCTTAGCTCATTTTCTAACTAGAATATTTGAATTTAGCCTGTAAAACATCTTCAGATTTCAGTTAAAGGGTGAAAGAGATATACTTAAAAGTACCTCAGTGATGCTACTAGCAGAAACCTTCGAATTGCAAAGGCAACTCCCTAACCACTAGGCCATCAGTTATTATTATTATACGTTTCATTAGAATGGCTCCAGAAAATAGTTCTAATCTCCTTGGCCAGTGCAGATTTGTGATTGGTCACTGAAAATCACCTTCATCTAATCACCCACACTCCATGATTGCTTCTCTTTAGCGAACTGGTATCCTGTGGTGTTCTCTTTAGGTTGGGGAATGAAATCTTATCCACGGGTTTTTGATCCAAGCAAGCTGGAGCTCACCTGGTCAACCACTCTGAAGACAGACACCAGGTGAAATCAGGTTCGCTTCTACTTGTTTGGAACAAAACCCAAAGCCACACCGGCCCTTTGTTGACACCCCTGGTTTAAGTGCCCATTACTGTTTTCCATTTGACTTTTCTGGATGTAAATCCCAGTGCATTCAACTGACTGACAGTTGACTTTGCGGTCTAGCACCCTTTGATTCTTTTATATTCCCATTTTAAAAGTATACCTTCCCATTTAACAATTATTAAATCAAAATGTACATGCAGCTAACTGGGAACAATCAATGTCTTTGAAGAAAGAATCTCAACAGTAATTGTGGCAAAGACTTTTGTGATCCTTTGAATTGTGTTTATGTTGGGGCCATGTTTTCTTTTAATTAGCCAAGCCCACAGCTTGTTAGCCAAGCCTGCAGGCACTCTTAACTGCAGACTAAATTGCTGGTGCAGACTCAGGCTGATATTTATTTTAAAAAAATGAAAATTACATCATAATTGTCATTTTTCTCCTCACTTTGAGTGATTCCATACTTTTTCTTTTACCCAAACTAGGAAAAAGGTCATTAATTAAAATAGTGTGTTTGCGGTGTGTTTCATGAAGCATCCTGATCAGCTATTGAACAAATATTTTGTGTTGCATCTGCAATTTGTTTATTTGCTAAAATAAAAATATCTGAACATCCTCCAAGTGCATCTTGCCAATTCAAGAGGAGAACTCATTCATTTTGCAGCCTGTAGTTATGTGGTTCGGGTTGAGTTGAATTCAAATTTTTGCAAAATGAGTAAGTTTTAATGAGAGGTTGGACAGATAAAACAAGACAGTACAGAACAAAAAATGAGTCCAGTCATTATGAGCTGCACTTGCTTGATTTAGATGAGCATGTGGTGACAGAATGGAGGTGGTTTAAAGCCACCTTAGACAAGTTAACTTCGGCATTAAAATACAGTGATTCCTAGCAGCATTCTGGAACTACTGGTTTGCTACAGTTCACATTTCTGGTCTAGACTGATTCTGTTCATAGATAAAATATTTTAGAAAAATGTTTAAAAAGTTGGACCACAAGTTGTTTAGTTACCTAATCAGGTCTTGGTTTCCATCTAGCTTGCCCCGGTGCTCCAGGCCCCTGGTCCAGGCAAAGATGCTGGCAATGGGATTGGTGCTGGTTGGCCTTCCCTGGTGACAAAAGTTGTCAATATAGTGCAAATTAATATTAATAACTAGAAATTAAGTTGGTTAATATGGCTGCAACAATTAAATCGAAAAAAAACCCAGAGATAATTGCTGATAAGTTTCATTATTGATTACTGTTACCGTACCAAAAAATACATTAAAAAATCTATAGGAACATTCCACGTTAAATTTAGGTTAAAAATGCTAGCTGAAAACTATCAGCATACACAGCATGCATGTGCACAAGAGTGAAAGTGGAAATGGCAATTCGTATGATCCTTTTCATTTTATTGTGAGTCATCTGCAACCTAAACAGGGCACAGAAGCACCACGGTAATGAGAGAACATCTGAAATGAAAAGACGCTGGAGCATTGGAAGAGTGACCAACAGCAGCGCAAGTTACTACACTCTGAGGTGAGAAATTGTTCTTTGTAGCGAAGCATGTAAACATTTTTGCTTTATATTTTCTATTTGCTATTCTTTATAAAATTTAATAGCAATAATACATGCATGTCTGTTACATGTGGCAGTCAGCTTGGAATAACTTTAAAATAAAATTGTTCATAAAATTGGTTTTTAATCCAATCTAGAAGTAGAGATTGTGAAAACAGCTGCTTTTTCTGCACCTAAGTCAACCTTCCAAGATACCACTAGATGGCAGAAGCGTTCAAATCAGTCGTGAAAACCATCAGAATGTATGACTTGGCACTCACACCCTGCTCTGAGACACCACAGTACATAAATTACATCGTAAGCACATTGTGGTTCCTATTTTTCAACTTTTATCCAGAAACTAAGCAGCACTGACCTTTTGATGCTCACGGTAATGCCTGGTGACGGTACCGTGTGCAGCCTCAGCCTCAATGGTCTTTCCATCAGGACACACAAGCACAGAGGTCATCAGGCCCAGAGAGCCAAAACCTGGGGACAACATTTCATTCAACTTCTTTATGCACACTGATCCCATGACAGTACACTTCAAAACAACATACACTAACCCAAACTGATTTCATGAACAGAGTGGTCTCTAAATACTCCTGCCAAATCTGCCACCCCTCATTATTAATACTCCTAATAGCAGATTGCAAAGATTTTGTTACAATACACCTGTTTATTCCAAAAATTATTTTGCCTGTGAGAACGTACTGGGAGCTTAAACACAGGCCATATAGGATTTTTAGGACATACTATACCTTGAGCCAAGATGTCTGACTGCACGTCTCCATCATAGTTCTTGCAAGCCCAAACAAAAGCACCAGAAGACTTCAGAACTTGAGCAACCATGTCATCAATGAGCCTGTGTTCATACCAGATCTTCAGCTTGTCAAACTCACTCTTGTAGTTCCTGTTAATGACATACAGATTCACCAGATCACACACCAGAAATAGTAATATAATGTGGCCATTTGACTTTATGATCTAGGTCTTCCAAGACTCATCTGTATTTATCATCCATCTATGTTTGCATCTATACTAAAAAAAGTAGCTATGAGTACTTCTCAAAGATGTCTTGGAAGATGTCCTTGAAGCGGCCATCGTAAGCCTTCAAGATGGTGTTCTTGGTGCTCATGTAGAGGGGCCATTTCTTCTGGATGGCATACTGGAAGCAGCTGTGAGCAAAACCAGTGATGGACTGATAGGAAAAAACAGAAAAGACAGCATCTCAAATTTTAGGATGAACAAGCATCTCAGGAAGACATACAAAAACAAACAATGAGCTAAAAACAAATGTCAGTCTCAAGGCCTGCTGTTTTAGCGGTCCATTACTTGGTGCATACAAAAGTAAGCACTACAAACTGATACACATCAGACCGGTTTCTTAAGAACATTCTGAGGAACACTGGGGAAATCCATAATCTGATATTCTTTAACAATGTAATGAAGAAACTGTACACAAACATGACAGACAGGAAGAGTACATTAGCTTAAAAGGTCTACCAATCAGCTAAATTTATTTATCCACCAATTGTGTTGAGCAAAAAAGAAGCTTTTCAACCAGAGAGAGAAAAGATGGTCATTCCTTTCACCCTGCTTCTCCAGACAATGTGTCACATACTTAACATTGTAGATGACAGATTAAAAAGACCTTAAACCAACCTTGGAACAATGTCAAAACATGACATCAAGATGGCGGCATACTGCACAACAAAAAGCCTGCCTGGATCAGATAACTACACCATGGAAGGACACGAACATCAACAATAACAATGAAGGACTTGCACACATGCCAAAAAAATGGCAGTTCACACATAATGGGATTATCATCAGTGTTCTAAAACACCTTTGTGTGTTTGTTGCTGTGTAACAAGCTGCCATATCATATACAGAATCTCAAAACATATTTAGAGTAGCTCTTTTTAAACGGAGATCACAAAAGACTCACAGTAATATTTTAGTACTCAAGTAAAAGAGATACAGTATTCAGAGCTCCAACAGGAGTTAATCCAGCAACAGAAACAGATGCATGCTCTCCCACCTGAATTCTGGCAGGGGGCAGTCTTGTTCAATGTTTAAGCAAACAAGGCACCTTCACAACCCCAGCAGGGCTGTGCATTTTCTTTGTAGAAGCAATTTGTATGAAATCTAATCAGGCCAAACACATTCATTTCATTTCACTTTTAAGGGCAGCAGTTTTGCTGATAAGGCAATGTGTTAAGCTGTCCTAAGTAAATTCAAGTTTAATAAATTACTGTCTCATAATTTGATTAATTTGCCCAAAAGTTCATTGTTTTGGCATAATATGATTGGTAGTGTTGCATTGACACCACATCGGTACCAGCACTGATATCGGTACTTAAATACACTATCAGCACGGACAATAGAGAATATTGGGGCATGGCTAATTTTGACTTGCATGTGTGCTACTAAGTGTTTACACTGTAGTATATGGACCATCCTGAAGCCTCAGCCCGATTTTACTTCACACTGGTATGCCCCTAATAAGTGCAGGTATGACATACAAACAGTAATTTTGAGCAGTCCTAATCTCCTGCTGTGTAATCGGTTGTATGTATGTATGTACTGCAGACAAGGCTTTGATGCGAGGCTTCAAGGCAAAGAACCTGTTTTCAGATTTACAATGTTAAGCAATTCATTTTTCAATTAGAGTTTGCAATGTTCAGCAACTGAAGGTAGCCTAAATGCTAGTAATGCAAACTGGGTGGAGTTTGGAATGCGGCAAAGTCCGAGACCCTTCATCAGGGGGAGATGGCAATCCCTGGTCTGAAATGAAAGTGTGAAAGCAGGCAGACCAGAGACATACAAGATGTGTCTAATATTTTTAGTAGACACTAAAACAGGATTCCTTTATAGAAAACACTTCCATGTCTTCCAAATGGAGACAATGAAAAAAATTACTAAAAATATACATTTCTAGCTCAAGTTCTGGATTCCTCCAAGGCCAATCAGCAAAGGGTTGTGCCATCTCCACTAATATTAGAGCACTTTTGCCCAAATTAGGAGCAAAGCAATTAGGCCTTAGTAATAAGTGAGACCCACATAAATGACAATCAGACAATAAAAAATATATCGGTGTAAAATTATAAACAACAGATTGGTACAACATTGAGGCACAACAATTTTGCTGAATCATTCAGAGATATAAGCGTAGGAAGTCTTTTCCACATACAGCTTTGTAGACACACCAAGGCTGATTTCAGTTCATTTATGCCATCACTTCTGTACACTCACTTGCTGCCTAGTGGATATATTTGTGCTGCACTAACGAATAAAATTACTTATTAATACAGAGTGATTGAGAGTACTCACTGGGCAAGTATTTAAAGACTCGTTTGGAAATGTCCATATTTGAAGCCTGTAAAATACTACTTCAGCAGGCCTTAAAAATTTCCACTATAGCCTCCATTATTTCAACATGCACTGAGGCAAGGGGGAGACAGTGTCCTGTGAAGTACTATCCAATTTAGTAACACTTGGAGATAATCTTCCTCTTGCCTATCATAAATTAGACTCATTCTAGAGCTAATTATAATCATGACCTCAAATTGCATGTTCCGAAGGTCACATACATTATCCTTAAAGGAGGGCTACGCCCCTGTTCAGCTAGAGAACTATGGCCTAGTCTTTCTGGGATTCAGGCCACTCATCCATTTTCTCTTAAAGCTAGAGCAACTGGAAGTCTGTCCTGCCTGAAGAGGGTTCAGAAATCTGACAGAGAATGCTCCCAGAGTTTGAAAAACATTTCTGTAGTTGATACCTTTGTGTTTTAAAGCCAAAACATGACATTCCTAGAACCAAACAAATACCCTTTTGTTCACTGCAAAAAACTGGACCTGGAAAGGCAGCGTGTAAAAGAAACTTTGAAAAAACTTTGGGATTAGATCAGAAGTGAAAGGTCATTTCAGACTACAAAGTCCCAGTAGTACAGAGAGTATTAGTCTCAAAATAATTATAAAAAAAGTTTACTGACCTCATCAGTGTTGTACATGCCCATTCCACAGCCTCCGCCAGGGAAATCATACACTTCCCACTCCTGGCCTTTGCTCCCATCAGTTGGGGAGAAGATGATCTTAAACTTGCCCGGTTTGTTTATAACAAAGTCTGTTGCTCTGTACTGTAAAATTGCAGACATAATTACACATGATAAAGAAAGACAGTCATTACAATGCAGCCACTATCATTTCTGGTTCAAAGACACAAAAATAGGCAAGAATAGCAGACCTGGTCACCAAAGGCATGTCTGCCAATTGTGATGGGCTGTGTCCAACCAGGAACAAGTCTGGGAATGTTCTTGCAAATGATAGGCTCACGGAAGACAGTGCCACCCAGGATGTTCCTGATAGTACCGTTGGGGCTTTTCCACATTTTCTTTAGCTTGAATTCTGTGTGAGGGCGATGCAGTTATTCAGTTTTTTTCTTTAAGCCTTTGCTCATGTCCTCATTATTAATGCAATCACTACATTTCTAAATACAATTCAACAAAAGCACCACAGGGAATTCAAAACACTAACAGCTCATAATCTAGCAAGACCATGATATCTTTGGATCATAACTGGCTCTATGAATTCTATTATCTATTAGGAATCATCCATTAAGACAATTTAACTGTGCTACATGGAAGATAAATTTTTCCTTTCATTAAATAGTAAAACATTAGCATTAGTAAGTGTTTCTATATATCAAATATAAAAAATGTATCAAACATATTTAAATATGGTTTACAGCAAGCCAACAGCAATAAATAATCCAGATACATCATCCCACTCATTCCATTGCACTACTATGCTGTTCGTCATTGTTTAGTAGCCAAAAACAGCCGACATGCCACCATCCCCTTTAGCCCAATGCTATACTACACTACCATTGGATCTTACATGTAGGAACTATGCAATAACATTGCTGATTAAGAGGGTCATAAGACTGTTGAAAATCAAGCCCTTAATACTCTTAAAACCAACAATCATACCTCACCTTCAACTCTAGCTTCGTCAGGAGTGATTGTGGCACATTTCACAGCAACACTGTACTTCTTGGTGGCCAAGGCGGAGTCGATAGTGACCTGGTCATTAGTCTGGTCACGGTAGGGGAGACCCAGGTCATAGTACTTCAGCTCCACATCAACGTTGGACAAGATGAGCTGGACAGAGCACAAATGTTTTAGCGGAAAACAGACAGAAGCAAGCACAGCCTGACATGTCATGCAACAGTACTGGAAGTATATAAATGCCAAAACAAGCATTATAGCTTGAAACATGTTCATGTATTTTAAGAAGCTTAAACAAGCTCAAAATTGTAATTAGAAAATCTACTAAGCTCTGAAATCCACACCTGTACATATTTGTTAACACATTTGGCTTTATTTACACTTAAGGCACGTACATAATTTGTCTAACCTTTATATCATTTTTTATTTAATCACCACGGTCATTTTCACTGTATGACTGACAGTTATTGCATCTTCCTGAAAGCACAGACAGCCTGCTATTTCTCCTTCATGTTCTAGAAACCAAGAATATTTAAATGACATTCCAACAGAAATAAGTCATAATATGTCACCTGTAGTGATGGCAAAAAAAAACTATAAAAACATCAATTTTGTGTTCAGCATTATGTCCATTTGCTGATGGTGTAGACTATGCAGGTTAGCATTACAGTTCATGGCAATTTTATGAAGTTTACTAACAAATCCAAAATACCTTTAGATGCAGTCTTTTACACGTTAAACTTTTACATGCAGATATCCGAATTCCACAGCTAGCTCATCTCAGTACCAACTGATCTGACAAACATTCACCCATTTCTTTTCTTCAAACAAAATGATACATTTGTTTGTCATAATTCAAGGTCAACTTATTTTTTGGAGCATGTGGAATAAATTGCTACGCAAGGTACTCAAAACTGCATCCGAATGAAAATGGAGCTCCTCTATTTATCGAATAGAGGTAGTGGAATGTGGAATAGCTGTGACTTCATGTGGTCTTTAACATGTACTCCAATCTCCTGATTCATGGCATAATCTTCTGCTTGTATTAAAAAATGTGCCCGTGGCTACTTTCTACAGCTGAGCCATGTCAATATCAGCCTGCGACGCGTCATGCTCAGAGCCGGTTTACTGTCGACTGACTCTCAAGGGCAGTCAGCCAGCCAGTGACCGACCATAGCCCAAGCCTGCTTTATCATGCAGCCATAATCCTTCAGCTCTCACACAATGTGTCCTCAGCAGCGCGGTCACATTCAAACACGTCCCAAACACTCCCTGTCTGGACATTTCATACGTTCATATTTTTTTCCTGCTCCAATTTTGGTACACTTTTTTTTTTCTCTCTCTTATTTCACTGTGTGCACCTTTGTGTTGCTCTTTCTCGACATCTTTTCACTCTAATGCCATTTCTTTTTCGCTCATGCTCTGTCTCTGACGCTTTCCCACTCTGCCGCAGATATAAAAATAGACCACTGAGAGGCTGCCTCGCCTCCCCTCCCCTGCAGTTTGCGGTCGCTGTTCCCTCCCCCACTCTCATTCTCAGTCTCAGTTTAAATACCTTCTCTTTGATGAACTCCCAGATGATCCTGGTCATCTCATCTCCGTCCATTTCCACCACCGGCTGAGCCACCTTGATGCGTTTGTCGGCATCTGTTGGGAGGGGAAAACGTAACTATATTCTGTATACATTATAAAGTCTTTATATTGAACAATCAAATCCTATTAATACGTCACAGGACACTGAAATGACAAACAAAACAAACATTTCAAATATGTTGTTTTGCTCCAGCACATCAAAGTCAAATTCATTTGTCCAGCTTCGCAGCAGCTACATGGCATGCACAGCACCACATCCTGCATTACATCATTACAGATAACAGATAAGGAAAAAAGGATGCACTCAGTGGCCTGCACTCACGCTTTAGAGAGCAGATGTGCTGACCAACCATCAAATTTCTACCTAACTTACAGGAACAGATCCTAGACCAGCACTCATGAATATAAGAAATATATTGACTACATTGATAATAACGAAAGTCAAAATTTAAGTCTGAAAATTATGAAAATTAGTAATCATTCAAGACCTTTTAGTGCACATTGAAATGAAAACTTAAATATTTATAATATCTATATGCAATTGGTAGAATGGCCTTGTGGCAGTAATCAGACATTGAAAGGACATTGATACAAGACTCTCTTCAGGACTACACAAATACCAGTGACCAAAAGGACCTTCTAGGATTAGGGAAGGTAGATTCACCTTTAAGTTTTCAGGTCAAAGCTCCAGGAGCAGCCCTAGAGATTACTGTCAACACCTAGTCACGCCAACACTTTTACACAAAATGACAGCACTGAATAAAGACAATAAAAATAATGATTACAGGATGCAGGTGTTCTGCAGATAAGGTCAATTAAACAAATAAGCAGAATGGTTATACAAAAAAATACATCTGCAGTAACAAAGATGAACATTTATTTTATTATAAAGAAGTCCTAGCCCATAAAACGATGATCAAATCTGAAGTTGGCAGCGACTAATGTGAACTAATAATTTGTTTTAATAAATACAGATATGTAATAGATCCAAGTACTGACATTACTATTTCTATCACTAGCTTTATCACCCATTGTTTTACCAGAGCTTGACTAGGCTTGTTCAAATGATCGAATTATAGTGCATGTCTAGACAACTAGACAGTGATTTTCATGTCTCAGCACACTGTATTTGAAAAAGAACTGTGTCGGAGGTCAAAATGCAAAAGCCATCTCTAATTTGAGGGTATTTACATCTGTCCAATGTTTCACACTCTCTGTAATGTAGTTGGTCAGTGTTCATTAAACTCAGAAAAGATCATTTAGCCCTACTTAAATATTAGTGATGCTCCGATCGATCGGCATCGGCCGATAATCATATTTTATGACTCGATCGGTACTCGTTAAACTTGGCCGATCTTAGGAACCGATCACAATCGATTACGTCAATGCGTGAGGGCGTACACGACGAGTGGGGACGTAAATGTTTTGGTGCCGCAGTCATGTCATCGCCGGTGTGGAAATACTACGACGTTTCGAGAAACAATGTCCAAACCATTTAATACAACATTTAATTCAGTATTACTTTGTCTGGAAAAAGTTAATGGTGATCAGAGACCTTAAATATCAGTTATATAAGCTTGAAGCATCAGAATCGGCATTGGTATCGGCCGATCACCATGACAAAAATAAATCAGTACTTTGCATCAGTGGCAAAAAATCCTAATCGGAGAATCCCTATTAAATATTGCAACAATACAATATTGCAATATTTCCCAGCTCTAGCACCAACCTACTTTGATAGGGTGGAATGACAAGAAAGAGTTGTTAAAGTTTTAAAAATCTGCTTATGGCTGTGTTAAGCAGTTTAATGCCAGATAAAGGCCAAAGGTTTACCTGCTGTCAAGTTTTTAAAACTAAAGGGAACTTTTTCAGTAACGTGTCATCCCAGAGTACACTTAGAATTTCAGTTTACTTGCACATGGATTTATTTGATTTAATACAATAAAGTGACATAAATTAGTGATCAGTAGTCATCTTACAGATGCCCCCAACAGATCCGTTTCACTTCAACTTAATGTAAGGCTTAATAGTTCTGTAGTTGAAAGAAAACTACTACATGGTATCTGGGAAACATTTGGCATAAAAGAAACCACCACTGGCACATGCATGAGAGAAACGGTATTTCAAATCAGCCTACAAACATTGGTTACCTATTAAGCTATAAAAGCAGAATTCCAATACAATGTTTTAAACAGTAAAGGACAGTCTCAGACAAACAGCTTTAAACTATTACTGGCAGACTGTAGTAAAATTGCATTGGAATTCACTTCTATTGTTAATCATTGATGACTTAAAAAAAAAAAATGAAGTAATACACAGATCCTTTTCTGCTGAGCTTTTATTAGTAAAATGCTCTAGTGGTGGTTTAAGAACATTGGACACCACACAAAAAAGTGATGTCACTATCACTTCGCAGCTGATGTATATAATTCTCAATTTCTCTTGCTTCTACTTATATTAAACACTACTATATCAAACCTACAGCAATAAAATGTGAATAGTTCATGTAGTAATGGCACAAATAAAAATGAAAAAAGGTAAAACGGAAAGAAGGGCAAGCACTCCATGCTAGTTCACACCACAGTATTAAATATCACAGGAAATACTTTCAGACAGTCAGACTTTATTTAAATATCTAGACACAGCAATATCAAAATCACCACATTATTTGACCTCTAGAATGTATCTGAAAGGCACAGACTAATCTCCTTGACCATGCAGGCAGCCATGTTCAGGTTAACATAGCAGAGGACAGCCAAGCGAGCTCATCTTTCACACGCTGCTATCCTTTAACAGAGCAGTGCCGTGTGCACAGTATTATGGGTAGCGTCTTTCATACAAAAACATGTGTCGGTCAGAAATAAGAGGGGGGGGACTACAAAAAAAAAAAATACACAAAGAGGGAGGATATCAAAGGGGGAAAGAAAAACCCTCTTGCTGATCAGAAACTCTGGACACAGCAGGGAGAGGACGAGGGGGGAGGCAGGAGAACAGCCATGATTATGTAAGAATGCTTCAGTCCCCTCTCCCTGCAGCAGTGAATTCAGTGCATTCAGCAGCGCAGGGAACTAATCCTGGTGTTCTGCACGTAGACTGTCTGCACCGGGCTTACAGACATGAGCTGACTTGTAGCCGAGAGCTCGGTGAACCACTGAAGGTTCAAATCCCGTTCCCTAATACAGATTTCAGCAATCCAGTCAATGAAGAGTTACCAAAACCACAAACAAGGACTTGCTTGTTTACTCCTGACACAAGTCCAATGCGTATTCAGGGCCAGGCCACAACAGAAAACAAATGAATGAAACTACTCACATGCTGGTATTCACACGGAGCATCATTAAAAGAATAGTGTGTGTAGTGGGCCCGTAGTCTCAGAGCCCACTGTTTTAAAGACTAGATTAGGCATCATTTAACTTATTGTACCAACATATAGAATCATTCTGTCATCAATAACTTTAAAAGAAAGGAAACATTGGGACATTGCTAAGCACAAACTAGTGAAGCGCAGAGTAAAGGCTCAACCAATCACAGCTATGTTGACTAAACTTAACTTTCAACCCCCTCATTCCACATTTGTAGGACAGCAGTTAAAAATATACAACATTTGGCAAAAGAAGATAGCACAGCTTAATGTTCTACCCTAACTAAATAAAAAAAAACAGGACAAAAGCTGACAGCACTGAATTTCAAGAAATCAAAAACCAAGAAGGTGTATTTTCAAGACTGTTTATTCCCACCTCTTATTACCAGCAGTAAAAACCCTTGGCAAGGTCAGACCCTGTCTTGTGACTGGAACAGGAGTGCGCTTGTATCTCCGCCAGAAACGGAGGCCAAAACACACTTCATACAATACAAAACTGTTGTCATGTCCCTTCACATTTAACCCATTTTCCAGCAAACTAGGCCTCCATTTGCACAACTGTCCCTTTGACCAGGAGAGACACAAGCAAAGACACTGCCAAGGAGATTTGATGTTTTTAGCACAGCATGTACTTCAGATTGATGACGGATAGATCTGAACAGCTTCAACCATTCAATAAAAGCTTGTTGACAGATGCCCAACTAAGCCTCTCTCTATAGACTTCTATGGAAACTGATTTCCAAACACACAAGTACACCTGACAACCCTCCAGAAGCTGTGAATAAAGTTTCTCAGACCCAGAGTGAGTGTGTGCCCTTCAACTGTCCCAGTTGGCCAAACAACTCCAAAGTCAAAGAGACCTGAGGACAAAGTTTGTAAGACTTTCAGAAAAAGGATTCCAGGAGAGTATTTATTTATATTGGAACCAGGAGGGGACTGCTCCCAGCAGGGCAAATCGACCATTTTTCCACATAGCTTCCATCCAAGCCAACAATCAAAAGGACCATTTGCGTGACTCCTTTAACCCCAGTTTCTCTCAGGAAGAAAAGCAGTTAAAGCAGATATAATCAGATCTGTGAGGACACTCTGGAAGTAAAAGCCAGAGGCTGATCTCAGGCAGCCATATGTCTGGGGCCGACCTCCCATCTCCACCGGCTGACCTTGAGATTAGACCTCACAAACCGGGCAGAAACTAAACCTGTGAGTACTTGCTGAAAGAATACAAACAGAGGAACTATTCTGAACGGTCTATAATGTGACATATGTCCTTTCTGGGCACAAAGAAGTCCTGTAGCTAAGCTAGCAGTGGTGGTTAATTCAATCCCTCTACTCCATTTGCTCGAGTTCACTTCAGGAGGCAGAAAAAAGACCTAAATGAACATAATGAGCCGGTTCCTAACATAAAACGAGGAAGTATATCTCCTCAGTGTTTAGCCGTTACTCTGGGCTGAAGGATGATGGTGAAGGCGGATTTTTTTTCGTCGTCGGAGGAAGCGATGACTTTTTGTGCCAGCAGCCTCCCAGTCAGACAAAGAGGAGTTAGCGAGGCGAGCTAGCCTCCTCCTCCCCGGCTCCGGCACCGGCTTCTGGACCAGTCTGCTCAGAAATGAACCACAACTATCACTTTCAGTTGTTAACACAGCTAGCCGACTCATACTGAATGAATCAAGAAAAAAGCAGCGATGAGAACAGCAAATAGTAGCGAAAAGACATGGATGCCGACTCCTCGACACGACCAACCGTCGTCAAGCTTAGAGTCTGAAAATAACTTCACCTCTCACACGAAAAAGGAAACGATATTGTTTGCTACTGAGTGAGTCTATTGCTTAGAACACTCACAGTTCCTCTGCTGCAGGCTCTGGCAGGTGGCCGGGGCGAGGACCGCAGGGGTCTTGGACAGGGCGGCCGCAGAGCGGGAGAGGGAGCTGAGGACCTTCAGGTAACCGGCCATCATTACCGACACAACGGAGCGGAGGAAGGGCTGAATGACCCGCCGCGCGCCTCGATAAGCCCCCACCGCCCGACACGTCACAGAGAGAGGGGGGGGGCGTGGCTAGAACTCTCACTCTCTGTCCCTAAGACTCTCTCTCGCTGTAACTCTCTCTCTCCCTCTGTCCCTAAGACTCACTCTCTGTAACTCTCTCTCTCTCCCTCTGTGTGTCCCCCTCTCTGTCCTTAACTCTCTCTCTCTGTGTGTCTGTATCTCTCGGTCTCTTTGTCCCGAAGACTCTTTCTATATAACTCTTTCTGTCTCAAAATCTCTTTCTGTACTGCGTGTGTACACTCTCTCTATTCCTTCTCTGCGTGTCCCTATATCTCTCTGTGTACAATATTGACAAAGCATTGAAATGATACAAAAGATTTAAAAATAAAATAAGGTGAAACAGTGCTTACAAATACAGATACAAGTAATACTACTACTACTACTACTAATAATAATAATAATAATGAAATAATATATAACAGCAAACATAAATAGAGGTAGAATTGTACACTTATTTTTTCTGTGTATATTCTTTCTGTCTCTTTAGAACTCTGGCTCTCTACTCTCTCGGTCAGGGTTGCCAGATCTGAGCGACAGTTTCCAGCCCAAACTCAACGTAAAAGCCGCCCACTTCAATAAAAAAACAGTTATAAACAGTTTTATAAAATAAAAACAGAAAAATGCACAAATA
Source organism: Hemigrammopetersius urotaenia (assembly GCA_037974485.1). NCBI lineage: Eukaryota > Metazoa > Chordata > Actinopteri > Characiformes > Alestidae > Hemigrammopetersius > Hemigrammopetersius urotaenia. The sequence continues at coordinate 2,458,954 of JBBPDC010000019.1, forward strand.
AGCTTCCATGTCAGCAAAAAATTAGAACTATTTACTCAGTCACATGCAGTTTTTATAGAACGGATCTTACCTCGAAGTTTATTACTCTTTTCTTGAACTGAAGAATGTTGAA
>JBBPDC010000019.1:2459165-2469806 GCA_037974485.1 Hemigrammopetersius urotaenia
GCATGTTTCCCTCTTCTCTTGAGCGGCGGAGGCTCAAGACGAGCTGTGCTTGAAGCCCTGAGAGGACGAGAAGTGATGTCCACTATCAGTATATTCAGTATATTCAGGTGGCCTCATTCTTTGGAATCATAACGGTGCTGAACCAAGACCTGACCCAGCCTTCAGGAGAGAGGTGGCCGGCCTGGTGTCATGGTGTGAGGACACCTCACTCTCAACATGGACAAGACAAAGGAGATGATAGTGGACATGAGGAAGAAGAGGAGGCCTCATTAGGCACTGTTCATCTGGGAGCTTGAAGTGGAGGGTGTCAGCAGCTTTAAGTACCTGGATGTCCACATCAGTGAGGACCTCACCTGGACAGTGAACACCACACAGCTGGTCAGGAAGGCTCAACAGCAGCAGAGGAAGTTCCGTATGTCAGCCAAGATCCTCAGCAACTTCTACAGCTGTATCGCTGCATGGCACAGCAGTACTACTGCAATGGCCCACAAACACCTACAGAGAGTGGTTACGCCTGCAGAAAAGATCATCTGGATACTCTTTGCAGAGTATCTATCACCACAGAGTCCATAGGAGAGCTGCCTCTATCCTCAAAGACCCCACACACCCCCAACACAGACTGTTCACGGTTCACAGTTTGAAATATAGAACCTCCCGACTCAACAAATCCTTCTTCCCCATCAGACTCCATAACAGTTGACAGGAGTATAATTGATGGACATACTGTATTTTTTTTTTGCACATTAAGCTATTTTTCAGTTCCTTCAATTTGCTAATGCACAGTTTATATATATCTGCACATTACACTTCAAAGTATTTACTAACTTTTTTCATATAAAACACTTAACTTAAACCTCAGCATTTGTGTGGACAGCAAAGAAAGAATTTCACTGCACATTCTACTGTACATATGACAATAAAAATGTTTTTACTGTTTGGGTTTGAAATCTGGTTTGAGATTAGTTAGATAAATCAACTAAAATAGCAGCTTAAAAAGGCCCACGGCCTCATTGTTTTGCAGCAAGCTGATGGTTATGTTTAGACACCAGGTGACCTTAAAGTTGTCCATGCACACAGCTTTATTTAGCATTGAAATGCTGGGACATCTCCGAGCACTGCTGCCAAATCAACAGCAGCCTATAATGTCTTTTATGAATAGAAATTAATGCAAGCCTTTTGAGGGCGCTGCTTTATTTGTGTTTTATGCTTCTGCACTTTACACTCAGCTTTGGCTACAGGTGATTAAGTGAAATTAATATGTATTTGTTTTTTTATCTGCGCTAGTACATTAACTGATATGTCTGTCTTTCTTATAATGACCAATCTTTCTTACCTGTCTCTTTTGACAAATTTAAATCTTTTCCTCAATGGACCATAAACATAATGAAATTGAAATATGATGTAATTAAAGAGCCAAGTCTCATGTAATCAAAAGAAGTGCTGCAATCACGCTTTTTTTCGTGTTAGGACACGCTTCACTACCCTATGTATTTTAATGTGCAGTGTGTAACACTGCCAGTGTTTAGAAAGCAGTTGAAATAGGTTGAAATGCTGTGAGACGGGAAAAGTCCCTAACCCTAACCTTAGCTCTAAATTTAACCCTAACAGTACCAGTTAGTGCAGATACTGCGTAGTGAAGCATTGTCCTAGCATGAAAAAAAGCTCTAAAGTGTGACATATCAGCACATATTTTTATTACATTGTATATCATGATGGCTGCACGAAAACCCGTGAGATCGGGGTGAATTACATAAGACTCCTTTGATTGAGACATTACCGATGACACATTCATTCTGAATTCCTCCAACTCACATTACTAGTGTTTGTAATGACTCATAAAAAGGGTGACTGCTCCTCTTCTTCCTCTTGTTTTAGTTTACAGGCCAAAACAGGTTAATCAATGAGAGTTTTATCAATTTGATGGCAACCTCAGTGTCCCCAAGTTTAGATAAATCAAAGAAGAAGAAGTTGGCATAGAATTGTAAGTTAACATGACTTTCCCATTTTTTCCCAGTACTTCACAATTTCCTTACCAAACTGTTAGAAGTCTCTTTTTTCCAGGAGCACTTAACTGTAGGTTTTGCTTTACAGTGTTGTTTTAATGCTGTGTCTACATAAGCCTTCCATGATAACTGACATTATTTATAAAGGCTTATTCCAGCAGATCTGAGTTGTCATAGTACTAACTGAAGTGAAATGACATTCAAAGGAACAAAAGCAGTTTTCACCACAACTGTTGGAATTTGTTTTTGTAGATGTGTATTGGTTGTCCTTAGGATACATGTACTTATGCAGATGTCATGCATCCTGAATGCTGCCCTTTAGCAAAGTGTGAACAACACTTTCACACTTTGCTAAACATTTTTTCATGTTATTTATGAATTGACTCTCTTCAGAGGAAATAAATATTCTGAATAAGATTTAATTTCCTATTCATGATTAAGTTTTATTTGAAATGACCCTATTACTTGCATTACAAAAATGTAAGATCTTATTTGGACTTAGACACCTCTGTTTTCCAGGGTTTGGGCTGGGCCCCTGACTTCCAGTCAAGCACAATCTTAATGCTCCAGCAGACCATTTTAGACAACACTATGCATCCAACTTTGCGGACACAGTTTGGGGAAGAGCCTTTTCTATTCCAGCATGACTGTGTTCCAGTGCACAAAGCGAGCTCCATAAAGACATGGTTGGATGAATTCAGTGTGGAAGAACTTTACCTGACCTCCACCCCTTCCAGCTCCTTTGGGATAAACTGGAATAGAGATTGTGAGCCAGACCTTCTCGTCCAATTCTCTACAGAATTGAATGGGCACAAATTCCCACAGAAACTCCAAATCTTCTGGAAAACCTTCCAAGAAGAGCAGAAGCTGTTATAGCTGCAAAAACAGAACTCCATATTAAAGTTTATGTATTTGAATGCAGTCTCATTAAAGTCCCTGTTGGTGTGTTGGTCAAGTGTCTCAATACATTTTTGATACAGTGTATATCATCTTAGTAGGCGAGCAAGATAGTGTGGACATAAGTTGCAAAGAGGGGACTAACTCCATATTCAAGTATTTAAATGCAATGTCATTAAAGTCCCTGTTTCTGTTAGGGTAAGCGTCCCAATACTTTTGTCCATCTCGGAAATCTTTTAGCACATTATCAGTGCAGAAAGCTGTTTATGAGGCATTTTTTCCTTGGAGATTCTACTCTATTTGAGTAAATGCTACTGTATTTAAAGTTTATGTTCTATGAGAGAACGCTTCCTTCCTGTACAGACCTTCATGGACAAATATTTGGTTTGTGAGGATAAGGCAACAAAGAAAAAATGTTGCAGACATTTATTCAAAATATACAGAGTACTACATACAAAAATACTATGCATCATACAATGTAAACATCAGCTTCACAACCAATGGTATGTCTCACAGTTTCATGTATGTGAAAACTGTCATGTTTGTATCCATGTACTCACATAGACATAACTAATGTAAACTAAAGTTGCTCAGGTTCTATTCTTTTGTGAACCGCAATGCCTTGTAGGCAAAAGAATCGGAAAATCTAATGTTTACAATCCCATGTATTATTATTCTGTTTATTGCCCAATGTGGAGCCTATATGGGTTTAATGAGACATGTAAAACAGTATTTTTGGAATCTGCCAAATCATCTCAAATTTAAATGACTAAATCTAGACCATAAGTGAACTAAGACAGCTAAAACTGTTAATCAAGATTAACTTGGTTCTACCCACTTTATGGAATTAGTTCATGCTGATCATTTTAAGTGTGTTTAAATGGAATTGAATTGAATATATAGTAAAACTGTGAGTGTCAGTGGAACAAAAGGACTGTTGAAGTTGTGTGTCATTCTGTTGCTGCCATTTCACCCAAGTTAAGGACGATGAAGGTCTGAGCTGTTGTTTGCTATGGAAAAAATAAATGGCATGTTTAAAAAAAATCAGTCAATTTTTGGTGTAGATGTATTTTGTTCTGTGAACAATTGCCACCCCTGTGTTAAAATATAAATATTGTTAAAATATGAATATTGCTACATTCATGATAATAGTAAACTAATACTCCTATGGACTGAAATGACACTACACGTGTGCTGCTATACTGTAACAAGATTACATGACAACACCAGCTAGTGATGGCTACAACTGCCAAAGCCACTTAATTACCAAATTTGACCAAGCTTGCTATTTTGCATGAGGTATTCTTGTGAGTCTTATGATATCAGTTCAATGCACAGAACTGCTAGTTTACATGTAGCGACATTTATAATTCAATTTCCTAATGATTCTGTAATGTACGTATGGCAAAACTGGGTTTTGGAACATCATAGTTTACCACAAGGCATGATTGCTGTGATTTTTTTTGAATGCCACTCAATGCCATTGGCTTAGACCCAATGTTATTAATATGGACTTGAGTAAAAAATGACACACAACTTTAAAGGTCTATTATACTATAAAATTGAGGAGAACATTTTGCTTGTTCGATTGCTTGTTCAATTTATATTTTTCTGCTTTTTTTTTGCACATTAGGAGTTAGCCAGCTAACCCTCACAATACACAGCAATGATATCTATACCAGCCCTAAAACAACTCAGGAACTAACCCAGTGGAGCAGCTACAAGACAGAATAGCAGCAAGTGAACTAAAGCACTTTGCAATTGCACAAAAAAGTTACATGGCACGTCTGTTCTATCGTATTACATTGGCAGACAAAAAGGTTTAAATCTACATTGACATTGTGTACAGAAGTAGTTCTCAGCCTCAGTCCTGCGGGACCCCTTCACTGCACAGCTTTGTCTCCTTGACGCTTTAGCACACCTGATTCAGCTCGTGAAGGGCTTGATAATTAGCTGATGAGTAGAATCAGGTGTGATAGGAGAGCAGGAGAAAGGCTGCTCACTGTGTGTTGTAGGAGTCCTTCAGCTCGAGAGAGCCACTACTGTACAGTGATCATTGGCTTCAAAAGGCATATTCCGCTACAGACTTGGTTGAAATGGATCGATATTATGTATACATATATATATATATATATATATATATATATATATATATATACTAAGAAATATGCTATATCCTATACTGTATATATAAGTCATTCATTTTTGTTCATTGAACTTATCCTAGAACATCATAGCTCCATTAACTTCAGAGCCAGTGTGGGGCAGAAAGATCCCCCTCCCTCTTCCAAAGGCACTATTTACTAATTGGCTACAACATTCAATTTTTCACACTAGAGTTATGGAACTCCTTCGGCACGCTAACTATATGTGAAGACAACATTTTTCTCAGCAGATGAGCCATCCTTGCATTATGCAGAAAGTCAACGTTGCATGCATTATTGCACCAAATGTTTGATTTTTGTCACTTCCAAACAGTGTTTGGGGTAATATGGAACAAAGTAACTCATTACAGTTACGTGAATGCTCTTTTTTATGATGAAGTAGCGTAACCCATTACAGATTAAATTCTTCTAATCACATTACAGTTCATAAGAATTATATTATTTTTGTTACCCAGACGTCCTTCAAAAGAATATTATCACAATGAATTAGGCATGGTGCATTTAAGATATACCTTTTGTGTATATTACTTGTATCTGCCCTTTTACACTTTTAGAACTGATGTGTCATTTTTTTACCTATATGCTGTGGAGTAATTCTTCCCCAAACTTTGTCCACAACACATTCAGTTTGGGGGGGTGTTTAAACACATACATGAACTGTAAATACATAATCTTTCTTCACATTCATGTGTTTACATCAGAAAATATACTGAAAAATATCTTGTCGAATTTGACTTGTGAGCGTTAATGGATAAGAATTTCCTAAAAGAGCAAAAACTAAAAGTTTTATTTTTATTCTGCTTTGGCCAGTCATGTCTCTTCAGTCATGTTTTTTTGATGGGTGACACATGTCTCTAAATCCATATCAAAAATTTATGAAAATGTACACAATCTGTGTAGTTATTTGGAGAGTTTAGGTTTTTAGAGTGTATGTAATTGGCATGGTTTGGATTGTCAGTATAAACAGTGCAGTGCAAGCATGGTGAAAAAACTTTCAACCACTGTAAACCCCTCAAGCAAATCATCTAATCATCTAATCATGCACACGATAAAATAGTCTCGGGCCAAAAATAAGATCCTAACCTCACCTATACAGACTCAATTTCCCTGCAAGCATTTGATTTTATTTTGAAGCAATTGCTTCCAGTTTCTAGGTTTTCAAATACCATCAGTCATTTATTTGAATCACGTGTAACTCACACACCTTTCTTGATTTCTTGGTGGTACAGATTTATAAAGTAATGGAAATGGAAAGTAATGATTACTTTCTCCTGGAAGTCACCAGTAAAATAATCCCATTACAAATAATTAGTGAATTACAGAAGTAATTATTGAATTACAGAAGTAATTATTGAATTACAGTCGATTACTTCTATCGATTAACTAATCAACACTGCTTCCAAAAACAGACAGATTTTGTGATTTTCTCACTGAAAGTCAACTGAAAGTTTAGTTCACATGGTAACACTGTGCACATATTTATAGTGAATATCTTTACCAAGTAGACCATACACAAACATTAGTTATGTTAGTTGTCAGAGGCAGTTTGTTCCCTGTCTCCTCTCTTGATTTCAGTTTAATTATTCTCAGAACTTTTGCTAAAAAGCCAACATAATTCCCTGCTTCTGTTATGTGTTATGTGGCGACCACTCTGCTGTGTCTGACAGTCTACTTTCGCAATTGCTCCCCTCTGCTTCCTTTAGTAAGACTCACACAGAGATGGCTAGACTTTGAAGTCTTGACAGGCAGTTCTGTCTCTGCTTTTGTTTACGGATGAGGAGGTTTCTTCCAGATGTGGCAGTTGTCGAGCTGTCAGATTTTATCACTGTGTGCATGTGCACAATGGCGTACAATTTCACCTGCTCTTTAAGAAACCGATTCAGTGGTTTTGCCAAATAGCACATTGTGCACTCTTTGCTGCTGAGGAAATGGCATTAGTGGTTGATATCATAGTCATACACCACATTAAATCCATGTGTATCTGTTATGTGGGTCTTGCTTGCAATATGGTAATATTCCCAAGACACTATCTGAACTAGTTTTTTTGTGATTACTTAATATTGTATAGAATTTGGATTTTTTAGATTTCCTAATTTAATTGAGAGGTAAACTGTGACTGGCAAATATTACTCTCATATTGTGCATGGAGGATATCTGTACTATGCCCTAATTTAATGTTTGCAATCAGTGGTTTCTACTCCTGAACACCATAATGAGGTGGTGTTTCCACATGTGTGATCACTGACTTTCTTTTGGGGACAAGGGAGTTGCTACATCTGCACATGCTGATTCCCATCACTGATGGCTGGGCTCCTCAAAATCTGAAAGCTGCTTCATCTGCTCCACTTGCATAGAGTGCCTTCTCACAAGTTTCTTCTTCATCCTGAGATTGCCTCTCTTTGGTGAGTTTGGTGCTACAGGAGCTATGGATCGGAATCCTGCTGCAAGTGGGGAGGAGGGCTTGCTGGTGGCACCAATGTCAGGGATAGGTGGGTTGGGGTTAACGTTGAGGGGGGGCAGGTGACCGGGACGGGTGTGGGAAATGTAGTCCAGCAGCAGAGTGCCTGACCCACGTCGCTCCAGTAGGCCTGGCGCTCGGCGCCTGGCTGTGCTTGGAGAGGAAGTGCTGGCGTTGCTGTCCAGGGACTCTCGCGAGCCTGTAAGCATCGCCAGCGGTGAAGTGTTGAGCTTCCGCCTTTCCAGTGGGATCTTAGGAGAGTCCAGCATTCCAGAGTCAGAGTACAACTGAGAGTCTGAATCGTACTGATCATTCCCTAATCTCCTCCGGTGCATTGTGTCTCTGAGGCCAATGGGCCCAGGAGTTCCCACAGAACCCTCTTGCTCGGTTGGGACAGTGCTACGGCGTGCCAGCGGCTGATGCTGTCCTAGAGATCTCTCATAAGAGACCTTGGAAGATGGAGGAAGGGGCGAAGTGGGGGAGATTTTCGTGGACTGCTCCCCTACTAAGGGGAACAGGACCTCTTTGCCATCCACACTGTTGTGCCGAGACAGAGGGGCTCGCTTGGACAAAGTTAGGCCGTTGACACCAGTGACAACATCCTCATCACTGTTGACTCTCTTACTGTCCTCTTGGGTGGAAGCCAGTACAGAGGGTGCAATTAGCCCCCAGGGTTCAGACTGCAGGCGCTTCAACTGAGGGAGACGAGCTCGTTTGGGGTTCACTGGTTTCCGGGTTGGAGAAGTGGGCCCATTGGGAAGCTTGGCTGCTGTGCTGGAGGATGACTTCCATTTGTTTTGAAAAGCAAATACAGTATCTTTTTCCTCTTCTTTGCTGGGCAATGGTGAGGTGTGAAGGTCTATGTCTGAGGGTGAGGCACATGATACAGGGGAGCATCTGTCATCCAGTTCTGGGGAGGGAGGAACATTTAGGTACTGTTTGGTGGTTTTGGTGCCAGAGGGTGACTTGTCTGTGGTGATGATGATTACTTCTTTGCCCTTGGCTTTACAGGCATCCAGGAGCACTCTGAGGGTTTCTTTATCATCCGCATTGATGGCGTAGACCAAGGCAGATGAGCCGCTGCGGTCCTCCAGACTGGGATCTGCTCCATTGGTCAGCAACAGGGACACCACCTCGTGCCCAGCCCTCTGATTGCAGGCATGCATGAGGGCAGTCCTACCTGCCTTGTCTTGAATGTTGGGGTCGGCCTTGTTGTCCAAAAGGTACTTGACCAACTTGGCTTTGCTGACACTTTGTTGGTCTGAGTGTTTGGACATGCAGGCAACCATGAGTGGTGTCTCCCCGCGGTCATTACTCTCATTGATATAAGCTCCCCCCTCTAGCAAGAGCCTCGTGAGTCGCAGGCGCCGGAGCCAAACTGCTTTCAACAAGGAGTTCCCATCCGTTCGCAGCTCCAGAATATCTGCCATCTCCCCAGAACGGCCCCAATTCAGCCTCAGTCCTGCAAGACAACCACACACTGTTGCTTAAATTCCCTATTAAAGTCATTTACTGATCATCTAATTTTTGGCTGATCATTGTGAGAAGGGATGTTTCCTAAATTTGTTCTATAAAATCCGACTAATTATTCTATTTATTTTTGTGGTAGTGCTGCACAAAGTACCTTCAGTACCTTTAGAAACATAATTATACACCATATTCTGTTTCATTTACAGTCCATTAAGTTCCATAATTTTCTAAGCTAAACCCTGTCTATTTAACAGGTAGGATAGGAAATGGTATACATATAGGAAAGTGAATATACTGTGAAATCCATTTTGATCTTCAGAACATTATTTAAAATGTATCTTGTTTGTACCTTGGGGGATAAAAATATACCTGTGTATTTCGCTTTTTTTCTGACAGCTCTAGTCTGTAAATTTGGGAAAATCTCAGTTGATGCTGTTGAAGGACCACCAGGTGGCACCCTGAATGCACAGACGTTACTTTTAATAAGAAATAATACAGTCTTGTCAGACTGTGCAGGTGTTGATGGAGCGGTCTGAGAGATTTGACTTTAAATAAAAGAGTAAAATGTCAGGTGCTGTTTTTACAGAGTTCCTTACACTGAAACAGAGTAGGCGCCGCAACATCTTCCTCGGACTTCTGTATTCACTCTATCGACCTTACAGACGACTGCACAGACAGTTCGCCTATTTCTCTTTTATTCATGTGCGTAATATTTAACGCCCGGTGTGAACTGTGCGGTTATACAATACAATGCACTGGGCATAGGCTACATAATCTAGCGAAATAGGCTAAAAATATGAATTTGACATCCACTTAAGTTGTTTTTTTCTATTTAATTGACGAAACCCTCCGTGATAATTGATTACAGACACCGTTTATTACGGCAGACATCAGGGACATCTACCTGCAGTAGATGAACTTTCTTACAGTATTCCGACACACAAACTCGGATCCAGCCTGACAAAGTAATAATAATAATAATAATAATAATAATAATAATAATAACAACAACAATAATAATAATAATAATAATAATAATAACAATAATAATAAATAATGCAGAAGTCAAAAGGACAGATGTGCACCACTAGATCTGATGCGCGCCACAAACGCAGCTCTCTTGCGTGAGCGTCGCTCTCCGAGGTGCTGATGTCTCGTGAAAGTGGAAGAAGCGCGCGCTCCATAATGGCAGCACAGCTTTCTCCCTCCGCCTTTTCTTTGCAAGGGCTGCTTTTAGTTCACGCGCAGCCACCTTGAAGCATGAAGTTCACCAAAAGAGCGCGCGAGAGAGGTGCTGGGTTTATCATAGGACCTATAATAAAACCACCAAAAAGCGCCTTGATCATCAGCCTGGTCTTGAGGTGTAGCCTTACCTGGTCGGGAGATGGGTTTGTCATGTCAGACTGAATCCCAGCGTCTCTAACGCGTCCCTGTCTTTACAAACTGTGAGGAAGTGCGTTCTTCATCAGAACAGCCCCCCCAGAGACGCCCCCAGTTCAGCTGCCTTCGAGCTGGAGACCATCGCTCTAAGAGCTCACATTCCTCTCTGCAACACTCAAGAACCACACTGAGACGTTGAGGTTATAAATAAATCTATCTCTCTCTCTCTCTCTCTCTCTCTATCTCTCTCTCTCTCTCTCTCTCTCTC
>JBBPDC010000019.1:2469906-2486546 GCA_037974485.1 Hemigrammopetersius urotaenia
TTGGGTCGGTAGGCGAACTGAAGCGGGTCTGTGGTGCTTGGGATGGAGGAGGAGATGATGTTCTTCAACAGCCTCTCGAACGCCTTCATTACCATCGAAGTCAGTGCAACCGGCCGGTAGTCGTTCAGGCATGAGGGCTTGTTGTTCTTGGGCACGGGGATGATGGTGGCTCTTTTGAAGCATGTGGCGACCACGGACTTTGCCAGGGACTCGTTAAAGATGGAAGTGAACACACCTTATTAATATACCTTATTAATAAATAAAAACAAACATCATATACTGTATTACAGTTCAACCTTAGATTTCTTGTTAACAATTTTGCACATCAGAAGAGCAGCCAGTTAATTAAAACCTACTTTAGTTAAGGCTTAATAAAAAACATTACAAGAGCATATTCATTATAGAGTTTATTAAGAAACACATTTTATACAGATCCAATGTTCAGCTAAGGGTTATAAGATTATGAAATATACAAATACATGTGTTCAGCTCACACGAAAGTAATAATGAAAAGGAGTTAAATAGAGTTAAATAGGCCTCATAAGTTAGTTATTGCAAAGAAGGCAAGAGAGAGAGTGGAAGAAAAAGAGTAAAAGCAACAGGACAAGACAACATTCAGTGTAGTTGACAAATGCAGCATGTCCGGATGAATGCAATATTATGACAGGCATGTTAAAGCACTCAGGGAAACACTTTTGCATCAATATCTCATATTGATCTTACGGATGTTCGTTCATCATTCGGCAATTATTAACACCATAATTATATTACCTATACATTATGATAGGGATTACTATTCCCCACTTTTTTGTTGATAATTGTTTAAAAGCTACAATCTAACTATCAAATCTAGCATGTCACGTTTCAGCACATGGTGGATCTACTTGGACTCAGGTTATGACTAGCAGAGCTGATTAACATTTATGAGTAACAGATACAAGGACTTTTTGTACTCAATCTTAAACATAACTACAGCTTGCATTTCTTACTGTAAGGGCATGAGGCTGATTTAAGGATTAGAAGAATTTGCTAGATTCAAATAAAAACAGCAAAATTTGTGTGATTAATTGGTTGCACGTGAATAGAATGTATGACATCAGTGCTATTCTCACATGTAGAAGACCTGCTATTCATGTGCCTCTGACTGACGTATTTGAAAACATGTAAATTTAAAGCACCAAAGACAACATTTTCTTTACAGCTCTTTCGGTCCAGCTCTGACACACAGACAGAGTGATTGCAGTGCAGTCGTGACACTGAGCACCGGGGCTGTCTCGAATTGCAGACTCAGGTGTGAGAGATGTAATGTTCAGAGTCAAGCTGTGAAACAGAAGGGGCAGTCAGGCTGTTCATCATCATCCTCATCATACTTCCACCGTTTGACATTAACAAGTTTAGCCCCTTTGTCAGCATCAGACTTGTTTCCCAAGTTAAACTCCTTTCATACTCTGATGTGCTGTAGTGAAAAGTATGTTTGCAGCTCTGTTTTTCAGCTTTGGACAGAATCTACATATTTGTTTCATAGTAGTTATTTAATAATGTATTAATAATTGAATAATGAGTTTGCAGTTCTAACCTGTAGTAGCACTACTTTCAGATGGCCATTGGTTTTTACTTAAAACATTGAGATGTTTAGTTAAACAGAGATTTATTTATTTGTTTGTTTAGCAGCTTCTCTAATTTATTTATTTGTTTAGCATTATTTGTTCATAATGCTGTTATGAAAATTAGAATCTGATCAAGCCAAAGTCAACAGTGTGATAGTGGGTGCCATGTGTGCCAGTATGGAGCCGCTAGAGGCTGCCAGAGTTTATGAAGTGGTGGTGGGTTTTGTTTAGTATGAGCAGCTGCTGTATTTAGTTTGAGTTAAGTGCTTGTGTTTTGTCATTGGTGGTTTGGATATTCTTATATGTATTTAAGGGGTTTGTGTTTCTCTGTTTAGTTATCGGTCAACCGTCATACATGCTGCTTTGTGTTTGCATTTCTCCGGTCTCCTTTGGGTTTTGGGTTTTGGTTGTCCTGCCTGTGTTTGTTTCTGTTTAAACTGAGAAAGTTAAAATGAATATCTGCCTACGCGCCTATCCTCATTCGGAAGACATGGGGATACGTGACAGTGGGCAGGCAACAAAAACAAACAAGTCCATCCTCTTCTGGTTGACACCATGAATAAAGAAGCTAGCGTAATCCAGAATAACTAATGAAAAGCAACGATTACTGTCTACCGTCATTTAGCTCCAAAGCCTATCCACTCCTTAAGATCCATCTAATTACAGCCTTTAGATGTTAGCTGAATCAGGTGTGGTAGACCTTTAGGAAGATACAGGAAGAGGGTTGGTAACTGCTTTTCTAGAATTTGTTCTTTGAAGGGAAAAAAAGTTTTTCTCATCAGATAATAATAAAGTCTGTAATAACCAATAATAATATGGAGCAACAGGGTGGATGTATGAAGAGACACTGTATCAGTGACACTTACTACCACTATCTACTGTACTGCACAGATGAAAGTATTTTCTCCAGTGGCACTTTTCTAGTCAGGCTAAAACACATATTACAATAGAATACAATAGAAGAAAATATTTTGTATGTGTTAAGTATGTTTGAAAATGAGACATGCCTGTACGAAGAACCCTTTTAAAGTGTGCGAAACTGCCACATTATGCACACAAATTAAAGTTTTAATTTTATAAAAACCGTCAGTACAAGAATGAAGCAACTGGACAGCAGCAACAGGTGGTCTCCCATCTATATACTAGCTTTAATTCCGTTTAAAGAGCTTGTTCAGAGAGCTGATGGGTCTCACAGTTTGCATTGCATGGCAGTCATTCACTCAAGGATCTAAATCACTTACTCAATCAGTGAGCTCACTCTGCCGTAAAGACACTGCTCTTTATCTACAGCTACATCTGGCACTGGTAACGTCTGATACATTTAAGGCCAGCCTGTGGTTCACATTATCCCATGAAATCAGTTTGAGAAATGCAACCTGGATGACTCAACCATGACCTTTTCATCAGAAGACAACAACTTATTACTTCAAGTTCATTTTTTTACTGAAGCTTACATAGAGAATATATGTTTTCCTTTTTTCTTTGAATTTGCCTGTTTCAATAAACTTGTGAATTTTGAAAGTTTACACTCATTATCTGAACAGTTTATCTGATTCATTAGGAAAATTCTAAATGAACAAAAATGGTAAATTAACATAAAATGTGTAAATATTGTGACTATTTTTACACTTCCAATATAACCAAATCCATGGTACACATGTAACCAGACAGACTCTAAATAGCGCACTATTTCAATAATAGGTAGCAAGTTCAAACACCCAAAGTCTTCTTTGAATGTATCAAACATCATTAAAAAAGTAATAAATTTAGTAAATTCTTAATGTTTCATTTTTGCAAGCTAGGGCATTGGACAAAGTTTGGCATTAATCCTTGACATCCGAATACTGCAGTTACTAATAAAATATGGCGCTGAGCATTTATAGCGAAATATATCCATGCTGTTTGTTTTATACCTGGATTGGTAGGAAGACTGACTCACTCGCAAAAGCATCAACCACCACATTCTGATCAGGAATCTCATAGCCCTCTGGATCTGTTTGGCCGCAGGTGTTCAGACATGACAATTAAGTTCCATTTTGAAAGAGCAATGTGAAAAACTAACAGCAGTGCATTACTTTCATCAAATATATGTTCATTGCTCTCAGCATTCCACAGTTTAAAATCCCAACTGCTAGTGTCACCACTGAGGTACTGATTCACTTGGTGAATGGGTTAAATGCAGAGAAATAAATTCGCATTGTTCACATATTGCTGTGGTGTGTTCACATGTGACTTTTAGGGTTAATAAAAATAAACAAACAAAGATAAAGTGACAATAAAATAAATGTTGCTCTTCTGGTACGCAAGTGTACAATCAAACATGCTTTCTCAAACTTTTGGGGCGTTATGATTTTAGTTTGTTTGTTTTTTTATTTGTTTTGTTTTGCTTATAATTGAGCTCAGCTTGCTGGAATGCAGTATGATGAGAACAGCAAGAGTCCCACTGTACAAAACCTATGATGGTCTACTTAGATATGCTGAAAATACAATCATGGAGAGCACACTCTTAGACCCTTAACATAAACCCTTTTGGTACGTTGCGTTATGTTTGTAGGACATTGTTTTTAGTTTATATAAATTAAACTAAGCACTTAGGCAGATTTAGGTATTAGATGTTACTTATTTGTAAAATTCAATTGCTAAGAAACTAAGTGAATTT
The DNA here is from genome assembly GCA_037974485.1 of Hemigrammopetersius urotaenia. Classification (NCBI taxonomy): domain Eukaryota; kingdom Metazoa; phylum Chordata; class Actinopteri; order Characiformes; family Alestidae; genus Hemigrammopetersius; species Hemigrammopetersius urotaenia. The sequence goes on from JBBPDC010000019.1 coordinate 2,474,173, forward strand.
GGTAGCCAGTTGCACAAATATTTTAATTTCTAATGCAATTCTGTTGAAGAAATTACCATAGAACCCAAACATAGGAAAAAGTCTAAAATGTTTCTTACAGTTTTAGCAGTATATTGTTAAAATTATATACTTGCTATCTTAACTGTATTGTAGAGCAGTGGTCCCCAAACTCCAGGCCGCAGACCGGTACCGGGCCGTGGGTCATGTGGTACCGGTCCGCGGGCTGAACAGAAAAAAAAAAAAAGTAGATGTTACCGTGTTATGTTGTCGGCTCGTTGTTATGAAAATGCTGTTAATAAAGCTGCGAGTACACATTGGATTTACGTTTATTACTATATTTTAAAGATACCCCATTATTATATTTTTAAAATATCCCCATTTTTATGCGTATGATTTATTTGTATAAATATGTATACATATATTTATCTGCCACTCCTTAAAGGCCGGTCATTGAAAATAGTTTCTGATATTTAACCGGTCCGTGACGAAATAAAGGTTGAGAACCAGTGTTGTAGAGAACATCTACTAAATCCATCCTGTACATTATTTTTTTTTACTTAGTAAATTTAATGGATGTAATGACTATGGTTCATATATATATTTGACTACTTAAATTATACTTTATATTGACTGCTGGGTAAGTTGATGACTTCATGGATCTGCCCTTTGACCATGTGGCTGAAGCACCTCAACCCCATCAGGAGCTCTTGAGCCCGGTGCATGTCCCCAAAGACAGCAAATCCGCAGTCACGCTTCACAGGCAAGTAAAGCCCATACAAGGTAAGAAATAAGGTTATATTTTTCATTTCTAATTGTCCTTCCTTGCCATTGTAGAGCAGAGGGCTGTTCACTGAGATGAGATTCAGTCTATTCATTGCTTGATTATCTTGCCACAAATTGTATGGTAAGTGCATCCACCAATTACCTAGCCAAAGTCTCTTCTAGGCCTAAAGCAAGCTTTTTCTGACTACAGCCTCTACTTGTCCATATGCCAGCCTAGGCCAGCAAGAGTCTCCACCTGCCCTTACTCCAACCTGCAACAGCAAGATCCTCCACCTGGCTTTATGGTAGCCAGTGCCAGCAAGTGCCTCCACTTGTCCTTATGCCAGTATGTGCCAGCAAATGCCTCCACTTGTCCTTATGCCAGTATGTGCCAGTATGTGCCTCAACTTGTCCTTATGCCAGTATGTGCCAGTATGTGCCTCAACCTGTCCTTGTGCCAGTCTGTGCCAGTGAGAGCCTCCACCTCTCCTTATTCTAACTATAATGGTACAGCACTAAGTACATTTTGTCTTATTTTAATCATGTACACAATTCTCTGTAACAGTGCAGGACAACAAAGCCTGTGCTCTTACTTGCTGTGGAGTATCACAGATCAGTGATGTACAATATTTTTTTTTCCTACATCCAGTTCAGGGATATTTGTGAGTGGAGAAAAGGATTTCTGTGCTGCCCTGATTATTCAATCCTGCCTTACCGGGAGGACTAGCACACTTAGGGAGGCAGAGAGGAACTGAGGGTTTATAAATAGACCGAATGAAGTATGTTGCTGCCACTGACCCCTGAGTAGGGCGATAAGGTTTGTCCTGAAGGAACTAATCAAGTGGTGCCTGTCAGTCGAGGAGGTGAGTCAGCCATGAGCAGCATCACTGCATTTTGGAGAAGCAGCGCCTCACAATCATCACTCATGCCACGCATCAGGTGCAAGCAAAGACTCTCCGCAGTCATGGCCCACATTAATGGCGTCAATTACAGTTATGTAATACCGCCACAAGATGACAAGTAGGTGATGTAGGGAATACAAGAGCTGAAAATTAGGAGGCCAGTCTGTAGGCTGACCCCACTGCCATATGGTAATTTTGTACAGAAAAGGAAAAATCACATAATGAAAGGCGGAACAGTTTCCCAGTTTGTTCTTGACAGGTACACTAAAAAAAAAAGAAAGGTTCTATAATGCTCCAGAACAGTGATTCCCAACACTGGTCCATCTTCTGTGCACATTGTAGTGTTTTCCATGCTCCCAATGCACCTGACCCAACTAATCAACTAATCAGCAGGTTTATCTGAAGTGTGTACAAGCAGAAAAACAATTAAATGTGAATCACTTAGTGGGTATCCAGGATTGAGGCTGAGAACAAAAGAAAAAACATTTTGGTTCCCTAAAAAACCTTTCAGTTCTTAAACAAAAATTGGGGCACATTTTTTAAGTGTGGCTTAAAACTGATGCTTATCTACCTCTATCTAGTGTTTGCTTGCAGCCCATTGAGTTCACCAGTGACTAAATGTCCAGCCGACAGACACTGGCCAGTATGTTATACAAGGCAACAAAGTGTTTATGATGACAGAAAGGATGATGCTCATTAGATTTCCATGGACGTCACTTCAGGATCGCTCTGATGAGACACATCACATAGCTTTGTGCAAGGTACGTCAGCTCAATAAACGCAACATGAAAGGCTGGATACGCCCTGCTGACAGTGTTTACAGACAGACTAATTTGATTGTGGAAGTGGAGAACAATCCGCACGGTCTCGGCTCTGATCAACAGCTAGCTTGAATCGTGCTGCGTGTGTGTGACATGCAATTTGGAAATGACCTCAAACTCACCTCAACTCTCACATGCGAACACTCAAGTCAAGTAGGTTTATTGTTATTTCAGCCATGGTATAGATGCCATTTGAAAGAATACATTTTTATGACAGATAATGCATTCTAGCATTGGAAGTGTACAAAATTGCAAAATAGAGGTAGACAGAAATATATCATATTTGTGCAAATGATGGTAGCATACGTACAGAGAATGTGCAGTGCAAAGCCCCTGGTCGCAGCTGCTGGCCTAGTGGTTTGGGCGTTTGCCCTGCAATCAGGAAGTCGTGGGTTTGATTCCGAAGACTGCTAGTGGTACCTCTGAGGTACTCTGAGTAAGGTACCATCCCCACACACTGCTCCCCCGGTGCTGTGTTCCTGGCTGCCCGCTGTTTCAGTTGGTGAATGGATTAAATGCAAAGGAAGAATTGTGTGCAGTTCACATTGTGTGTAATGTAAATCTCTATGACAGAGGGGAGAGAGACCCTGATGATCTTCCCAGCTGTCCTCACTATCCTCTGTAGGGTCTTGCCGTCTGAAAAGGAACAATTCCCATACCAGGCCATGATGCAGTTACATATAATGCTCTCTATAGTGCCTCTGTAGAACGTGGTAAGGATTGCGGAGAAGGTGTGCTGCTAGTGCTTGGTTTTGGGGCTTTTGTTGAAGGTCCATGGTTGTTGAGGTTCTCTGTGAAAACGAGGTACTTGGTGCACTGGAGAAGCGGTTGATGTTCAGTGGAGAGTACCCTCCTGAAGTTATCCTCTCTCATGCCAACCTTGAGTAAGTTTCTTGTTTATATCTTAACTGAAGCAGGGTCTGGTGGTCGGGGGGGGGTTAGACAGTGGGGGGAGTGTGATGCTCTGGACAATGTTCTGCTTCTAAACCCTGGGTTCAAGTAGCTATTAATACAGTTTGCCATGTACCACCTATTTAATCTTTGTGGCTGACCAGGTATTCTTCTTCATGGGAACAGTGTTACCCAATGGCAGAGCATATTTCAAAAGAAAATACTCCCTGTGACACATTGTTTGGGGATAGTACATGTTTTACATGTTGCATGTGTATAAATGAATGTCTATGTCAGCACAGTTATATGCCCTAAGCAACCGTAAGTTGATTTTATAGATTAAAAATATTTCTTCCTCTGTGTGTATTTGAGTGTTGAATCTTAACATATGACCATGGACATGACACCGCCAGGAACCACACCACATAACAATCTAAGAAAAAGTAATTTGTGAAAACCAAAAATGTTACGTTTGGGCATCACTCAAATGGTCAATTAAAGGAATGGTTTTGGTCAAAAATCCCCCAGATGTGATCAAACCTCTAATACTTCTAAGCTTCTTTAATTTAGTGCTGGAGCTACAAGGCTAGCATTAGAAGGCAATGACCACCCAAACTTTTAGTCAATTTATAAATAAATAATTTATAAACTACAAAATATTCGTTGTATTACATTTAAATACTGAAAATATGTATATACTAATACAATCTGTTTTATACATATTTTTAACATAATGGTATTTTATTTCTATTCATTTAGTTTTTTGAATAGGTCATTTCTGACATATTTCAGTATTGTATGGTTTACATGCATAGAAATTCTGCACATGGGATATCTAAGATTGTTCCAATGGTTCTCACGGTTGATGGAAAGGTGTCTGATATGCGGAATTTGAAACATATATCATTGATATACATTTCGTTATATTGGGTATAACTCTCCTGTAAAGGACTGGACTATAATAAACATAGAGTATTTGAAATGAGCTAAAGTCAAGTTCCAGCCTTCATAAATACCAAAATAAAAGATAAAATCACTCCAAATGCACTGCCTTTAATTGATCTATGTCTGGACACCAAAATAAGATGAACTCTCTCAAAACCAGTATTGATCCTCGCTCTCTGCTTCACTGGTTCTGAACTAAAATGGAACAGACTCTGAAATTCACATAAAAATGTGAAAACACCATTGTCTAGCACAACATGTTTTTGTCTCACACATGTTCAATGATCATTAAGATTGTCAGTTGAATACAGAATGCACCATATTGATATGAACGACCAGTAACAGGTTGACATTCATGCCAAAAGCTGAATTCAGGCATAAACTAACTGTTGGTGCACAATGGTTTCATTCCACGAAGGGGCCGATTTGACACTCTTGCTGTCCTCTCCACGACTGCACACATAGAGTTAGGATTCAATGCACTGTGCTCATCTTGTGTATGTCTCGTGTGGTGCTAAAGGTCAATTGATTTGTGCTTGGGGCTTGGAAAAGGTCAGAAATGGCTCTGTCTTTGTGTCTGGTGGAGAGAGGAAATACTCTGCCACTGCTCAGTCTCTCCCAGGAGGCTTGTCCTATCGCACTAGTTTCCCCTTTTTAGTAGTAAGGTTCAGGATTTGGAAGAACTGATTAAGTGCCAGAGCTAAGGAATAATTACAATAAATAATCAGCCAGTAGTACATAAATATTTTCAGGTTATTGCACTTATGGCCAGACCAGATCATGCATTTCTTTTACATTTTCTGTCACTTTTCCAGAAACAGATTGATCTTAAACTTAGACTAAAGTGTTTTTAGTGGGTAAACATTATTGACATTGCAGATTAAACCATGTCTAACCTAAAACCATGTCCATGAAACTAGCCCTGAGTACGTAGGTTTAGTTTCAAAACTATATTTAACTTTTGGCTGCTGGACGAGTCATTTGTTTTTTATTCTGTAAAGAATGACTAGGATTTATTTTAGTTTAAAGGCATTTGTGGAAACCAAAAAAGGTTTTTTTATGGCATCAAATAGTAGAAAAGATCAAGTTAAAAATGAGCTTGATGTACAAAGTTTGCTTCTTTAGTGAAGCACAGGGGCACCATCATTGCTAACAAACAGTATAAGTCAATGTTCACCCATATCCTTTCCATGAGTACTCTAAATCTCTGAATGTTTAAACCTCAAGCTCTTATTTAAGGAGGAGCCGAGCAGTCTGGTGGTTTAGGACCCAAACTGTAATGTAATGAAGATTCACAGTGTACTTAAACATTGTAGGCAGCCTTCATAGACAATGCTTCAGGAGTGGAAGAGCTAATCTAGAATATTTTTTGTAATAATGATCTTCATAAATACAAAAGAATCTAATTCACATCTGAACCACCTTAAAGAAGACATAGATGTGGTCTGAAGGGGTTGAGAAACGTTTTACAGAATTTAATTACAGAAATGATTTGGGTTCTAGTGGTTGATAAAAACAATAGCTTTACTTCTAAACTGAAGAACACAAATTGGACATGCCTTGTCTGGTAGATTTCATCTCAGGTGAGTGGAAAATGTGTGTGTTTTTGCCAAATCATTTCTTTAAACCAGTAGTTCTCAAATCAGTTCTCCTGGGCTCCCAGTTTTTTATCCTTTGCTTATGGATTGTGAGTTAGGTTGGAGCACAAATTTGGACCATCTGGGGATTGCTGAGGAGCCACTTGAGAAAAACTGCTTTAGGCCATCTACTGAAAAGCTCTTTAGAGTACCAAATGTGGTTCTTCAGTGATGTTGAACTAAGCACTTGTATGTGTTTAGAACCACATTAGCACTCTGCGTGTGCTAAAGGGCCATAAGCTGTGTACTCTGCAGTGAGGAATTTTCTCCCCAGTATGCTTCCGAGCCTCTAAAGTGTTTTCCGTTTTTCTTCTTCTCTCAATTTTGGCTGCAAACAGACTCCTCGGTGGGTCTCATTCACAGCCTGAGCAGCCACACACCAACACTCGTACCAATCAATCTGCTAAACAAGCTAATAACAGTGATTAGAGAGGCACTGTGTGTTAGCATGGCCTCCTGTTCTTAAGATTCATTGGGCAAATAGGAGGGCAGCGGAGTGTGAAAAAGGGGGAAGAGTGTCGCATCCTGTGGCTTCAATAAGTGCTCTGGGCTGATTAACTGATTGGATTCGGGATCAGATTAACAGAAGGAGATGGAAAGTACAGTGAGGCTTGTTAGCACGACTGCAATGCCAGGCTTCCTGTTAGAGTCTGAAGCATGAATATTGCACGACGATGTCACCAGCAGGTGCTTGTTCTGAGTGCCCATTCACTTCCTTCACAGATAAAGGATGTGCTGTTTTGGCTGTAGCCGGAACTGCGAGGAATTTTTTTGTGTTCGATTGATCTGAATGACAAGTGGAAGGATTATTTGGATGTCTTGGCTACGTAGATGATGCCTACACATAATCTTTGCAAGATTTTCTACTGTTGTTCTAATTTTATAGTAAAGTATCAGCCAGTATAATTCAAGAACTTTTACCAGCTAAGTTTTTCCCACTTCATTCTGAGATCACCATTAGTCTGCCGATATGGGAAGTATGAACTATTGTAACTTTTGTGTGCATTTTGCAGAGATCTCAACTTGAATCAGCCTCTCTGACTCAAGGCAGTATCTCAGACTAAAGTAGCACATGAGCTGCATGTTGAGAAACTCATGACTCAACTCGGACTCACCCTTAACCGAGTCGCAACTCAACATGAACTCTGACGTAAAATCTCAGTCTGAGAAAAATAACTAATTAAATTAGGATCGCCAACTTTTAAAGAGAAAATTAATTAAACTTTTCATTTTCAAACTCACATGGTTGACTCATGGATTTGACTTTCTTCTCCATGTAGTGGTAATCCTAACAAAATGTTTGTTGTTTGAAACAAACTGGCAGGCTTATAGCAGTTTTTTTTTACAGGCATTGCCTGCAGCTCATTAGACTAATCTGCATTTTCTACTGAAGATTCAAGACTCTACATATAATTGCACCTCAGAGACTTAAGACTCAACATGAGATTGCACCTTGGAGACTTGAGACTTAAGTCTGACTTAAACCTCAGACACTTGAGACTCGACTCAAACTCACACCTCAGAGAGGGTTAGTAGTTGAATCATGAGTCCAAATCTGATTCAAGTCTCTGATGTATAATACCAGTTGAGCCTTGAGGGTCTGGGTTCCAAATTTGTACCAGGTCTCAAAAGATGTGAGTCTGTGTCAGGACACAACTCGGGCTTGAACCTCAGACACGTCAGACTTAGACTTACACCTTAGAGATTCTAAATCTGATGCAAATTTGCATCCCAGAGACTTAAGACTCGACTTGAACTAGACACTCAAGCCTCAACTGGGATCACACTACAGATACTTGAAAACGGATTTGGATTGTCATGAATCAACTTGTGACCATCTCTGGTATTTAGTTAATATCAGTGAAGAGAGCTTCTCCTGCACACCCCTAACGATACATCACTATCCATTCTGTTTTCATTGTAGACAAGCAAGTTTTCATTGTAGACAAGCAAGAGCACATCTGATTCTAGTAGTTTATTTAGTTGATCTGAGTTAAGGGATTGTCCGTGTCATGGTAGTTCGAGACTTGCAAAGCACTTTGCCTTTGCCTGCGTATGTACTGCCAGGATAGCACATGGCCTTCTGCCGAGTGAAGTGTGTAGGGTAGAGGGGAAGCACAGATTGCGGGGTTAGTGAGTTGGCAACCTTCAGGCCCTTTGTGGCTTCTCATGTAAAAGAAGCAGATTGGACTAGAGGGGCTTCTGGCATTCGGTGTTGCACTCTCACCTTATAGGTCTGTCAGTTTCTAAAAGGCCTGTTGATTAAGCATGTAATGGTATGTATGTAACAGTGGCTGTGTGTTGAAATGTGTTGACTGTGTACAGTACATTTAAGGCATTGCTGCTGTATTGACTAGGTATTGTGTCACAGTTTGTTTTTGTGTTGTGCTGATTGAATACTGCTGCACTGGTCAGGATGTGTACTTGTTTGGAAATAGACGCAGACACCTGACAGTAACAGAATTGTTCCGTTGAATGGTTCTTTACTATAATTATTGTGTGCTCTTCAGTATCCACCCATCTACACTGTTTCATCTACACACCCCCATTCTCCTACCACCAGCTTTTTTGATTACCGCTTTTTTCTTAGCATTCCGTTGTCATGGTGACAGGCTCCCATGGTCGCATCATAAATTAAGTGGGGGGTGCACTACAGTCTTGTGGTGCACACACACTGCCCGACCAGTAGAGGTCACCACTCCTCTTCTCCTCACCAGTTCATCTCTCTGGAGTACCCTTGCTGGTTTTAACAAGGGTTTACCTGGTTAGAAAAACGTTCCTGACTAGGGGTGTTGCAGCAAGAAAGAATTAAGCAATGCAGAGAAGTACTTGTCCGGGGCCAGAATTGAGAACCTTTGCTATATAACACTGGATGATATACCCATGAGACATCATGTTCTAGACAATCTGGCCTTTCTGCACAGACTGGTGACCAGCAATGAATGAGTTTTCCAACGTATTAAACAGATTAACCATCCTTCTTGTGTTTTACCGCAGTATAGAAGCATGTTGTGGAATTTTAGAGATAAAACATCACAACGCTACAAAACGACGCAAAAAAGTGAACTGTGGATCTTAAAGAAACAGGAATTATATAAAAGTAGTGGTCTGTAAAAGGTCATTAAAGCTGTAAAAGATATGTTAAAGTTCACCTTGCCAAAAACTCACCCTAGAAATTTGCAAACAAACCAAATCTTCTTCAAACCAAAACCCTCATGAAACTTATAAGCTGTGATGTTTGGCTGAGTAACATCACTGAAAAGGAACAACAGGATGGACGGCATGAGGATAAGCCCTGGAAAGCACAAAAAGCACTGAATCTTCCAAAAGCTCAATAACCTTCCTCTGACCTCTGTGTCTTAATGATATCAATTACTGACCTCTTGCAAAGGGCCATAATCATTTTGTGTTTGCACAATCCAAATGGTTGGCGGTCCCACTACTCAACCCTGCACTTATTTTGATTTTGTCTGATTGGGAGCACTCAGTGACTAGAATAATGCCTGTGCAGATGTAAAAGAAGAGAGAGAGAATCAGATCTGAAAATGGAGAGATGACACCCTCTTGTGTCTGAACATGTAGCCACACTGTGAGGCGTTTAGAGAAGAAATGGCAACCAAGGACTCTCATTTGCTTTTCAAGACACGAAACAGAAAATAAAGTCCCCAGAATGTTTCTTTGGGGTGATGCCATAGAGGAACCACTTTTGGTGTTTGGCTAATGTTTTTCATTTTTTTGTAACTGAGATGTGAGTGTGGAGACCCTTTTTTAAAAGTAATATGAAGGTTTAATATCAAATGAAAAAACAGATCAAAAACCACTTGGGAATCTTTACTTTTAAAGAGTTCATTTTGCCCCCCAAGATGATCATAGCTGTCAAATTTTCAAAGGAAAGTTATAACCAGACAACTCTAGAACCTGTTCTAAGGCATGCCATTGCATGATAAATCGTCATTTTTGTCATTTTAATCACAAGGCAAACATATTTCTTTAGAATGGTGATGTGCTTGGTACAGTTGCATCAATTACACAGACATATATTTATCTGACATTTTATTTCATGAACATTCCTCAGTTCACTTTGCATGTTCACTGCGTGCCTGGAGGCTTCAACAGACATCTAACCGGCTATTCAGGCTGCCAAGTTATTCACCACATTACTTCCAGATAAGCTCCCTCATTTCACATCCCTGTATACAGCACATTTAAACAAGCAGCCACTAATCTAGATTTACAACTAAGCATTAGCCAGGCGTCGCCCCCTGTAAAAACATCAGGAAAATGCTTTTGAACACCAGGAACACTGCCTGCCTTCTGTTCAGCCTACAAAAGAAAACAGTGAAGGCTTTTGAGTTCTGTACCAAAATTTCAATGATGTCCATACCAAGAAAGGCATCCACAAGGGGATCTACACTAGCACTCTCACATCCTAACTTTCTATTAATCAAATCAACCAGCAAACAATTTGTAGCTTCAAACATGAACAACTTTTTGATGAGAAACACAACTGCAGATGATTCTGTAATCACTGAGAAAGGATTGAGAATTAACTTGAATTCATGCAAATACCACTGACCAAACCTTGCACATCACATGTCAGGAAATTACTATAGATACAAATCATTCAAGTTTATTTCTTAATATCTTTTACTATTTTTTTCCCCCCCAATAACTCATTGTTAACTCATAAACACTTTTGACTGTATAAGCTTTTAGCTTATTTGTAATTATTATAGGACAAATGAAACATTTTGAATGCATTTTTGAATATGTCTGAATTCTGGGATTGTTTGTTCAACAAAATGATTTGGAACACCTAAAGCATGCACACGAAGAGTTAAATCATCAACGGCACCATTAGTGCAGATAATTCGGTAGCATTAAGGAGCATTAATTTGTGCATATTTATCTTGTGATGACAGGAACACCGGACACAACAGAAAGGATAAAAGTGGCTGTGTCTCTTGTCCAGCATGTCCCTGTGGACAGGGAGGGTGTATCGGACACATGCCCTTATCAGTTCTCCGTCCAACGAGCAATAAAAGAAAAGCTGGGCTGGAAAAGTGATAAGGAGACGTGGTCGACCAAGCACTGAGCATCGGTAAGAGCTGGAGTGGTACACCAGCTCTCAGATATTACTCTTCAATTTGGAGGAACTCACATAAATTACACTGCAGAATCCCTTCTGGGGGTCAAAATCGGCATGCAGAGATGACTGAGAAGATAAGGTGCAAAAGAGCAAGGAAAACTTACCATCCTTTCAAAGAGTCAGAAACAAACAGAACTCTTCTGCTTCACAGTCCTCACCTGCAGACCAAGTAAAGGTGTTTTCACCAAAATGTCCCCAAAGACAGGGAAGAACTTTTGAGGACACGCCCTGTTGCTGAGTTTTTGGTTGTTTTTTTTTTAAACACACACTGTTCAGCTTTCGTCAAAACTTCCATTGGTCCACAGCTCATCCAGGCCCCTCCTGCTTTCTGTAAATGTTCTGAATAGCCAGTGGGGACAGAGGGGTGTGTCCTGATTCCTGTGGAACAGACAAAAAACGAAAAGCCATATTCACACAGGTGTGGTTCAGCTGCACATTCCAGCACACATACCTGTCAGCTGTTTATTCATCCTCATGCCCTGGAGAACTGTGCTGTCTCCCAGTGAGAGAAATATTTAGCTCACATTCCTCCACTTAAATTCCACCCACCTTACCACTAATAGCAGATTTTCACTTATACCATCATCTGTAGCGATCACAATTGCCGGTTTGTTTCATATTTTGATGCATATCTTCGTCTTTTGGTGGTCACCATCGTCACCCTTTCCCCCAACCACTAGATCCCAAGAGAAAAGGAAATCTGATAGAAAGTAATAAACGGGACCTCAGCAAATCCTTCTACATGCAACGCTTTGCATAACTTTGTGGTATTCCCTCATTTTTGGAATTTATAACATTACAGATCATGTTTTTCATGATAAAGCAGTAAAATAACGCAAACAATTGTGCCAAAAATGCTTTAATATCTGCATGTCATTCTGCCAAAGTGCGGTACCTCTACATCACAAGTTCAGCTGAGTCTTTTCAATATTTGCCTGATTGCTGCAGCAATCTAATTCTAGTTGTTCTGTCACATCTAAGCCAGCACATCTAAGCCAGCGAGTTACAATCCATATACACCTGATTGCTCAGTAGGTGCCATCGGGGTTCTTTAGAGTCTTCTGAAGAATGTTTCAGTGGATGGTTACTTAAAGAATCATTTTTGCAGACGTGAGAGCATGCAGAACCTCTTTAAAGCTTATAGAAAGTTAATATACCAATAAAGGATTTTAGAACTCTACAATTCAGAGGGGGCAGCTGGTGGCCTAGTGGTTAAGGCATTCGCCCTGTGATCAGAAAGTCCGGGTTCGATTCCCAAGACCGCTAG
>JBBPDC010000019.1:2528720-2563385 GCA_037974485.1 Hemigrammopetersius urotaenia
CACACACACACACACACACACACACACACACACACACACACACACACACACACACACACACACACACACACATCATTTGAAGGAGAAGAAACCAAACAATGACAAAAAAGAGGAAGCAGTAGAGCCAGGCCTACAGACAGCAGAGCTGAGAACTCCATCTGACAGCAATGTGACCTTGTTAACCCCAATAAACTCCTCAGCATCCTCTAACTGGCTTACATACTGGGGCATGTGGCCACCACATGTGAACTGGGTGTCTTTTCTCTTGTGAGAAACCGTTCAGGGCCATTTAACACTAATGTAATGACCATATGGATCAAGATAACTTTTGTTAACATTATAATTTAGAACATTTGCACAACAAGACTTGAAATCTTTGTCAAAACAGAGCTACAAATTAAACATTCTGACAGGGAAAATGGGATTCCTTTTCCATGGAATTTTAATGGAAGAGCTGAGAGATTGAGCCTAAGATCACAGGCCATGACATAAGAGAGGCTCCCAAGAGGGAATAGAGTTATGCAGAGGTCAAAAGATCACTTACTGGGAGATAGTGTTGGTGTCCAGGTCCACACAGCTAATGTCTGATGGAGGCTCGTACAGGTCGAAATAGCGTGAGTCCACACCGACTATGAACGGGCATGGAGCGCTGAGGACGTCAGCCAGAGCTAGTGGGCACAGAGGAATGTAGGGGCATGGCCAGTGGAACGGGAAGATCATCTAAAGGCAACACAATGAGTAGACATTCAGGCTCAGTCCATGATGAACAGAAAACCAAAGTGCAATGGACATGTGACACACATAAGGAGTAATAAAGTCCTGCAATAAAGTGTGTTGAGACAATTTCAAAAGGTTTGATTATGAATGAACCATAATAAACAAAAAAATAAACAAACACTATTAGCACCATCACTCACACACATAATAATGACTGCTGAAAGTAAAGCTGGCAGTATCAGAAATGTGCACATACAGCTCTGCTCATCAGCAAAGCACACTTACCGAAACTAGGGCTTCAGTCACACTTGTCAACACAGCTGGCCGCAAAGAGTGTACCAAAATCTTGTGCTCGGTCACAGCCAAAACCAGCAGAGTCACTGCATTCTTAGGACCAAGGTTCAGCAGCAATGTGGAGAGTCTTCCACCACTGAGATTGAACACACAGCATAGGATATCATCATGAAATATGGCATGACAGTTATATTACAAATGAAATAGGCTAGTAGAAGGGCAACTATAACCAGAGACAGTTTGTCATGTGTAGAGCAACATTCACCTGACACAGCCAGCGTGGATGAACAAAAGGTGTGTGACCTACCTTAGAGGAAGAGGAGAGGACACTGGCTGACATAGCATCAGGCTATCATGTGGTGACAACTGTGTGAAAAACATACATACCTACTTAAAGAACTGGATAGTTGGGCTAAGAAGCATCTTTGTACACACTATGTTTTAAAGACAGGCGACATCTTGCAAAGACTTGACTCACCTGGACAAGAATGCGGGGCCTTTGAGATGAAGGGAAAGGGACTTTGTGCATAAAATGAGAGATATGCCTAAAAAGAAAAAGAATGCAGCACAAGGACTAAGCATTCGTAACATTACACATTATAATTCAGTTTAATTTATAAATGTAACCATGCTAATCCAAAACAAAATAATATGATAGAGAGGCTCTCACTTCTCAATAGGCAGCGTGTGAGGTCCAGAAATTGAATAGCGATAGATAAAGGTGAGGAAACTCCGGAAGGCATCAAAGAAGGGCCAGTGAGAGAGAAGACATATGCTCTTATTGGTTTGGACTGTCACAGAATTGTCCACTTTCAGGCCACTGCCTTGCAGGCCCAGCTGAGAGCGCTGTCTGTCCGTCAAATGTTCTTCACGGTACGGCTCGTAGAACTGGATGGCCGCGCCATAGACCTGAACATCCAAGACAAACCTCATTAAATTAATGTCACAAAGAACTATTATTACAATGCTCAGAGAACACATGAATCTTGATTAGGCCATGTCTCATCCAATAATCAAAGTGCAATTTTTTGTATCTATTTTTGAGACCGTCTCCAAAATCATATTCTTCAAGGCATGTGCAATTCTTTTATTAGAGACAGTCGCTTGAGAGGCACTGCTTTGTTTTTAGGTTGCCTGTTCCTTTTCAGAGCAGCCAGATCTAAAATATCTTGACACAATCAGATGTCTTTGAAGTCAACTCCCTAAATGAATAAATTACAATGTGAATAGCCTGGGGACTTATGTGAGCACATTGATGCACCCACTGCCGTTATGTACTCTCAACCAGCCCAAACAAAGAGTTTGGCCTATACATTATTAAGCACACAAATTAAAATTTTTCATTTTCCTTAGAATTTTACTTTTTGTAGGTCATGATTCATGTGACTTTTTGATATGCTATGCACAGACCTCTTGCTGATTGAAATTCCTTGCACACAGTTCAGAAAGAAGCTAGACAATTCACCTCTTTCGCCTGTGTGTCTGATTTTATTGAAAGTCCTATCAGAGTAGGGGTAGACTTAAAGACTGAACAGAGTGCTGCATGTGCCCAAGCATGTATTCAGTGTTTTTTTACCTTCTCTCCAGAAGCTCCAGTGAGTACGAATGTAGAGAATACGGGAAGAGAGTATTTAGTGTGAGATGGCCAACACTCTATGGCAGCTCCCATTGGTAGGCAAAAAAGGGGCACTGACTCAGGTAGAGGGAACGACTCATAGTCCTCCTCAGGGTATCTTGACAAGAGACCTGTTAACAGTCAAGTATCATTAAGCTACCTTTAGCACTTCCAAATCAAACAGTACCACAATTTATACTGGCAAGTGTTCCATGTCAAAAATATATTACAGGCAAAGGGCTGAGGCAAGAGCTGAACTTGCATCCTACTAGGCTGTGCAGCCAAACTAGAACACATGAGCACTTTCCCCATGGGTTGGACATGCTCTGGCAATGAGCAGCTGTATCATGATTTCATTCCCTTTGCCCAGTGAGAGTATCAATCACCACATGACCACCACCCCTGTCTCTCTGAGGAGACGATACTGAACTCTGTCACTGTCGAGGTCTTGCCTAATGCCCACAGCTCAAAAATATTTAGTGCTATATGTAATTTAAGCAAATTTGTATACAAACCTGCTTTGAATGCAAGAGTGTTGGTTTTAGCCAACGATTTTTTGTAGCACAGGTATACAGAGGACCCCCACTGAAAACACAAACAAATCTCAGAACTAGTCCCATATGCATTTTCGGCAATCAAAGTTTTAATACAGACAAAAAGTGCTTTGTAAGTAAGAAGAGCGATGCTGCTCACCATACTGCTATTGAGGTTCTTGTCCACCCTGCAGAAGGCATGTGGTGGTGTCTCTCCTTTGCCAGGAATAATGACACAAATGTCTGTGACAGCCAATGAGGCATGAGAATGGCTCTCAGGGGCACGTCGATACGTAATGTATATCCTCTGGGAGGAGGAACTACTGAGGTTGGCTGGGCGACCCGAGGGTGTGGTCTGGATAATGTGACAGCCTGGCTTCAGTTTCTCTCTCCACTCATAGAGCACACTGCAAAATAAACAAGGGAACACACAATGTACTATTGTCAAACTGCATGAATTAGCAAGTCTTTGTTTCCAAAATATTGGGATATATACAAGGACAGAGCAAATTATTATTTACAGCAACATCTGCTTAAGTAAACATTGATATGCACAGACTGCTGTTATATATTTAGTATAATCACCTCCTGTCTTTTAGAAAGCACTGGAACAATGGAAGATTAAACACAGATGACTTACCCAAGGTCAGTGAGAGGTGGCTTGTCGCGGCCTCGTCTGTAGCACAGGAATATCTGAGGGCCCATGAGGCTGCCTCCGTTCAGCTCAGCGGGCAGGCCAGAGGGGGTGCAGTCTATGCAGGTGTAGCCCCGTGGCACCTCCTCACCCTGGGAGCGAATCACCACTGCCACATCGGTGATGGGGGCTTTGGACTGAGCTGAACTGCGTTGGCAGCCCTCCTCCGAGGTCACATCCTCCTCGAAAGGCTTAGAGGACTCGGTCAGGCCCGCTACCACAAAGTAGTCTGCTACACGTGGGCTTTTGTCCTCCATCTTCTACCTTCCCCATAGAGAGAGGACAGTATATCTGAGATGTAGGGAGGGCGAGACACGGGAAAAGAGAAAGAGAGAATGAGACTACATAAGAGAGGGGCTAATAGAGGCAGAAGAAAGTAGGACACACAAGATCTTCATTACAGGAAGTGACTCGTTTTAGAAAGTTATGTGAAACTTTAGACTAAACCATACATGCCACACATTTAAACAACACATTTAACTTTTAAAAAGACAGTAACTGACCATTGTGGATCTTCACTTTTTGCACAGAGGCATGATTGAGCATGACTAAAAAGCAGGTATTATCTAAAGAATTAATTCAAATGTAAACAAAATGCATGCATATAGGTATAAAAAAGACATTAAGCTTAAAAAGTTTTGTTAATGGTTTTGAACATGCATAAAAAAAATTCCACATTTAACATGATATTTCAGAAAACTGGTTGTGCGATGACTTTCTCTGCTCTAGTTCCATTATTGTATATTTTAGGCCTGAAAAAGGATACGACTGTCGGCTGTACGACTGACTCATAAGCCACTAACTTTGTATGAAATAAGGACATAAGGTAGCAATTACCAAGCATTCCTGCTGCGCATAAAAGCATATTTCCGATTGTACAGGCTATGGGTTTTGAAGGCATTTGTGCAATTCCTCATCACAGAATAAATGCACTATGAGAACAAACATTTAAACAGAGTGCACATTCATGTAAGAAGTGTCAATAGAATAAATCAAGTCTGATTGTGACTTTAGAAAAGTGCTCTTTCCAAAAGAACAGATGTCCCTATTAGAGATGCCACAAGCAGCTCAGCAGTTCCTCTAAATGGGGCAAGTCTGGGGATTTTACAGCACACATGTGAAAGTACCTCCTGGGTTTAGAGCAGAACTCCAGCCATATAACCAGCTGAATGATTGATTCTCTCTGCATTTCATGGTGCCATAAATAGCAGTGAGACTGTGGCCAGTGGTGTGTGGCAGTTTGCGTACCAACCTGCTTTATCACTTGCTCCCAGTGGGTCAAATATGCCAACAGAATCAGTGATAAACCTGCTGGGTCAGTGTGGGACAGGGCCAACAGGAGTCATCTACCATTGTTCAATGTAATCCAGTAATTATATGTGCATGTAATCCAAAAGACTATACTAAAATATTACTATATACTAAAACAAGGGGTATGACCACAGGTGACACTGATTTTATAATTATATTCATATATTTAGCATTCACTGTTAACTAAAACCATGCTGCAGTCAGATTTGGCTAGCATAGTCTTGGAATTTAAATAAGTGTAACATGCCTGGTCACAGGCCAAGTCTAATGTGAATGCTGTACTGCCATCTTGTGATATCTAAGACTGCTTAACATCTCACACAATGGCACTGATATCATTATTAAAGCTAATGTCCAATCCTACTTTTGTGGGTCCGCTGAGTATCATCGTTCATACTAATACAGCAGACGAGCACTTTCTCTGGTTCTCTGTAAGGTGGCCATGAGCTTAGGAGGTAATGGCTTTTCAGTGGTTTGCATTATGGACCAGCAGAGTCACGAGACAGAGCTTAAAAGCTTAGACACAAAACTGACCTACTGACAAGCTCCTTTGTGACGACCAATGACTTATTCGTACCCATGTTTATTTAAAGGAATGGGTTTGTTAGAAGAGGTGTATAGCAGATATCAGCAATGTTTGTTTAAATACAGTAGCATATTTTCATGAAGGTGACAAAATTAGTTGGTTTTAATGGAATAATCTAGACTGAGATTAAATGTAGGGAGAAAATCCTTAATCCTTCTCATCCTTATAAAACCTTGAGGCCAGAGACATATTGAGAATATGCGCCCTCTTCCCTCTCCAGCTGAGAGAAAAATCATTATGTGTTCCTGGGCTCTCCTTGCCTCTGCTCTCTATGTTTTCTTCAAAATCACTGAGTGTATGAGCTGCAAAAACAACAGCATTTCTGATCAGTTTCTCTGAGCAACAGACATGAGGCCGCCCACTATCAAACATCTCCATTACCAGATCCACCCACACCTGTGCAACAGGCCATGGGCTGCAGAAAACTCAGCTAAAAATGCGGACGCAAAACACAGCAGATGTGTCACATGTTACATGAGAGATTTAGGATTATATATAGACATAATCTCCCGGTCCAGCAACCATGCCATCCGTTGAGACTGGCAGCAAGCACAGAAAAATGATCATGCTCACCATGGCAACAATGGTAAAAAATATACATATATATAAATAAATAAAAAGTAGCATAATGCGTTTTCTGTTCAATTGAGAAGGGTGAATATTGAATACATGGTTAAAATTGAATACAAGGGTAATCTGAAATGTAAAATTTAAAGTGCGAGAAATACTAATTATAATATTCATTATAATTAGTATATTAAACCCAAAGATAATCATAGTTAAATGACAACTGTTGTTCTTTGAGAAAGTGATAAATAAAAGTTTAATTGAATATCTACTTCATTTTCAAATTGTGAGTGTCCTAAGACAATAATAACTCAATGAAAACCGTTGAGGTTGAGGAACGCCCTGAGGTAAGCAAGTTATCTGATTCAATTAACCAAACTGTTGAACCTGACTCATCACACGTTAGACAAGTCCTGACAAAAATGGGCAGGCACGCACAGGAAGTTACTTTCTTATTGAGAAACACCATGGCAACGTCTTACAGACGTGGAGGAATGCCCAGAAACATACTAGAAGCACTGCTGTCATCACAGAGCCTGTGTGGGTCCTACACAGCGGAAATCCTGCCATGAGGAACTTGCGTAAGTGCATCACTGAGTGCGTGAGCAGACACTGCCTCATTTGGGTCACTGATTAAGAAACAGGGAACACTTCTGCTCAAACGATGACTGATTTCCTGCCAGTTTCTAGGGAACTGTGGAGAAGGCAAACTGTGGACTGTAGCCTCAGGCTAACATGTACAGTAGTTCCCTTTTCACTTTAAATAGGCTCTATAGAAATCAGTCACATCTGGAGAAATAGGAAATCGTTTGGGTGATGCGGGCTCAGCTTGCAAGACCAGAATAAGGTGACAGTACTGTATAACATCAGTTAAAATACTGAGCTGTAACTCAAGTACTGTAATGATGCTGCTAAATATTCAGCTGAAATATTCACCCATGAAACAGGACAAACAAATTAAATAATCTCTGAGGATTCTCGTACCTAAACAAGAGGAGAAGTGAACACTGAAGTGAAATGACATGTTCAGTTTTGTAGAACTGCTTATACACCCCTGCCTTAGTGTCAAATTCTGCCTATGTGAAAAAGAAGCCATGGTACAAGAGTGTGCCATCCTCCAAAATCTGTATTGTTTATCCTCAGTCTTTAGGAGGCTTCCTCATGGCTGCTGGCAGGATAAGCATTGCCCTTCTTTCACCAGCCTGTGGCTCTAAGGAGGCCAAGGATAAGCCAATTCAAGGGTCTGTCAAAAACAATGAGCTTGATCTCATGCAGCTGTTTAAAAGCCAGGCTCTATGGCCCAAGGCCAGAGCTTTCGGCATGAGGGAGGTTCCTGCTAAAACACAGCTCTGGAGAAGCAGGGAGGCCAAGGGGGGAATGCAGGAAGCGGGAACTAATGCAACACACTTGGCCAAGCATCTGGTCCCGCTTAAGCCACAGAGGTGGACATTTGACTCCTCTGCACCATGGCGAGACACAAGCAGACATCCGCATACTTAGGAAAGGAGGAGGCAAGCTGTTCCTATCCCAAAATGTTTTGTCCAAGAAACTAGACTGGGTTACAGGTAAAGCTCTTACCTTATAGAATGGTACATACAACAGCATAGGAGTGTGAGGTTTTACACCTAACAAAGACTCTTTCAAACATTCTGACACACAGCTCATGTTTAGAGAAAGTATTCATAGATTTTTCTAATGAATGAAAAAAAATAATACCGTAAATAAATAAAAAGTACCATAAAAGTATGCTGAATCCGGAAAAGCCGTTTCGGTAAGAATATGACAGCGTGACAAATGTCTTAAACAAACATGCCACAAAGAAGGTTGTCTGATCACCCATTTCAGTAAACCCAACACCCAGGCTTTAGGCAAGCTGCCCTGCCCTGTCAGTGTGGGCTGGCAAGCTAGACCACAAAAATCTCATCATCACTTACGAAAAACAATGTAAGCTTATACAGCAATGCACTCCTGTGGGTGGAGTGGACTGTTACTGAGAACCTGCACAAACTAAATAACACATTCAACCAATTATAAACAACAGCAAACAATTTACATCATACCTATAAAAATACCTATAAACCCTTTAGCGTTTGCTTACGAACACCAATTGTCACATTTACCACAGGTTCAGAGAATGTCTCAGAAATTAAACATGACATAAACTCCCTCTCATGTCAGAAAAAAATCAGCAGGGACTATAATAGTTGACTTGAGTGAAGCTCTTCATCTTGACTGCCACTGAACGTGAAATTTTCAGCAATAATTCCAAACAACCCACACTTTGGTGTGTTAAGGCTAAATAAATAAATGAATATCTGTTTTTAGGTCTGAGCTCTTATCAAGAAGGTTTAGAAGTGGTATAATCGATACTGGACCATCATATTTGAAGAAGAAAGTGATCTTTTCCTTTTATCCATTAGAAATCCACAGAGTGTGTTCACATGGACCAGCCGCACTAACACGCCGATAAACCAATACTGGCAAACTGAGAGCAAAGCAGGACACATCAACCCGTGGTTGGTGGTCTGCCTTATTATTATCAAAAGGTACTGGGGGCTTCAGTGAGTCATGAGATCACATCGATGACTGCAGCAATCAAACAAAAAAACAGTTACAGCCTGATATTTATAAAAACATGCAATATCTGGTAGGTACATAGATAAAGAAATAATACATAGATACGCAGGTAAACATGGAGTTATTCGTGCAAAACGTTACATCTTGCTAAAAACACGTTGTGATGATGAAGCCCGGGCGGTTGGACACCGCCATCATGCAGGAGCCGTTAGCAAAACAATTCTGCCCATCAGCAACACACGATACGGTCCGATCACACGGATTCATTCAGTGCAGGGTGTTCCCACACCATTTTCCCTTTTAGTTATTGATTATGATTCAAACATCTAACCAAAAACCTCGTGTTTTTACAATTAGTGTTTATCAGGTGAAGAGACTTACCGTATCAGCAGAAGGGCGCTCTAACGGTCAGTTCGTTGAGTCTTCATTGAAATCAGCTCAAAACCCTGTTATTTTAGAGACAGGATATTCGTGATATTTTTCATAATTTTTAACCAAAACAAAAAAAACCCGAGCTGAATAAAACCCGTGTGTGTGCATGTATATATATATGAGAGAGGTGTCTCTCTTCATCTCCTCCTCTCCTCCTGACGGTTGGTCTTGATGCGCTCGAGCTCTCCGCGCACGCGCCGCCCGTAAAACCTGCTCAAGCGCACGTGACCCGCCAGACAGCCAAGAACGTCACCACCCCGGAGCCTGGGCACCGGGCATCCCGGTTTATGACGCCTTGCCGAAAAATACTACAGTAGCACGAGTCGACAGTACAATCTATCGATTCCTGCGTTCTAGCTCAAAAAAACCTACCTGACAAAAATATTATGAAGTGACCATTTGTCATACGCACACAGTGCGAACAATCTGACATTCTTTGTCAGCATTTAACTGAAGCAGCTGGCAGCCAGGAACACCGCACCCAGGGAGTAGTGTGTGGGAATGGTACCTTGCTCAAGGTATCTCAGTGGTGCCATCTGCAGCCCTGGGATTCGAAGCCACGTCCTTCTAATTGCAGGGGCACCTCCCCAAACACCAGACCGCCAGCCCCATTATATAAATAGTGTTATATTATTATTGTGCAACAGCTTGCTAAAGAAATTACATTTACATTTAGCAGACGCTTTTATCCAAAGCGACTTCCATTCCCTTCCTACAGGGGGCCGTCTCCTTGGAGCAACTTGGGGTTAAGGGTCTTGCTCAGGGACCCAGTGGTGGCGTGCTGAAAGTGGGAGTCGAACCCATAACCTCTTGGTCTAGAGGCAAGTATCATACCCACTGAGCTACCTCCACCCTAAATTAAAATTACCGAAGGGATTTCTTTGTCAGTCAAGGACATGTAAAAAATTGAAAGACAAGGAAACATTAATTTATTACCAGTCCAGACCTGCTCACTCCCATACTCCTACTTAGGCAACTACAGGTAAAGGTAAAAATGTACAGATTTATTCAGATTTATTAATGTATGATGAACATTCTCAACATGTTTATGACAGAAATGACATACCTGTATATGCGGATAATGACAAGGGATTAATAAAAATTGCAGTTTCAGAACAAGGCACATTTTAATGTCCATAGTCGCACAGAATGTGGCGCTTTGCTATTGTTTGTGGTTGATACTACGTTGCAACGCAATTGAGTAGAAAAAAATCCACCCTTCTGTAGATATTATCAGTTTAAATTAATGCACTGCCGAATGAGTTATTTCGTTGTTGAAAGCTGAAAGTGGGATTTTACTGAGGCACAGCATATACATACAGGGGCAACGTGCTCCGGTAAAAGGGGTCTAGCGACGCCCCTCAATAGCTGCGTACACCTTAGAGACACTTTGTGAAAGCCAAGTCGTAGCTATCCCAAATCAATGTACGAGAGTACAGGAGGGATTGGACTGAGACAAACGTTACAGAAATGGCTACAAAGTGTAATGTTTAAAACAACATGCAGGACACTATACAAAATTATTTGGACATTATTTGTTTTTCATAGTTTGGACTAGGTTCTTTATAAGAACCTTATAGGGTTCCTTATGCTTCCAGTGAAAGGGCCCAGATTCCTTTAGAAACACTCTAATATTTTGTGGAAAGCATCAGAGAAGAGTAGAAACTGTTGTAGCTGCAAATGGGGGACCAACTGCACACAGAAGTCTGTGTCTGAATGCAATGTCATTAAAATCCTTGTTGGTGTTCTACTCAAGCGTCCTAATACATTTGTCCACATTGTGTATCTTGACTCTTCTCGTTAATTGGCGAAATGCTGCTCTCACATGGTCAGTCCGAAGGAGTGCAGCGACATACAGAACGCAGAGGCATGCACAGTCTCAAGTGTGCTATTTTGTCTTTGTTGGTTGAATCAAACTTCTCAGTTTTATTCTTTGAGCAGTTATTCAAGCAACAACCTCGCTTTGTATGTGTGTTTCACAACTCGGTCCAGTTGTTTTCCATCTCTACAGACGATTAATATGTAAGTTAATGATGTGATATGGAAAGAGTACATGTGAACTACAGGCCTGCAGCTTCAGTAGTGACTTCGGAAAACAAAACACTCTTCAGGTTCCACCGAGATTTGAACTCGGATCGCTGGATTCAGAGTCCAGAGTGCTAACCATTACACCATGGAACCTCCGTGGATAGAACTGTTCATGATGTGCATAAATGCACAGTGTGGCGCGGTTTAAAATACCTGATCAGTGTGTTATATAGTCTTTTCTGCTGCCTGTGTTTGAGTGTGCATGCTAGGGCAGCTGAAATCCAGTTCTTTTTGGAATGATTTAGTCAAAAGTATCCGACATTACAGAATAAAAGACCTGTGGTAATCGCATTCCTTAATCAGCTGCTGTTATTTTATTGCATTAATACTAACAACTACTACTGATCTGATGCTAAAGCACACCAATTCTTACACACAGCAATGCCAGTTTTACACTGTTATTTTGTTACAATAATGTTCTTACACTATTGTTAATTGTATTTTTTAAATGTTCTATTGTGTGTTATCTTTTTTCCTTCTGTTGCACCAAGCAAGCAAATAAGATAAAGATCTTATCTTATGTTATAAAGACGTTTTTTGTCAAAAAGAAATGTGGTAGGTTTATTTCAATACCTGCACATTCTCAAAAATGTGGAGACTGACTTGCCCTTTCTGCCATACAAGAACAAGAGTGTTAACAAAGGCTTAGGCCACTAACTGTCCCTTTACAAGCTGTTTGGTGATTAACTATTTTTTTTAGCACAATACTTTTGGAGATTCCAAACTCTTGAATTACAGCTCAATATCAAGAACCTTGAAAAGAATAAAGAAGAACCAACACCAAGCCCTCTATAATTTTGGACAGAAAATTTGTCCCACCTTTTTTAAAGATGTCCTGGTGGTCTGCTTTATTATTTTGAACTTCATGAGGGCCAAATGAACACAATATGTTATTGTACATAAGGTCTCTGAAATCAGATTTAATTTCACTTAAACAATGTGTCAGTTTGTTAAAGTAAAATAATGAAGCAAGATGAAAATAAAGCAGATAATTAATGAATGACAGTCATAACCAAATAGTTAAAACTGGATCCCAAGAAAGGGCAAACCTGTCTCTCGAAGCTCTATCTAATTTAGTGAACATTTCTCTTATTACCAGTCAATGAATCTGACATCTCAAGTATAGACATTCTGGGTAAAAATATGGAATAAAAATATAGTTCAAGCCTAAATGATATGCTCCATTATTTATAAGAAAGAGGATAAAGTGTTGAGGCTTTATTGCAAAAGCACAAATTAAAAGTGAGAAAAGATATGCATTCCATATCTAATTATAAAACTTTCTGGTTTAAATATCAGGTATTCATCGCCACAACTAGCATCTCTCAGCCAGCATCAGCCCCACAGGAGTCAGGTGTTGCTGAGGCAGAAACTGGAACACTTCAAGGGGGAGGACAGATGAACATAGAAAAATACTGGCAAATATGTGTAGCTAATGAAGAGTAATAAGGAAAGAAATCAGGAATGCAAAATTCATGTTGACTTACAGACAAAATTTGTTCTTGTGCTTGTGAAGAAATTTCAGTTGTTTCCAACAATACTGGAAAAGTACCAGCAAACAGGTTTAATTAATGTAAGATTATGCATTTTCCTCAGAACAAAATCCATGCACTAACCTGGGGTATTGAGTAACACCTACACTATATGTGCAAAAGTACTGGGACACACCTATTTTCCAGGGCTTGGACTAGGCCCCTTACTTCCAGCGAAGGGCTTAATCTTAATGTTCCAGCATACCAAGACATTACGGACAACACTGTGCTTCCAACTTTGTGGATACTTTGGGAAAGACTACATATTAGAATTGATGTATTTGAATGTAAAGTCATAAAAGTTCCGCATTTGTTTTGTTTTTTTGAGTGGCTGGTGGTCTGGTGGTTAGGGAGTTGCCCCTGCACTTTGGTCTGTGGGTTTGAATCCAAGGACTGGTAGTGACCCCATTGAGATGGTTCCGTTCCGACTTTCTTCCTGGCTGCCCGCTGATTCACTTGGGTTAAATGCAGAAAAAGAATGTCGTGCTGATCACACTGTGGTGTGTTCACGTATGACAAATGGACGCTTTACACTTCCTGTAATGGTAAGGTGTCCCAAATGCTTTGCAACTCGAGGTCCGTCTAGGCCATGACTTGTATTTTGAAATGGTGCTGATGGTTTTGAAGCCCTGGTCGAGGTTTGTCCATTGCTAACTGGTTAGCATGGCTACCGCCTGATCAGTCTGACTGCAGTGCCGCAGCCGAGCGGAGGGTGGACACTTCTACTCGCCCAGTGTTTATCCAGCAGTGTTTCACCTTTGTTTTGATAAAAAATGGGAACAAGAGACGACGAATACGACTACTTGTTTAAAGGTAAATGACATTTACCCACCATTTGGAGAGCCTGTTGTTTATTTTCCCGATTGTTTAGTTAGCAAGGCAGCAGCTAACTGCTACTAGGGCTAGAACAAAATTCCAACTGTCTCCATCGAGGGTAGCTAGCCTGCTCACTGCTAAAAACATTACAAGCCAACTTATTCCCTCCCTCCGTGTCTGGCAGTTGAATGGACATTGACGTTATTGAAAGACGTTTGGGTTAACTGTTAGCTTAAATAGCCTCCTCAGCCCAGAGACGCAGTGGGGGCGCATATGTTGTGGCTAATATTATTTGAACGGCATCCAAACATTGTTTCCAGCACCACACCTTACAGGAGAGGAACAGTGTAGCAAACGTAGCCAGTTGGAAATGCTCGGTGCTCTGCTTAATCTCAGAATCCCCTGTTGTTAAGGAAAGCAAAGCTAAATAGAAAGAGGAACTGGGAACACTGGCGTACTAGCTTACATGGTGTTGCTTTAGTTCTTATGTACTCGCAAGGCAACTGTTCTCCTGTTGCTAGCTAGATTACAGTAGCACATTTCTTTTTTTACTGATTAATTTGTCCAGACTGCTGTCAACAGAAACACAACAAACTTCGTGCCACATCAGCTGTAAAAACGGCTACATGTCCACAACAAATCAGCATTAATCTGATCACCATACTCAGTTTGGTGCGTTCTAGTTTAGAAAGACGTATAAGCACCAAATTCTGTTGCTAATGTTTTCTTTCAATTTGCTGTAATGCGTTTTTTATAGTTTAAAATGGTCTGTAATAGGGCAATAATATTAAGAAGGCCATAGCTTTGATAAAATACATCGCTCTCTAGAGGAGACCAGGTGTAGGTGCATTTGTTGGCTTTTAAGCATTCATATGTTTTGGAGAAAAAGTGCTGGAGGATGGCACTAGTGTAGTAATAGACAAATAAACTTTTAGTATCTGAAGCAGAGACTATCAGTCTGTTGTCACTGCTTCTAAGTATAAACTGATCAAATTATCCCCAGCATTTCCCACAGTGTTGGAGCTCCTCTCATGTGTGTCTTCTGGAGGTAAACAGCTTCTGGGGGTAAAACAAGTCCAAGACTTAAGCACGTGTTCATTGGACTCTAGCATAAATTGAATCATCTGTATGCCTTGTTTTGAAGTGGTCCTGATCGGAGACTCTGGTGTGGGGAAGAGTAATCTTCTGTCCCGTTTCACCCGTAACGAATTCAATCTGGAGAGCAAAAGCACCATTGGAGTGGAGTTTGCCACTCGTAGTATTCAGGTGGATGGGAAGACGGTTAAAGCCCAGATATGGGACACGGCTGGGCAGGAGCGCTATAGAGCCATCACCTCAGCGTGAGTAACACTGCCACTCTCACACACAGCTTGGGAATGTGCCATGGTAAAGATTTGGCAGTAAATTTGATTCATGACAGATGTCCATTTAAACTCAAAGTTCAAAACAGCACATTTACTAACTGTGTGTGTTCAGTCTTTTGTCTATGTGAGGTGCCTTCCTCCTTTCTAGTTACTGTCTTTTGGTTTGAAGGTATTACCGTGGAGCCGTGGGAGCCCTGCTAGTTTATGACATTGCTAAGCACTTGACCTATGAGAATGTGGAACGCTGGCTGAAAGAGCTGAGAGATCACGCCGACAGCAACATCGTCATCATGCTGGTCGGCAACAAGAGTGACCTGCGTCATCTCCGGGCCGTGCCCACCGATGAAGCACGTGCATTTGCAGGTCAGATACGCACATGGATGGATGCCTTGAACTCCCTAGTGCTGTGTTCTTTCACATTATGACCTTGTTTATAATGCCATTACTACAGAAATAATCCGGTAAAAAAGGGTGAAGGCTACTTTTGTCATTTTAAAGCAGCTTGGTGCTCTTTTTCCTGTGACTGTGAGATGCTATCTTAGTGGATGAATGTTCCTTGTGTCTACAGAGAAGAATGGGCTGTCTTTCCTTGAAACATCAGCTCTGGATTCCACAAACGTGGAGACAGCCTTTCAGACCATCCTGACGGGTGAGTAGTTTTTAGTGCAGGAAGTGAGGAAGGTGCTGGCATGTCCTTTTGGTTCCTTATCTTCAGTGTCAGGTTAAGGCTGAATCTTTTTTTTTTTTTTTTTTTTTAATCCAAAAGGGTGACTGGATAACAAAACATGAGAATTAAAACTGGTGGGCAGAATTGCATACAAAAATGCTTGAGAAAGTTTCTGAGTGTGTGTGTGTGTGTGGTTGAGTGTGAGGGAGATTTTAAGTGACTGCCTTTTGGCTGAAGGCCATATCCTTATGAATGACTAATCAAAGGCCTGGCCTTGCTGGGGTTGGTCCTGTGAGTTCCTCTAGCCTGACGTGACCGTAATAAAAAGCTTCCTGCTTGTGTTGCTGCTCTGTTAGTGAGCCTAGCCTTAATGTCCTTTCTGCAAAGGGAACTCAAAGGATACATTTTTAAAAGGACATCAGATATAACACAGTAATTACATTACCTTCAGGCGTCCTGTGAGGTTTTATGGGTATGTGTAATTAAAAAAGCATAATGAGCTCAGATTCTTCATTTATAAAACATCTTCTGATCTTGAGGCTGGTTTTGGCTATGCATACGCTGATCTGTGGGTCCGTGAACTAAGCAAAGTGATCCCCAAAAGACTCGTGTTTTGAGCTTAACTAATAACCTCTAGCTTTGGGTCAGTAGCTAAGCTGTGGTGTTTAAATTTCACCTCATCCCACAGAAATCTATCGCATCGTGTCCCAGAAGCAGATGTCGGACCGCCGGGACAACGACATGTCACCTAGCAACAACGTGGTGTCCATCCAGGTGCAGCCCACTGAGAATAAACCAAAGATGCAGTGTTGCCAGAGCATCTAGCCCCCTCCATGACCCTCCTCCGGGCCCACCTGCGGAAGCCTTCACCCCCCTGCCCCTTCCTCTCTTCACACCCCTCCCTGCCCTCTCCCTCACCACTTCTTAAAGACTGCTTTGGTTCCGAGACACAGCTGCGTGGCCGAGCTTGAGCACAGAAGCTGTGTTTCTAAACCTCAGATCTCAAAAGCATCACCACCTGCGCTCTGGACTAAGCTTAACAATTTTGTTTTTTTGTTTGTTTTGCCATGGTAGGCTTTTATATTGCAAAGTTTTAATAATCGGTCATGCTGATGTACACAGATATGTCTTAATATATTATTTCATTTAGCGAAAAAGGTGCAAGGTTCGTTGTTGTCTGTATCTTAAGAGGCCGTCTCCTGTTTGTTGCTGAGCCTTCGGCCTGCAGTATTGGAGGTGTTGTTGTATCACAGCATTGTGATCTCCGTTAGGACGTATTAGACAAGCATTAGGTCCCAGAGACCACTGACTTCTGCATCTTTGGCTGTGGCTGCATTTTAAGCATATCACTTTGCATGTAAACGTAAATGCCAGCTTAGGCATGCTTTTCACACATTTTGACAGGCAGTAGCTTTTGCCCATTGGACGCCATGATGGTGGCGGCTCCTGTGGCAGAATATGCTTGCATGCTTTATATCAGCATCAGGAGAAGCGGTGGAGAGGTGAAGGAAGAGGACTTTAGCTATCAGCACAGGGAAACCCCCAAACATGGTTTTCACGTCAACTTACGGCTCCTGCTGCCGCTGCTACTGCTGCTTCCATTCATCTCGTGCTTCTCTTGCGTCTTTTTGCGGGTAGAGTAGTGGTTCTAGTGCCTTTCTCAACGGAATGTCACACGGGGACGCCTCCAGTTTTGCGCATGTGCTACCACTGTGGGGGTTTTCTGCGGCCCTCTCTCTCTGCGCAGCAGTGCCATGAGGCATTCATCACATGATCTTCTCTAATGCTATAATAGCAGCATTCATACTATCTGGTGTGACTGTCTTGTTTTTTTTGCCCCCTGTCCTTTGTTGTGATATCAGTTTTTGCCCTAAGTGTGTAATATCTTGTAGCCAGGTTAAATCTGTGGTAAAGAACAACTTTTGTCAAAATTTAGGAACTAAATTTGCCGGAGTATCTGTGTGTGACATATTTCAAATGGAAGTGTTGAATTTATGACTGTTTATGATATCGCCACATTTTGACAATTCGACAGTACTCTTATTATGATTGTGCTGTACCTCTAACACTTACAAAAGTAGTATGACAAGTGAAATCATTGAGAGTCTCCATACACGCCCTTTAGAACATAGAACAAAGAACACGTAGCACATGAGATCCTAGCACCCCCAAGGTATCACTCTCTTTAGTTTAAGGAAGAAAGGCAGGAGTAAATAATGCTCATCTGACCACCACCACATGCAGTAGATATGTGATAGTTGTAGACTGGAGCTGTTCTGTGTGTTTGCACCAAATACAATATTCCTGAACTAACCCACACTACAGTTAATTATTTAGACCTTTAACAAGTATTTATTCTGTGGTAGCCAACTGATTTATTAGCCTATTATTGTGCCCATTATGTAAGATTCTTGGAATTTAAGAAAGTGGAATGTCAATGGATAGAAAATGACCAGAATAAAATTGAGAATGTATTATGTATTGTAGCCCAGTATAATCTTGTTGTGATTGTAAAATCAAGCATTCCTCTGACTCAGCATATGTGAACATAAACACAAGCTGCAGTGGTTTTGTGCTTCATAGCAGGCTAAGTAATAGACTAGAATATTGTGTGTGAAATAGAAGTTTTAGTGCAGACTGGAACTGTAATGCATGGTATATTGTGGTTGCACCAAATGACCTCGGAGCACATCAGCTACTCAGAATGTTATTTTTAACCAATGTCCACCTAAGAGAATTCTCTTTGAAATAGAAAGACTCTAAGTGATGACTCTTTAGGGTTAAACTGGTTAAGCCCTTCCAGACTGCGGTAGCCGATGTAAAAACACAGAATCAGACTGAACAGTGTTGAATGCCAAGTGTATAGATGTCAGCCATTTCACAGTTTTTTCAAAAATGTGACCCCAGGTGTGTCAGGCTTTGCTGTGTATGAGTGTAGTAATACTGTTTTGTAAAACAGAATATAATTACTTTTGTGAAGGGCCACATCATATATGTACAACATTTGGCACTGTGTCTTTCTCTATGCGTTCTGTTTGAATGGTGTCGGGCCTTGTTTCAAACTGACCCTTGAGACCCTGAATCTGGGTGTGTATCTTACCAGTAGAAGCACGAAGGGCTGTGCCAATGATGTGTGGGTACAGATGGCACGGCTAGGCCCAGCCTAAGCACTGCACATAGCTGGTGTGTCTTAATTAGTTTACCTGGAATATCGTGTTCTGACTGTCGGTTATCTTTCACGTATTGCCTCAAGAACATTTTTTTTGTTTGCGCTGTACTGTGATTTTTTTTTTGTATTATTGTTATTATTATACTATTACCCTATCCACTGTAATTCCAATTTCAAAGTACAAAATAAAAGAATGGTTACACAAGTAATTTGGTTGATTTGTGCTGACTATGTGATTAATGTGAAATCGATTTGCTTGAATCCCTTTTTTTTGCATTTCGAGACTCCTCATCCTTTGTACATACATTTTTAACTGCTTAATTGAAACACTCTTATTTCAGTTCCCCAAAACTCAGTGTCCATCATTGGAAAAACAGCAGAAGTGGCTAACCTTCAGGAAAGGAGAAGTCTACAGCAGTGAGCTAGTTTGAAAAAATGTACAAATGAACAGTATGTCACAGGTGTGAGGGCCACTGTCAAATGAGACTCTTTCATCATCAGCTTTATTTTGAATTTTGTAAGAAAACATCAAGCAGCATTTAAATGACCTAAAGATGAAATCAGTTCTGTGTTCACAAACAGCCCATATGAGCTTAATGTAAACATACTCCCCAGCTGTAGATAGGTGGGTAAACTGCACTGTTGTCCCTATGTGCGATTGTCTGTATGTTATTGCTTTAGTGAGGGGTATGCAACTACATTTGGAACATAGCACAAAGTAAGATAGCAAAGCAGTTATCAAACTGAATGTCTGAAACAAGAAATGTTAAGTGTGATTTTGCGATATGTAGATGATCTTTGTTGTGATGCGTATAGCTAACTGGTGTATATTTTAAATGTGTGCACAAACTGCACAATGACATGAAAATAATTAAGCATCATTTAGTATAATTTGCTCATGCATGACTTTCCTTTAAACTTTACAATAGAAAGAAAAAGCATCACTTGTGCAAATAAATTACAAATAAATACACCATAAATACATAAATAGAAAAGAACCCTTTTTCGAGACCCACTGACTGGTATTTAAAAAAATACAAACAGGGAAATAAAATCTGTGTGTTTACCAAGCGAAGTAAAAGAAAACAAACTTAGCACTATAGTTTAAGGACTTCTCACACATTCACATAACATTACACCTGCTAACTTTATATAGTACCATCCATAAAATATTTTATATGAAACAGCAGGTTGACAGACAAGTACCATTAGTGACATTGCACAAGTTATACTGAGCTACAGTTGTTTTCATCACTGTTAGGATTTAAAATACCTTATGAATGTGGTTTAAATCTTGTAAAGTCTCATATACTATAGTGTTATCAAAAATTAGTTCTTAAAAACATCTTTTTTTGGTAATCATCTGTTTACAATAAGAACTACTTACTATTTAGCCATGCTTTGTCTCTAAGGGTTTGAAGTCCTCTTTAACTAGTGAATGGTCGAGGTTAACAACTGCACCTTGGCTCCAAATGAGAGGTTTTGGGTCAGTCACAACTGACTGGCAAAGAGGAACCGATGATGACAGCTTATCTTATTGTAAAGAATTTGAGCCATCTATTAGGCCTCGTCCACACGGACTTTTGAATTGTGGTTAAATGAATACGCTCTGAATGCCACAGGTGTTTTTGTAGTGTTTTGTATCTGCGCTTGATTGACTTCAGCGAGGCGTCACACTGGTGTTCGTCTCACGCAGTTTAATGCCAGCCTGCAGCCCAATGTGTAGTTTCCTGTATTTACCTCTGGGGGCAGTAATTATTTTCTCCAGATTGTTTACATGTTGGAACATCTTGATTTGTAGTTCTACATTGAAAACATGGATCCCTATTCTTTGTTAAAACGTACAATTGATGTTCTTGTTTTAAGAATCCTCCTGATACGGCGCTGTAGGCAGGAGAGGAACAAACATTGTCAAAGGGACGTTTTTTGTTCTTTCTGATGACAAGCGAAGATTTCTGCAGAAGTTCTATAACTACATTCGCATGTCACTATGTGTGTAATGTGCATTTCAGCACATTACACACCACTCAACAAATATTTGTTGCGGTTCCCAGAACACTTGAATCATGGGACATATTCGGTGCCATGTTAACGTAATAGCAGCATTTTCTTCGTCTTTTTGTGCGATTTCGGCAGAAATTGACGCCAAAAAGACGTTGCATGCGAATGCGCAGCCCACCGAACGTGGGGCTGAACGCCCATGTGAAAGCTTCGATTTGCTCCAATGAGAAAAATGCTAAGTCCGCGTTTACCTCGCGCCAGAAAAACCCAAAAACGCCTGATTCAGACATCCGTGTGGACGAGGCCTTAGTGTACCACAGATACTATATACATGAGAAAATCCCATGAATGTTCCTTCCAAGGCTGAAGACTGCACTCATATGCCGGATTTGAACGACATGAGAGCACTTTGCTGGTCCCGTAATCCACAGCATTATTTACAATTTTACAGAGTATTTTGTGTGTTCCTCATCTTATTCCTTCTCTTTAGTTCAGTTGTTTCTGCACAGAATGCAATCTTTTCGTCCAGGGAACTGAATTCAGATAAGTGAGTAATCAATAATATCTGTCCCAGCCATGTGCGTGAACACACAGAAATCCGCCACAATATGGTATTACTGCCTTTATATCCATCTTCTCATGCATCTGTGTGCAAGTAGGACAGACATTAAGATCTGATGAGATAAAAAAGATAAGCAAGAGAAGGTCCTGCAGAGTCTGGTGGTGGTGGTTGTATTCTCGAGGTAGGCTGAGGCCTGGTTTCTACAGCAAGGAGCTTGGTGGGCTGTCTGGAGGTGGTGGGCTGTGTGGGGGGCTGTGGCGCATGGGCAGGATGTCATAGTGGCCAGGGATGTGGCTGTTCCGGGGGAGGTCATATGGATTCTGGGAGAAACCGGTCGCCAAGCCATTGGGTCCCTGCAGAACACTCACTGTTGGTTCTGAGAGAGATGCAAGAAACAGGAGACAGAGGTTAAGTGTCTGCTTATATATCTATACATATTTATTTCTGTATTCAATAACAGAATTATTAAATTCATTAACTACTGCCCTTATCTCTCTTTCTTTGCTTTATATCAACTTTGGTACACACCATTGATCTAACCATGCCAGGAAATATGTCATGGCAAATATGCTGTCATAAGTTGTCGTGAGAGATTGTGACCATTAATATAACAGTGTCATGTACCATTATTGCCAGGGCATAATTACAGTTAGGCCTTACTAGATCCAGATTGATCACAGGCCTACTTGATGAAATGGAAAATAATTTTTATTAAGCTATATTTTTAAAGATAATTAAAGTGTTGCCATTGTATAATTTGTTTTCTATCAGTGCATTAGGTTAAATCAAAATTACTGTGCTCTCTGCGAAGCTTCGACATATTTTTTCAGCCAACCAATCACTGCTGAGCACAGGTTTCTATTCACCATTAATAGTGAATTAATGAGTGAATTTGAATGATATACCAGGGGGACTGTTTTTTCCTCATTTTAAGCCAAAAACAGACTTTTTCATGGCCATGTCCTGGCGGCATGTGTTTGCTTAGGCTGAGGATGTTTAGGTCTTTAAGTTTGCTGTGTTGTTTTTCCTTATCTTTGTATATTCAGCTTGTAAGAACCACGTATTCTTTGTTGATCACTTACCACAAAGTTCCAAACTCTGACCGTACGGCTGCACCTAATCCTATGATCACAATGCACTTTGCCAAGCATCGACTTAAAGTTTAAAGAATAACGCCACTGGCCTCTGGAGCAGTAGAAACTGGAATGATGATCGGGAATGATTAATGCCAAGAGAGCCCTACCTACCAGAACCACAGTGCCGACAGTAAATGTTAGGTGCAGAAGGGATAATGGGCTGGGGCTGTTTTTCAGTGTTTAGGCCAAGAGTAATGTTAATGCTACCACATACAAAGACATTGTAGACAATTCTGCTTCTGACTTTGTGGAAACAGTTTGGGGAAAGCCCTTTCCTGTTCTTGTATGATTGTGCCCCTGTGTACAAAGCAAGGTCAGTAAAGGAATGACTTGACAGACCTCCACTCAACAAGTAGTCAGGACTTTTTCAGCAGGCAAACAGTAAAATCTAAAATCAATGGTTGTCTTTTTATCTATAACGTTACAGTCTCAAACTGTAATTATATAGGTTATGGGGAATGTTACATGTTGTGGGGAATGACCAAAAAAAAATCACACACACCATGTGGTAAAAATATTACATGAGTAATTAACACCTTGCATGAGCACGAGCCCTTTACAAACTGTATGAAATGAGATGTCAACACTACACACATGCATAGATAAAGGTCTTTTTCAAAAAGCCCTATTTCTTTGTTGTATGTCCAAGACAGTATAATGAACAAAAAGTAATCTCAGTCCTAAAACCAACACCACAACCATTAATTTAGGAATGTTTGACTTAAACACGTGCATCCAAAATTCACTGTTAGCAATTAAGCTTGTAGTGTTCATATCTGCTTCTGTGATGGCTGCCTGAGGGCCTTCGCTGCTGTTAACTCACCGACGTCATAAACGTTCCTGTTTGCAGAGGTCAGGGTGGTGCTGGTGCTAGAACAGAATGTCAGGTCTCTGTGTGCAGGAGACTTCATCTCTACGTAGCTGCTTTCTGTGTGTTTGCAGGCCAAGCCTGGTGGATCCCGGATAGTGGCATAGGGGTTCTCACTGTTTAGAGAACAGGAACTGGAGCTGCACATGGATGTCTTAATGTAGTCTGCATGTAATACAAACAAAAAATATGACTAAGACAAAGTGAGGAAAATGTATAAAAAGAATGACCTTCTCTTGCTTCACATTACTTGGCCATATTTGGCTTTCTAAATGACTTAAAGTATGACTGGCTGGACTATTGACCTGTGCCAGATTTCATATAATCCCTCACGGCAGCATCATTGGGACAGTAATCTTGTTAGAATGCAGGGCCTGCACACTTTCTGCACTGCTGACTATAAGATGTGTGTCACATACAGCTGTTTTTTTTGCAAAGCTGTGGGCTAAACTGGTTGTAGGCACATGCATTACAAGTATTAGTAATAAGGAAGGAAATCTAATGCGATACACAGAAAACTATTGAGACTGTTTTCCAAACTGAGTTGCGTTTAACAGAAACACCCACCTTATACCTATTGGACATGTTTTGAGGTGGACCTATATATGCAGGTATATAGTTACTGGCTGTAGCTTATCAGTTTATCAGTTTATCAGCTACTCTGCCTCATGCATTAATGAAAAGGAGCCACACGAGCATCACTTAGCAGACATTATGTGCATATATTACTGTTCTCACACAGTGAGACCAACATAGAGTCATGGGAGTTATTGGGCACTTCATTTTAGATACACATTTTAGATCTTGCTTTATATACAGATATATACATTCATTAGCGATTTTTTTAGGTGTACTTTGTAATTTCCACTTACTGTGTTTCTATAGTTTAAACACCGTTTAATATGCAGTTTTTAAAACATTTACCATGAAAGAGATGTACTTTGACTGTTAGGTGTTTGGGGGTACATGTCAAAGTACCATCCATATGAATGCCAGGACCCAAGATTTACCAGCAGATTATTGCCCTAGAACATTCTTGTGTCATCTCTTCACCCAAGCTAAATGATGTGCAAGCACACAGCCATAAACATGACATGGCTAGAAATTATTACCTTGAAGCAATAGAAATTCTTCTATTGCTTCATGGTACAGTTTTGATGTTCACATGCCTCTTGTAAGTGCTTTTGAGAGTGGAAAGGTGTCAACATGAGCACTGTGACTGGACTGCAGCTTTGCAAACATGTACGTAGAAAGCTTAGTAGTGCACAGTATGTTCACAGTATGTTAAATAGGTCTTGGGACCCCATGATCTTGTGGCCAGTTCACCTGTTATCTTTCCATGGATCACGTTTAGGCTACTAAACACTGCATACCAGGAACACCCCAAAAGAGCTGCTGTTTTTGGAGATGCTCTGGAGATGTTTAGCCACATGTTTGGCCATTGTCGAAATCATTCAGATGCTTGCCCGTTATATATGTATACTTTCAGGAGTTTGTTTGTGACAGTTAGCAATACAGTTTAGTAGGTCTAGCAGATATATTTATTTAGTAAAAATAATGCTAATTTAGTTAATGAAGAAGACAGCTTCTTCATTCTGCCTTATAATGTTCTGCATATTAAACCATTTAACAGCACATTCCTGATGTAACATGTCCTTGACACTAACTAGTATAAAGCACTTAGCATATAATGGGTCTGGTTGTATCAGCAGGGCACCTCACCCTCGAAGTGGAAAAAACTTAGGCCAGTGTCTAACTGTTTGAAGAAAGTGTTTTTAAGAAACTGGCAATGTTTTTGAGAAGTGATTTTCAGTCCGTCTGAAAAGGTCCAACTGGCTAATTATTAATAATAGCTGCCGGCACCATTACACTTTCCCCACCTTTCTGGTGCCTGTCTCAAACAGGTGTCCCATGTCCATTAGACATCCAACTATGGGCCCTTCCATCTGGGGCATTAAGAGTCATTCCTTTCTGTCCACTTTTGGTCCAATCTTGACGATTCAGCTTTTTAAGTGTAGGCCATGTTTCAGCATTCCTGATATTCACAGTGCCTTAGAACACATGACACCTTGTGTTTCAGGACATTCATTTCCAGAAAATGGTGGCACTAGAGCATAAAGAATATTTCATGCTAAATTCTTTGTCTTTTGCAGTTAATTTTTGCATTTTATTCTCAGAACTTTTTGCAACTCTGTAATTGACAAAGTGCTTATCCATTTATCTACTTAATAGTGTGGCCATTTAAGGAGTGTTATATATAGCTGATTCATCTCTTTTCAGTATCAGTAAGATCATCCTTTTGCCTCATGTGACCCATAGAAAAAGTTACCTGACATAGGATACTCTCTCTCCATGATCTTTATCTCATTATAAAAGGTACTTTGGATAGGTCCATATGATTTGAAGTTGAAAAAATGTGCTTGTAGCGTACAGATGATTATAATACCAACTTACGTAGTAACTGTGTAAATAATGTTTATACGAAAAGTTCAAAAACAGATAATAATTACTGGTGTAGCGGTGTAGTGGTGGGCTTTTGATTCAGTGGTCAAACTTTTGAAAGCTTCTCTACTGATCCAACCTGATCCAGTCTAACCCACTGCAGCTCCCTTTGTCAGACTGTTTACATCAGAACCGAGCCAACATTGGACCTGAGAGATCAATTTGAGAAGGCGCTTGCAAGAGCTTGAGTGTGTGTGTGTGTGTCTGGAGAGTGAGGCTCCGGGGGAGGCCAGGGATTCACATTAATCACAGGCACTGAGACGCACACAGGCAGAGAGGTCTAAGGGCTACAGGCCTTAAGTGGATGCTGAGGGCTGTCAGGAAGCACAGTGGTCTCAATGTAACTACCCAAAAGGTCAAGCAGCAGAAAGCTAGAGGACATACAATATAGTTTACCATTTTCTTTTTGGTTAGGTACATGACATGCTGCATACAGTTGCATGCCAATAGTATACACACACATAGTATAGTGCTATGAAAAAGACCTCTGTTTTTGCATATTTGCCACACTAAATGGTTTCAAATCCTCTTACAAAATCTACTATAAGAAAAGGAGAACACAAGGAAACATGGAATTGCTCTAAATTACCATTTAATTTGTTCTATGTAGTAGAAAAAGATTTATGTCATTTTATGTCAACCTATACCACCCATGTAAAAAGTGGTCATACAATTAGACATTAATCAGTCTTCCCCACGGTTTTGGAGAATTCTGAATCATTATTTGAGTTCATTTAACTCAGTCACACTGGAGGGCTTTCAGGGTTGAAATGTCCATTTAAGGTCCTGACACATCTTGACTTTGACAAGGGCACTCTAAAAGCCTCATTTTGTGCCATTCAAAATCCAACTGTTGTGCTTCAGATCATTGTCTTGTTGCATAACCCAATTGCGCTTGTGCTTCAAACCACATATCAATGTCCAGACATTCTCCTGTCAGCCTTTATAAATGCTAACTTTATCCTGTCATTCCTAAGATTTTTCAGTTTGTGATATCCTTTGATTCCTCCCTTTGTGACTGCACTTTTGGAGGAGTTTTGGTAGGCCGTCCACATCTGGTATGACTCACCACCATCCAAACTTTTTCTCTGCTCGTTAAGACCTTTCAGACTACTTCACATTGCTTCAAAGGTTCTATTTAAATGATGTCCAGATTCAAAAGGTCTGGCAGTCAAGTCCAGTTGTGTCTAGTAATCCTAATTAAATGGTTCATTGGCTGACTGAGTAATTATTTACTAATTATTTTTTCACACAGGGCCAGTACATGATTATAAAAAATGCATTTTGGGTTTACTAAGCTCATCATTGTCTTACATTAAATTTTGGTTAAGGACTTAAAACAATGAAGTGTGACAAAAATGCAAAAAATAAGACATTTATGGTTCTATATATGCACTTTCTGGGGTCATTACCTTTACCCATTCGAGTAGTTTTGTTGTCCTGCAGTGTTAGTGTTTCCTCTCGTGTCACACCTAATTATGTGAAGCACACACACAACAAATAAAATGTCTTATTAGTGAAATAATTGAATAATATTATACAGCTGATACATATAAACAATTACAAACAAAATGAGTAACTTAGGGAAGTTACTAGAGAAGGGAACCCAAATATCTTTAAAGGCAGTATTATAATCAACATGGGCCTGACAGGTTCCAGGTTTCTACACAGTTTCCAATAAAAGACATAGGCAAGCTTAAGGGGAAATGCCAAGCTGAACTATAAGGATTTGTTATAGAAAAGAAAAACAGTATTTGGAAACTACAATTCATACGTGAAACACTATTGCTAATATATACACTCAGCAAGAGATTGTTGGTGCACACAGCTAATAATGTTAGTGCTCAGTGATCTATATGTATATATTACTTCATCTCTACATGCTCACTGCAACCGGATTTCCCCTATGGGAGCTACATTTTTTGTCCTGCTAAGGTGGTGTTTGTTACACATAGGAGAAAAACTGTGATGATTGTATAGCAAGCTGTACGGTCTAGTTCCATCGACAAAATTAACTACAGCTGCAACATGAGAGCTCAGCCACAAGAGCAGATTGTATAAAAAGAAAGCTGTATGATGAAATCTCTCTTTTAAGATACCCTTTTAACCTTTAACAATTTTTAAAGATATATAATTCTCTTCAATGGCCAGTCATTAAAAAATTAACGTAAGAATGTCAAGAATGTAAACTTGACCTCATTTAACATTAGCTGGACTTTCCTTCTGATAAAGTTATGTGAATATATTTGCATTTCTTCCTGTTTTAAGAGTAAATAGGCTCTGTGAAAACATGATAGTACACTGGTTATCAACCACTTGCACAGCTGCAAAGTGCCCTTTGTTTGTCCTTTAGTCTACTCTGTTCAGAGCTTACAGTTTGCAATGTGGAAATAAAACACTTTTTTGCCAGATGTTTCAAAGAACAGTTTATATTCTCTTTCTGTGATAAAGTGCAGATCTCAGGAAAATTAATCAAATGTCCATACATTCATTTAATCTGTCTTCAAAATCCAAAATCCAAAGTGAACCCGTGGTGCCAAAATTGTAGAAGCAGATAGTATTTGAAATAGAATCCTATTAATAATCAATGATATGTGTGGATACTTGTGCTTTGTGCGCATGCAGAGTCTTGGCCGTTGTCCGGGAAACAAAAAGTGAGGTGACGAAATTAATGATTTTGAAAATTGAGGGGATATGAGCCGCCTTGCTATAATGGTTCCAGCGCCCATGCTTGAGTACTTGGTTAATCATTCATAGGGTCAGTATTTTAATACTGAAATCACTGTTTGGGTATTCCA
Source organism: Hemigrammopetersius urotaenia (assembly GCA_037974485.1). NCBI lineage: Eukaryota > Metazoa > Chordata > Actinopteri > Characiformes > Alestidae > Hemigrammopetersius > Hemigrammopetersius urotaenia. Next base: position 2,557,550 of record JBBPDC010000019.1, read on the forward strand.
AATAAGTAAGCACATTAAATCATACTTTTAGTATGATTTTAGTATAAAATATATGAATATGAATATTATGTACTTGAGTGCCAGCACACATATGTAGTATTTATAGCATTATATTATAATAAATACATTAAAAAAAAAAAAACTGACTCTACTTCCGCCATCCTCCATATCTACAAAATGACTACAGAATGTTACCATGCCAGCCTTGCATTTTATTTCAAGATGGCTGTCCATCTTGAGCATACAGCAAAAGTACCTGATTTAAACAGTGTTTAAAGAAAAAGGACTTATAATAAGGTAAACTTATTCAATTTTCCAGCAGAATTCCTTTTAAATATGGTCATCTTTTCATTTAACAAGAACCTCTACCACAGAGAAAATAATGTCATGTTTTATTGCAGTCAGGTGAGCTTACTGCCTCTCTGTCTGAACTTGAACTCTTGGGTCATGTAATCTTAGTTCCTCTGAGGGCGGGTTGCAGAAGCTGATGGAAATACCCAACCCTGAGCTCAAATCCCCACTGGCCTCATATGTGCTGCGGCAGCCTTATCATCTGGCCTGCACCCGGACATAATGGGGTGAGGAACCTCGGGAGGAGGGGCACTAAACTAATGAGCTCCCTTCTCTCCCCAGCCCACGGTGACCCTGGGTAATGTAGGCTGTGAAGGATTTTTTTTTGTTTGTGTGTATGAGAGAGTACCTACAGCGAGTACCTATTAAAACCACAGCAGGGGAGGTCACATGCAAGTGCCGGAAGCTTCTATTAGTGCAAAACACTTGCCATCAGCACTCACTGCTGCCCAGTGGAGGATGGCCGGCCCTCATGCCGTGTCTATAATGCCTGGAGAGCAGCTACTGTATGTAGCAACATGGAAAACTAATTTCATTCTTCAATACGTTTGTGTCCGTATGTTGTAGGTTTAGCGTAACATGGCAACAATCTGCTTTGAATTTATATAAGCATTTCTGCATGCAACACACTCTCACCCAGTATTAAGAGCAGAGTTTAGCAGAGACTCACCAAGGTCATTCAGATTGCAGTATGCTCTCCATTCTGAGCTGTTCCTCTCTGCTTTCTGTGAAAAACCAATAGAAAAACAGATTAATTGCTTTCAAGGTTTGCTTCATAACTATGAAAAGGTCATGGATAATTGGAGTGTGTGTGTGCGTGTTTGCCTTCAGAGTGAGCGTGCCGTCTAGGTTGTTGGTGTTGGAAGAGGGCCCGGTGCATTGGGCCACAGTGTGGTAGCTGGGGTTGGAGAAGCACTGGCCACTACTGCTGCTCTGGGATGTATCTGATAGAGAGAGAGAGAGAGATAGAGAGAGAAGGGCCAGACTGCACTTACTAGGCATTGTAAACCTACAAAGCACACCTATGTAGCAGGTATATCTTCCTAATTGACTTGCAACTCAGTTTATGCCTTCAGAATTCCTCAAAACAGAGCCACAAACAGACTACACAACTAAACAGTACCTATCCTAAAGCTTTGTCACTGCCCTGTCTCTGAGGATAAAATGCTACTCTTGCAAAATGCAAAATCCAATCTTGCACCAGACACAAAGGCTGAGTTGTGATGCATAGCGCAACAGATCCACTGCCACATCGACAAAAAGAAAGGCCTTGATATCATTTGCACAGTGAAGACAGAGTAAAAGTCCTTAGGCTGAGTTAATGAAACTTCATGCAACATTCACACCAGTGCAGTGCAACATTCCTCAGCCTGGCTAATGATCAAAGCAGGTAAAATGGAGGGGCGTTGAGGTTCTGGAGGCATTTTGATGAGTAGCATATTGTTGGGTTGTTGTGTCAGTGGTGTTTCTCACCGGAGAGTGAATAGTCTGTGTTGGTGATGCGCAAGGCTGGCGTGTAAGACACGCTGGGCATGTCCTGACCCTTGTCCCGCTGCCGCTGCCTGTACCACACAAACAAGCTAAGCATGGCCATTATGATGAGGAGGAGGAAGATAATGCCCATAACGGCCCCCGCTGATTGGCGCTCTGAGCTCAGGGCTGGGCTGATCTTGGTGTAGGGATTCAGCTCTTCCATCATTAGGGCCGCTGACACACATACATATACACAGTTGTGTTTATTGTGAGTATCCATCTTCAGTACACCAATATTATACACTCACTGAGTATTACATTAGGTATGTACCATATGTATAAGTATACTTGTATACTTGTATAAGTATACAAGTGCTGACCGTAGCCCATCGGCCGATGTGCTTTTAGGGTACAAATATATCTCCAGTGCTTTGGACGTAAATGTACCATATTTAGTTGCAGTTACTGTGTATTATGTTGCATTAACTCCATACTCCCTGTTCTGATACAGGTACAATTACATACCCTTCTCTAGGGAAAGTGAATGCTTCCCTAGATTTATAAATTTATACAGGGGACTAAAACTTAACTTTTTATGACCAAGTAATAACCCAGCCACAAAATTACAATGACTGAATAAGAGTGAATGTGTATATGCATGTTTGTGTGTGTGTGTGTGTGTGTGTGTGTGTGTGTGTGTGTGTGTGTGTGTAAGATATCTGATTACCCTGGTCACAGCGAATCCCTTTGTATCCAGGGCTGCAGTAGCAGGTTCCAGTCACATAATCACAAGTAGCGTTGTTCATACACTCACACAGCTGCTGACAACCATAACCAAACGTACCAGGAGGACACTCTACAGAGAGAGAGAAATACACACAAAAAACAAACAGGTTAACTCTGCAGTTATGTATCACACACACTTTCATCACACACATGCACACACAGACACACAGACATTCAAAAGCACAAGGTGGCACTCACTTTGCTCACAGCTGGCCCCAATGAAGCCTGTGCGACAGGCACACTGGCCAGTGATGTGGTCACAGTCTGCTCCATTTTGACAGTGGCACACTTCAGCACAGTCTCGACCAAAGAAGCCTGAGGGGCAACCTAGGTGAGAGAGAGAGAGAGAGAGAGAAAGAAAAGAAAGCAAATTTTACCACTTTCAGAACAGTCAGTTTCCCAAACAAGGATTAAGTCTAGATAAAATCTAATTTGGACTAAATTACAAAGTTACTTTATTTTTGTTTTGGTCTGAGAAGGGCCCAGGAAAGTGACTGTACTGTCTGCATTAACAATCTCAAACATGATAGCTTGCCATATCAAAGCCAGCACAACCAGGCGGTACAAAACAGTGCAATTATGTAATATCAGTTTAAGCACACAGGGTTAATTACCCTGCATTAGTAGGGCTGTCCATTGCTCTGCTTAGAAGTACCTACAGAGTTCACACAATAAGGACACTAAGCTAATGAGGAGCAATATATTGCAGTAAAACGCAAACTGATTTCATCATCCTTCCATGGTAAAACGGAGCACGCACCACTGCTGACATGAAAAATGAATGAAAACACAGTGGAAATAAAGGGGGTTTTGTCAAGATTATATAAATGATTGATTTAATGACCAAGGGAGACAGACTACCGTCGAATGAAAGGCTACAGTTAAGACAGTTGTTTGCACACCTTTTAAATATTTATTGTGACATGAAAAAGGTGAACCCATGATGAAATGTGTGATTCATATGACAAATACATTTGAATTTCACATCTGTTCGGTGACAATATGCAATATCTTCTACATGATTCTAATTTACTTCCTTTCGCTTTGTAACTCTAGTGTGGCTTTCAGAAAACCAGCAGGTGTCACTGTTTGACTGAGCAGTGGGTAATGTTTGTAATGTAAATGTTTGTCAGAAGGTCTGTGTGTGTGTCTGCAGGGGTTTATGTTTGGCTGTGTGTGTGTGTGTGTGTGTGTGTGTGTGTGTGTGTGTGTGTGTGTGTGTGTGTGTGTGTGTGTGTGAGAGAGAGAGAGAGAGAGAGAGAGATAGAGAGAGAGAGAGATAGAGACTCACGCTGTGTGCAGTAGAGGCCAGTCCAGCCGGGGCTGCACCTGCACTCTCCATCGTAGGGACTACACTGGGCTCCGTTGTGACAGTTACATGAGTTCAGGCAGTCAGGGCCCCACCTCCCTATGGGACACGCTGCAGATGCCAGAAACACTGTCAAATGAAGGCTCCCCCCACACACACACACATACGCAAGAACAAAATCTCAAATCTCATAAACCTTAATTAGTATGAAAAAATGTGTTCTGTGACAAACTAACGTTACAAAGCACTGAATATCCTTTTTGGTTCAGTTTCTATAATGTGGTGCTAAGTCTGATCACGTGAAATCTGGAAAACTAATTTACACCTAATGTGATATGTGCTAGGTGCCAAGACAAATATATATCAACATTATTAAAAAAACTCTCTTGCTTTCCTATTCAAAGAAAGAAACTGTCACTGAAATAAATATTCTTCACTTGTGCATCCTTTCACCTCAGCATAAATAAAGGGTTAGCCCCTGCCTCCAGAAGCGGGCTATAAATTCTACAAGGCATTGTGGCTCTTGCCTCAGTTTCATATCTCTACTCTGGAGCTGTGTAAATCATTGAACGTGTGCTAGGAGATAATTTATGGAGGAAATGGTTGGTTTCCATCAACGATGCTTGTGCGTCATTGTGGAAAGAAATATGGCTGTGATGATGATTTACACACTTGCATGGCATGGTGTGAACACAGGAGAGGATAAGACAATAAGAATGGAATAAAGAGAATGAGGAAAAAAGATGATGAGAGTGAAAGAAAAACAGACTGACATAGAAAGACAAATACAGAGGTAGAAGAGAAAGGGAGAAAGAGAGAGAGAGAGAGAGAGAGAGAGAGAGAGAGAGAGAGAGAAAGGGAGAGATAGAGGGAGCACGACCTAACAAGCAAGGAAGTGAGAGAGAAGGAGAGAGAGACTAGGGCACAGAAATTCAGAAATTCAGAGTAGTTAATTTATTCATACCCTGTGAACAGTCATCTCCAATCCAACCAGGGAAGCACTGGCAGGATCCATCGATGGGATTGCAGGTGCCGTTGTTGGTGCAGAAACATACTTCAGCACAGGCCTTCCCATACCTGCCACTGGGACACACTGCAAACACACAGCAAACAACTCACAACTTAGTGCACAACTAGAGGACTATGATATGATATAATATAACTCTGTCTGTTTTGGAGAGTGTAATTATGTAAGATTAGTTCTGAATGGCACAGGACAGAATGCTTTATTGTCGCGCTACGGTAAATTTGAATATGAAATCAAATCATAAATTTTACACTTCAGAGGTACACACACAATAGCTGGGCAACTTCTAAGAAATGATTATCATGATATTAATAAAACAGCATACATCAACATTGCTAACCACAATGCCACCTAAATATGTCAATCCTTATCTAATTAAACAGACTGTTTTTGCAGCCACTGCTGATCCCTGATCACATTGCACTATTGCTCAGCGCTAACATAGGAATTTGCTCTCAGTGGTAAACACATTGAAAGGGTTATTAATTAACATTTTCTTTTTAAAAGAGTTTGATGTCATATAGAACGTTGTTTCAACACACACCCCTCCCTCGCCAGGCCATAAGGTCTATATGTGTCACGGCCTGGACTGGCGTTGCCCTAAGGCCGTGCCTTGTTTTCGCTTTTTCTGTTTCTGTTTTCTGTTTGCTTATATTCCAGCGTTTGCTGAGGACTCTAAGTTCCAGTTATGTCATGTGTTCTGTTCTGTTCTGCTTTTGCCCTTATGTTTTGGTTTGTTTCTAGGAGTCTGTGTTCCCCTGTTGACCTGTGCTGTTCATCCTAGGTGTCAGACCTGTTCTAGTGAGAAACCTCAATGCTTACGTGTTAAGCCATGTTCTAGTGAGTAACCTTAGGCCAGGGCTGGTTCTCTGTGATTCTGTTATGTCCCT
>JBBPDC010000019.1:2568117-2591895 GCA_037974485.1 Hemigrammopetersius urotaenia
TGTGTGTCCCTGGTGATTACCCTGTGTCCCTCATTGGTTCCTGTCCATGTCTGGTCTTGTATTTAGTTTGTGCCCCATGTCTTGTCAGCCATGGTAGCATTTCGCCTCACTGACCCTTGTGTTGCGGTCACTCTCTTCTGAGTCTGTTTGTATCCCATGCCAGAATCTCCTAGGTGTATGTTCTCGTGTTGGGCCCACGTGCCTTTTTCTGTTCAATAAAGCCTTGGAAACCTGAACCATGTCGTTCTGCTCCGGCGCCCTCAGTTTCCCCTTAACCCCACAGGAGAGAGACGTGACAATATGCAGAAAAAAATCTGTTTTGTGATGTCACAAAAAAACCTCACATATGCTAAAATAGTTTTGTGTTGTATTTTGTTTCCATGATTTTATGTTTACAAAACAAAATAATTTATTATGTCTGTAAGAAGACAATTTTCAGGCCCTCTTACAGATGTAACAATGTAAATGGACAGGGATTAAATGTCAAATAAGCAAATACATGTAAATATGTAGGTTTTAGAAAAACGTTCCCAACAGGTTCCACAGTTTTTGGCTCCAACTCTTAAAATCAGCATCTGATTTAAAAAATCGTATTTTTGTCTTTCAGTAAAGTCTTCAAAGTGATCGATTTTTTAGAAAATAGGCTCCACATCCCTCAAACATATTCAGGGTCTCGGAGAGTGTTTACCTTAACTCCTTGCGCCACAACAAGGCATATGACATTTCCCAGAGTCAAAACATTTGCCGTTTACGATACTAGAATGAAGGGTCTATGTGAAAAGTAGCCATGTGGCATTGTTTCATAAGGCTTCAGAGCAGAGCATTGCACATCTATCAGCGCCCCCGTTTATCCATCTGTGCCACCTCTACTTGCCGTGCGCAAGAACAAGAACGATTGATGTGCCACAGAATTAAAATAGAGCTTGTGTACATTTTTAATAAAACGAATATTTCAGCAGCTTTCTGACACTCTACTCAATTAGAGATTTCATTTCAGATTATAGTTCCATCAGGATTTTTTTCCCTCTTCCTCTACCCCTGATTTAGAGGAGGAGGATGGGGGATTCAATCAGGTTCATACAATGGGGTCTTCTTTCCTTCACCAAAGACAAGAAGAGACCCCACCGATGGGTAAACAGGCACCTCCGCCAGGTAGGAAAAATGGGGTGGCACAATGGAATCAGATAAGGTGTCTCCCTTTAAAGAAAAGTTAAAATTAAATCTTTGTGACAGTGGCTTATTTTAATAATCATATCTCCATGGTCCTCCTCAGCCCTTGAGGAAAAGGCCCTTTCAACTCCCTCAAAGCAGGTTCTTATTAGCCAGGGGGAGTTTCACTGCTCCTTTAGTTGCAGGGCACAATCCTGACTCGTTTCCAGCATCGTTCTTCAGTCTGGCAGTGCTTCATTAGAGCTCTCCTGGACACGTGAGCATGGTCTTGGGATAGCCGACACCAACACACAGCAATCTACAGACGGTTCCCCTGAGCCCTGCCTTTCTTCTAGTAATGATCATCCGGACAAATTAATGCCAGTGTGCCCCCCCTTCTCCGACTCTATCCTTTTTCTCCGTTAACATATTAAACATTTATTCATGAGACAGCTCTGAAAGCCATGAAAGTGAATTCTATATATGCCCACTGCCTTTCCCTAATTCATGAAAAGACTAGTTAATTATTATGAGAAGTTGTATCTATATTTCATTTAGAAGTCTACCCTCAGTTGGGTGCTATGGAACAGGAGGTAGATGTTAAGGTTCATTAGCTTGAGCTAGAAATCTGCCTCATTGACCTGAAACACAGCCCAAATCACAAGCGTATGTCTGTAGTACTATTACCCCACAATCAATGTTTACTTTTTCAGCAGTAGACAAGAGCCTAGAGGCTATCCATTCAAACAACTGTTAAAGAATATGAATTACATACAATATTCTGTACAATATTAATACAGAATATTAATATAAATATGTATGTATGTGATGGTATAACATTCAAGAGTAATACTGAATTCTGGCTGATGAGTCATGATCAGAAAGAGTGCACATAGGTTGCCTGGCTTCTGAATGTAAGTGATCACAGTTATGGTGTTTGCAGGTGCTTGGAAAGTCTCCAATCAGCAAAATAGCCAAATAACAATAACACGACAGGTAAAAATGAGAAAAGACTCTAAAATCATTACAAGACTAATATGAATAGAAAAGTCACTGTCTGTAATATAATTAAAAACAGTTTTTTGTATTTAAAATAACTTCTAGCATCCATTTTAGTCTTTAGCCAGTAGTTCTCTTTCTTTTTTTGTGCATTTTTTGAGGCATTTAATTTGACTGAGTTTGCTCTGAAGGAGAGGAGTATCATCTAACAAACTTAAGTCCCTGTGCTGGTATGTGCTGAATGTTCCTCTGCAGATGTATTAAGTTACTCAGTACTTAAGGACTTTTCTGGTGTGCTAATTCTGTATCTATTCAAGACATTTTTACTCCAGCTTGTGTCATATTTGTCTCAAAAAAGTTCAGTATACATTGCCTATCTGTGCTTTTAATTCTCTAAACCAACTTTCTTCATGGACCTGCTGATATTAGCGTTCTTCCTGTTCTAACACACTAAATTTCACTCAAAAAAGGTACTGCAAATTAGCTAATGTGTAGTGCCGTGGATCATGAATCTTGCACATGTACTCTAACCTGCAGAATGCAACATCCTAAGGAATTGCTTGCAGATGAATATTGTACTGAAAATTGTAAGCATGTGTTTTTCTAAAATTACTGAGCAGTAGGTCATAACATTTACATGCCTGCTTCAAGCTCACAACATGCAGTGCTATATAGATGAGTTGAGCTCTGGCATGCATATTGAGTTTTAAGTTGAAAGGGAAGATTACCGATCATCAGAGAGAAACCTATAATAAAGTCCCTCGGTAACATGCTATTTATTCTTATTTGTTGCTAGGTAACATGAGTTTCAAAACAGCAATGATCTGTACTTTGCCAGAGCTAACAAGACAAATGATCATTTATGATTATATTCCTTTGGTTGTGGTCTAAAAATTGACAAGGCAGGATGGATAAGTAAAACCTGACGAATAAATGCAGTCAAGAACTGACTAGTCCTGTATGTTCGGGCAAAAAAAGGCAGTTTCCTGTGCTGAGGGGGCAGTGACTGTCTTGATTGTCTCTTCTGTTATAAAATTACAAATACAGACTTCAAATGCTGGAAGGAAGAATGACTTATTAATAACCTGTCAAGAGCTTCATCCTTGCAAAAGAGTTATAGCATCAGAAAAGGTTGAAGACCCCCTGTACTACTCCTCCTCCTTGATGTAATGTTACATTGATTTATATTCACTGAGAGTGTGATGCTGAATTATTGACATGACTTTAACGATGAAACCTCACCCTGCTTTCCAAAACAACCGACATGCTTTCATGTATGCAGCACAGTCAGTTCAATCAAGTTATGTACAGCCATGGATAAGCTTAGTTAATGCTCAAGTAGCCTGGTTCATGTTGTTCATTCGTAGACCTCTGAAGTGCATTGTTTTGTAGTTGCCACCACCACCCTATTAGAAACCTCAGGTATAAGCCTTTCTTTCCTTTCAGGAATGGTGTTCATCTAAATTACACCCTGTGGTAAACAAAAAAAGTCGGTATGTTTTATCCCCTGTACATTTTCCTCTCAAATATTATTAAATCCGTTGAATTACAAGGCTGTTAAGAAGTCTAAATACTAAATAATTATACATGCAAATTAACTCTTCTGTGTACATAACTGATATCTTAAGGCAAGGAAGCCAGTAAACTTTAAACAAGTTTATTTGCAACTGTTACCTACACTTTGAATAGCCGGTGTTTTAATAGCTGCCGGTTATAGAATAGGGCAGTACAGTGTTAGACTTTATGTCCTAAATGACCTTGCCAATCTGAGGATCCTGAAACACTGAAGGGAAAAGTGTACAGAAAATCACATTTGGAACGTTTTTGTTAACCACAAGGATAATTTTTTCCATAGACAAAAACATTCTTAACAGAATTACACATGACGTCTATTGATGCATTTTTTTTATTTTGTTATTGCATTTTTCCAAAATTTGTCTCCAATTTGGTCCTGTCCCCTATTTAGTTATGTCCAATTCCACCAGCTAGTTAGGGTTCCCAAATCATAATACCTTTGCACCAGAAGGATGAGGGCCTGTACATGCTCCCTCAGAGTCACAGGAAGCCAGCCACCACATCTTTTCACATCTTTTCATTGGACAGCAGTGGAGAGGGGTGTGTACCGCCAACTGTGTAACATCTAAATCTAACAGAAGCTTATGTTGTGTCGTATTGGGACTGAGAAAGAGTCAGCCCAAATGTGCTCTCTTGGACTCCAAGCCATGGATGGCTGTAGCATCTTTGGGGACTGAAGTTGTGATTTCCCAGCATTTAGGTGGTTGCTCCATTCAGGAAGCCTCTGTAGAGAGTTTTTGCTTTTTGGCCACACTATTCTGTAGCTGACCAATCAGTTTTTGGTGAACAGCAGAAGTGTCTCACTGATAAAGTGATTGAGAAGTGGCGGTAATAAGTGCAGAGCTTGAAAACAAAACTGGCTGTACAATCAGTTGGAAATCATTTTTCTCACCACTTATTTGTTATGCACATATGCACAATCTGAGACCCAGAAGTGCCAGACAGATTTCAAAAGTAAAAGCTCACAAGCAAAACTACCAAGTTTGGGCTACAGAATCAAGTACACCATCAGTGCACCATTACAGCTAATTTCAATTTAATACATACACAGGTTTGTGTCTTCTCTGCTTTAACACTTTTATGCTATATTTGATGCAACTAACCTTCTAAATCCCAAGCTCACCTGTTAAGTAATGTGTGGTCAAACAAGAAAGCACAAATAAACCCATTTTATCTGTATTATGCTTCTGGTAAAAAAAATAAAAAATAAAAAATGTTGCACACTCTTGGATATTGCACCAACAAAATTGACTTATCCGTTCGCAAGTTTCTCGCCTGCCTGTCTTTTTTTGCATCTCTTGCTCAAGTGCATTGAACAAGAGCACTGCAGTATCGACCTGACTCTTTACCGTTTGTCTCAGTGAGAAAGAATGACCTCAGCAATATTCAGATTTTCTCTGAAGGTTATTTGTCAGATTGTCAGTGATAATGCCAATTATCTGCATTGTGGCGGAGTCAGCTCAGCGTGCCGCAGATGGGTACCTGTGCCCTGTGTCCTACTCAGTGCCATGCTACACCAGGCTGAAAATGTATGGCACAGTGCAGGCTGATCACAAGAAAACTAGTCCATTAACTGTACTGTTATAATGTTGCTATAGTTAACATGTAATATCTGCCTCTGCATGTGGATTTGGGATTTAACATAAAGTCTTCTTGTTAAATGCATGTATCAAAAGCTGTCATCACTCTCTGTAATAAACTTGACGTGTATGAACAGTAGTTGCATCAGCTGGACGAGCGACGTTTAAACAATGGATACGTGCAATCCATTAGTCTTTGTATTCTTTGTAGTCTTTGTACAGAGAACTTTCCCTCTTAACACTTTCCATTGATATAATCAGTGAGAAAGGCCTCCAAGGATCTGAAGAGAACAGAAGAGAGAGAGAGCAAGAGAAAGAGAGAGAGAAAGAGAGATAGACAGAGACCTAGACAAAGAGAGGTGGAAAAAAACAAGGAAACACAGTCACTTGCCTTGGTTACACAGTGGGCCAAAAAAGCCAGACAGGCATTCGCAGTGGCCTGTGATGTGATGGCATGGACCAGTGCTATGCACACACTGAGCGCAGGACTGACTGCAGCGATGGCCGTAGAATCCAGGAGAACAGACTGCCACATCAAAAAAAACTAAGATATTAGAATCAGAGGTCCAAAATGATATCAAAGTGAAACTTTTATCCACATGTAAAAAACCTAACACAAACCAAAGTATGGTTCAATTCAATATGAATTATTTCTCAGTTCTGCAGAAAGAGATTTGAAACTTAAAATCAATACCACATTTGGGTTTGTAAAAAGCAATGGAGATTTTTTTTAATCAGTTGATTTGATTAATAGTGTCATGCATACAGTCCTTCCATTACACTTTTGCCAAATGTAGTTTAATTTCCTACAGTGCTGTAAATGGTTCTTGCCGTTATGCCATAGAAGAACCAATTTTGGTACACTGTACAACCTTTTAGTGGATAATTTTAAAAACACAATTTTTTGTAAAAAGGGTGTGTGAGGGCGAATAACCGTTTTAACTTTAAACTTCAGTTGGTACATAACCTTTAAAAGGTTTTAAATGTTTTTAAAAAACTTTAGAACAATGATTATTCTTTGCCATCACTCTACAAAACATTTTGTGGCATCTTTTTTAAGAGGGTACAGCAAAATGTCAGTAAAGTTTTAGACTTCTAATGTTTAAGGAGTAGAAAGCTATTGGAGGGAAGAAAGCAGAAAGTGTCACACAAATAAACAAGTTGCTGTTGGCCATTAATATTTATCAGTTCCATTAGCATTGAGGTCCACTGAGAAACTATAAGAGAAACTAGAGCAAAGAAAATACAAAAAATCAAAGCAAGTCTGCTGAAGGAAATTCAAGAGGCTTAAATGTACTATAGGTTACAATGCAGTGACACAAAAATGTGCTGCGATGAATATCAAAACCGGCCCTAAAAAGCCAGCATCCAAAATAAATAAGAGGAGGATTGAGGAATGAGTCAGGGAGGAGCAAATAAGAGGTTATTCATTCTTATTGTCCAGTTCATCGTCACACATGGACCTGGACCCCCCCCTCTGTCTTTCAGTCCTGTCTGGAAGTACTGCTCCTCACTCATTTTTCTTCATTAGGATCTTGATTTGCTGTAATTGCTGTAGCACTAAGTAGTGAGAGAAAGCAGCACAGACTGACCTTTCTCTTCTGTGGGCGGCAGACCCTTTGTAATTAAGATAATTGTAGAACAGTGAACAGCATGGGGAAGATTAATCACGTCCCTTCTCTCCCCCCTCAAATCCCTAAACACACACTCACACACACACTCCTTTCTTCTCACAAATGTGCACGTTTGTGTCACCAGCTTCTATTTACAGGTTTTGACCCCTTGAAAATACCCAGCAATCAGCAGGCTTAGCACTTGAGTGTGCTGGTGGAGAGAGAAGGAGAGCGGCTGCGAGGGGCTTCTCTGATGAAGGCCACCCGTGGCCCACTGACCTCTAGCTGGGACACAGGACCAGCAGTGTGGCTGGAGTGATTAAGACCAACTCTGTGATGAAAGGTTTACGAACCCGCATTTCTAACCAGAGGCTAAGTACTGTTCTCCTCAGCCTTCCTTGGGCCATCCCACCCTCAACTTCTCAAGAAGCAGTATCCAGTTCTGCCATGACCCTGATTTAAACATCTGCTGTTGCGTGTTTCAAGGATAATAACCATTAGAGCTCTAGAGTAATTGCTGTTGTTCTGCTATACTGTTATGGAATTACATAATAAATTATGCATTTCTATAAAGAATGACTTTTGTCTTTGGCCTCCTGTTTGTTTCAATGAGGGAAAAACATTTTTTTAACAAAACAAGATGCACAACAATAACTATTCAAATTGAAATAATAAAATATTGATGTTTGCGTGTTTACAATTTGGATTTTCAAAGGAATGTCTCTTGTTTCAATAAACTGTGAGTGAGATGTAATTAAGTAAAATATTAAGGCATTTCTTACATCATGGCAAACCTAGGAGGGTTAAAGCCAAGGCAATCTGAAATGGGAGACGATGTGTTCTTCTGAGAGACAGACAGAGAGGGAAGGCTTACCTCTTTTGCAGGAAGTGCCGCGGTAGCCTGGGGCACACACACAGGTGCCATCCTCTGGGGAGCATGAGCCCCCATTCTGGCATGAGCAGGTCATGGAGCAGTTCGGTCCCCAGAAACCCCGAGGGCAGACATTGTCACAATGTATCCCTGTAAAAAGATATCAAATAAACACTCAGACTATTTTTGACAAAATGAACAAAAGAGAGACCACAGTACAGAAATCTGGCACATAGGAAAACAAAAACAGAATCAAATGCACTTGCAAAGAGATGATTGGATGGGGCAGAGGAAAACTAAGCAACAGCATTTTTTGGAAGACTGCTTCAGATCTCCTAACTCTCTAAACAGAAACAAGGAGGCAGTGAGGCAGGACAGGAGCATTGTACTGCACCACTTGAGTACTCTACATAAGTGCATTTGTGTATGTGTGTCTGAGAGCGAGGCTAAGCTGACACCCAGGAGGGTGTGTGTGAATGTGTGTGTGTGTTTTGTGCACACTCAGAGCTGAGTGGCAGCTCACTCTGAAGACATCAGTCCCGGTTTTGAAAGTGCGGGTTGTGTGGGTTCAGGCGTCTCTTGGCTGTGGCGACGGGCTGCAGCGCTGTGCTCTGCTCCGTATGTATTTTTGATCAGACTGGGCCTCCCTGCCAGTGCAGCGTGTTCATTAACAGGGCCGAGTCCCCCGAGCGGCCCGACCTCCTCTGCCATTCTCTTTCAGCTGCGCTAGAGCTTGTGTGGATAGTAGCAAGGGAGAGGTCCACCAGGGACACACACATAAACACATTCACAAACAGAAGATATGGACTGGACTGGCTGAATTGGAAATGCTGAAGTGCATGTAAGAAGTCTGTGTAATATGGTCAAAACGAGGTTGCTTTTAACCATGCATACATACAAATTAGTACAATAAAAAAATAAAAGTACAATAAAAATCAGGGACACATTTAGAATGTAATACACTGCATAACACAAAAAATATAGAGAACGTGCAAGAAAATACATGACACAGAGGCATTTTTATGGCTAAAGAGAGTTATATACAAAGACTGTGAAGAAAGTGGGGAATTCAGCACACACCCAGCCTCATATGTACTCTCTAGCCTTTTCTTCTTTCATTCACACACACACACACACACACACACACACATATTCTTAGCCCTCTTTCATGCAGCAGCCTTTTCTCAGGAGCCCTCATTTGAAATTTCCTTTGACAGAGACTTCTCCAAGCGAGTGCTATGGCCATTAAAGCGGCATTAGTGGCTGAGCTTTGAATTAGAACCGACTCCAAAGTCTGAGGACGGCCTCCATACCTGCACAGCCTTTGAGGGGGAGCGAAGAGGTGACAGTGGTGAGTAGGGGGGGATACTGACGACGTGGGGGCTGCAGGGCCAGGCGATTAAGACAAGCCCAGCCAGTGCACTTCAAAGAAGGGGCAAGCCTGTGTGAGCTCCTGTTGGCCTGGGCAGAAAAAAGTGTCGCCCTTTCTACCTTTACTGTCAGCAATGAATTAGAATAGAAAAGTGCAGTGAGAGCCTATTAGTGACAAACAGGGATCCTGTGGAACTAACTGAGGCAAGAAAGAAAGAAAGATTTCAAAATGAATGCAGAGAAGAAAGCAAGAAAGAAAAAAGAAAAGAAAGCAAGCAAACAAGAAAGAAAGAAAGAAAGAAAATAAAGAGAGAAAGGAGAAACTAAAGCCTGAGCTTCTACAGAAGAAGAAAAACGCTACCAGTCTCCAATTAGTAAGCACTGAAAGGATGGATTCATCAGACACTACATATTTGGTACAATATCATGCACACATGCATCCACACTAATGTTGTCCAAAAAAATCAATTCTCAGATACTAATCGATACAAAAATTTAGTTTGATGTCAATTAGCACAGGTATCGATACTTAAATGCCAGTTTTCCATCTGCCAGTTAACAGAAACTTCAACAATTCAACAATTTTAAACAGGCATTGTGGGCAGCTACTCCACCAGTTACATGGAGGACCCAATGTTTACATGACAGCATTTTGCCCCGTAGCTCAGCCGGGAACAACCTAGCGCTGCGAAATTTTACATGGACCCTCAGCTCCCTGAGACCTGTTTTTCACCCCCTGTAATATCAAAAATAGTATAGAGTATTGAGCAGCATCCTTATTATCGGTATCGAGTTTGAAATGTCAGTATCGTTACAGGTACTGAACCATATGAAGGGCTACCAGTTTGATACACTTGAACAGAGTTTACCTACACTTAAATAAACTTCATGCATAAAAAACATGTTTTAAATTTTTTTTCAGATATCGTCATTTTCAAATACAGTAATCCCCCAGTTTTACGCGAATAAGGACTTGTGGATCCAGTCACACGTGGAATTTAATGGACATCTCCACAATGAGGAATTTATTTTTTTTTGTTGCTTTTTTCATGGCAATATGTTTTTTATTATTACTTATAAATTATTAAGAAACATAAATAGTGCACTGTAATTTGTTTTTTTTGGCTGAAACTGAGAAAAAAAAGAAGAGGAAACTGTAAGGGTTAAGGGGGTAATGTGTGGAGACGGCCAGTAGTTATTGTTATTGGTGGCAGGATTATTATTTAATGTTAAACACCTGTGTTTCATTTGAGTTACATGGATATGTTGGGTGATTGGTGGAACCATGGGGGTTCTTATGTATTTAATTTCAGTTTGGGTAGACCAGGGTGTCAGTCCACCGTTGTAAATACGCTGTTTTTGTTCAAGATTGTTTCTTTAAATAAAACATTCACTTGGGAAGAGGGGGGGGTTGTCCGTCACAGAAACACCGAAAACTGAAACCAAAACACTGGAAAAAATTATTATTATTAAATTATTAAAATAATAAATCTGTTACAAAACTATGAAAACATTTATTTAGCATTCAAACAATACATAAAATAAAACAATAAATAAAATAAAATAATAAAATAAAATTTGAAATAAAATATTTTACTTGGCCCCACTCATGAATAGCCTAAAAGCAAGATGGCTGAAATATTATGTAATTAAATATCTTCTCTAATAAAACAAGTGAATTCAAGTGCCTTTTAATATTCTGAACGAGTGCATTAACAAAGTGCATTCAGAACGAGTGCTTTAAAAACTGCTGAAAGATATAACAACATTCTCTGTAGGCCTAAAACAAAATAGTTTATTAAAATAAAGGCTGGCATAGCCCAAATATTAACTGTAATCACTGGAAAACTTTCTTGCCTTTTCATAAACACAGATGGAGTGGGTGTACTCGAAGGGTCTTGCCTCTTCTCTGCTTCATACTCTGCATGGTGATCAGGGTGTTTTGATTTAATATGATAAATTAATCCCGACACTGAGAAAGTCTTTGTGGATGCATTGTCAGCACTGCGTGCTTTACAAACGGCTTTCTGTGTGTCTTTCTAAAATATATTGAAATGCGCCCACACGGCAGACATGTTGACTCTAATCCAATCTGGCGCGTGCAGGTTGCGGTTGTTGATTGCATCATCACTGTTTCTGTCACGCTAAAAAAATCTGTGGAAACCGAAAATGCATTTTTTGCCATTTTCGGCCAAAAATTTTCAGTCATTGTAGGGGTAATCACCAATAATTTTTACAACTCAATAGTTTTAAACTCATTTTAAACTCAGTTTAATGCATTAAACTGAATTAAATGACATTGTTCTTGAGCATATTTAGGGTTTACACTATAAAAATACATTTTTAAGCTTTTTATTTTTTTAACCAAAACACAACATCACACAGGTGCTCTTGGAATGTAACCCCCAAGAATAGCGGGGGATTACTGAATACATAAATGCAAATGTGATAAAAAAAGATTAGCAACAGGAGAAAATAAAATGGTAGACACTGCTCACTGCCATGGTGGTGACCCCTGATCTACACCATAGATTAATGTGCAGAGCACTGAAAGGTTTTTTCTGTTTCCCACAAAAGATACTTAACTTCTGAGAGTTATACGTAGTGTATACGGTCCAACACTATATACTGAAGAAGGAACTATTCAAGCTTGCAGTACAAGCAGTACAATTCTGTTGTCCTGCAGATCTCCAAACTCTGGAACCTTGGTCTCCTCTTGTCTTTCCTTATTCCTTTCTATCTCACTCACACGCACATTTACACATTCTCTCGGACTGAGCATTTCTTTTTTTCTCCTTCCATTCTACTGTTCTCTGATAAAACATATTTTCAACCTGTCTGTCCTAGGCACCTCTGCTTTCAATTCATCTTTCCATCCATTCTTCTGCCTCTACTGCACTACTACGCCAGCTACTCCCTGAGAAGCAGCACATCCATCTGTTCTTCATCTTTCCTCTCAAACTGCTCCCAAACCAGCATCTGTAACATATTTATTAGCCTCATCAGTATTATCACAACACACTTTTGACCCACACACTTTCTTTCCTAAGTCTTTGTATGGTTCAAGTTTTTTTCATAGTAACAGTGGAGTTAAAATGTGCATTTTAATATTCCTACTTTATATGTGCAAGATATCTACAAGATAAATTGCTTGGTGATTTGAATACATTTAGATGTTATGACAATGTTTATCAGCTACACAGACAAATTAAACTGACTCATTTTGTTCAATTAAAAACACTTTGTGGAAAGGCCCTGTGGTCTTGTTTTGGAAAACTTAATAAATGCCTTTTCGCGTTCTGTATGAAACATGTCATCTTACTGTGGTGCAAAAACCAGAACAAATATTGTATTGTGAGATTGTACCCATACACTTTAAATCAGGTACCTGACCTTTGATACTGCTTTCTAAAATGTTCTTACAACCTTTCTGAAGCACACTTTTATGAACGTTGCACCCACACTGCCCTAACATCACTCAGTTGGCATCCTGTCACTATAAAATATAAGGAAAAACATAGTTTGTCTTTTAGGTTTTGAATCACAAAATTACCAGTAAAACTGTATTTGAGATGTTTATACAAACACCTAGAATAGGCAGGTGTTCACCTAAAGTAGTTCAGTATTGCTGTTGTATGGGGTGAGGCTCATCATGCACAGTAAAATACTGCAGATAGCTATCAAAATACAATACTTTTGTGGTACACTAATCACACTGTGGTACACTAATTATACAGCACTGAGTGACATTCACTACTAAAGTTCGATACCTATTCATGCTTTTTACTACTCTCTTGTCTCTTCTTCATGCTTTAGCTTTTCCCTTGCCACACACGCCAGCACCAAATTGGGGCGTCCATTCTCTTGTCTTTTGTTATGTATGTTCTTTGAGGATTGTGTTTCTGTGTATGTGCCATAAATCATTGCCACAGACCATGTATCTCTTTACATGCTCCATGTGTCTCTTGGGCCCATTTGCACCCCAGTGAGTCCATTAGGCCAGGCAGATGTCCGAGACCATGGCAGTATTCAGAGCGTGGGATATTTGAGCGACCAACTCACTTCTTGCCGCTAATAAAAGCAGAATCTTTTTCCAGAACAGGTGGAGGGTGACATGGGAGCCCCTGCAGGCATAACCTCTCCAGAACAAGCCTCCTACTGAACACAGGAGATCAGCTTGTTCCTCCCTCTGGCTCTGCTAAAATGGACACACAGCCCTAGTGTCAGTCAATTGTATTATCACAGGAAGGTTTAAAAGCCTGCCCTGCGTGTGACCATACCACTGTTAGCTCCTTCCAAAGTGAGCACAGGTAATTATATGGCATGTTTTAAAAAGCCAGACATTATAAATGCTTGAAAGAAGGCGTATATCAGACTGATTTCCGACTAACTGGTGAGAATGTACAAAAGCAGCAATTTTTTAAATGAGCTGCGATTAGTTGTGGTTTACATTGTCCATTGCTGACCTGGACGTCATACAGGTTGCAACTTATATACTTTAAGAGGGGTAAGGCGGAAATAAATCTCAGCAGTATATAATATTTAACTACCTGAATCTCCCACAACATTAAAACCTGTCTAATATTGCAGAGGTCCCCCTCTTGCTGCCAAAAGAACTCTGACACATCCAGACATGGACACCACGAATCTCTGAAGATGCCTGGAAGCAAGACATTAGCAGCAGAACCTTTAAGTCCTGTAAGTTCCAAATTGGACTAGTTTCTCCAGCACAATCCATACATGCTTGGTAAACTGAGATCAGGGGAGTTTAGAGGTAAAGTTTGAACCCTGTCTGGTCCATGGCAGGGAACATAATCCTGCTGAAAGACTCCAAGACTCCACTCACATTGGGAAATACCATTGCCATGAAGAGGTTCGGGGTGGAATATGTCAATGATGGGCTGGCCTTCGCTCTTCAGGTGCATCAGTGGTGCTTGGGTGCTCATGATCCTGTCACTGGATGACCAGTTCTCTTTCCTTGGACCACTTTTGTTATGTACTAGTCCCTGCATACTGGAAACTCGCCAACTGCTTTGGAGATGCTCCCATCCCGTCATATAGCTGTGACAATTTGGGCCTTTTCAAAGTCATTCAGATATTTATTTTCTACATTAACTTCAAGGACTGGTTCAATTGCTGCCTAAAATATCCTACCCCTTGACAGGTGCCACTGTAACAAGATAATCAATGATATTCACTTCACCTGTCACTGGTTTTAATAAAGTAGCTGATCAGTGTACATAAAGTACTGTGCAAAGGTCAAAGCCCACCTTTTCATTTTTAACTTGGCCATTTTGACTAGAGATTGAACAACGGTAACAACTTACTCTTAATTCACCCTGTTCAGTTTAATGTTTGAAAAATGCCCAAGTGAACAGGGCATTTAACTGGGGATGTGCCTGCACTTACTTTTTAAGTAAATGATAATGTGAAGGATCATTTAGCAGCAGAATTGATTATCATAGTAATATTCAACAGAAGCTCAAAGCAAATCCATATAGTCATGAATACTAATTTGTAACATTTTTGATACTTACTCAAAGGATTCCACAGCCCTCACTGGTACCAGAGAGGAATGAAAATGATTCTGTCACACCTGTTGCTAGGCACAAGCTGGTGTAATTCAGCTCTATATGTTGTCTGGTCCATTAATTGTTGAATGTGTTGTCTCTCTTGCTAGGTTTAACTGTCATCTATTGATTAATGACAGTGTTCATTAATTTAAAATGCATATAGCCATAGAACACCATTACTCACCTGTCCAACCTGCCACACAAAGGCAATAACCACTGACAGGGTCACATCCATCGGCATGGTTACAGTCACAGTGCTCCCGACACTCCAGCCCATATGTGCCATCCTGACACAACACACACACACACACACACACACACACACACACACACACATACACTAACTAATAAATTCATATCGGGTGAACACTGTATACTGTCGTCATAAATATAATGTGTGTGGTCCCAGGCACACAGAGACAGTACAGCTGATGAACACACACACACACACACACACACAAACACTCACAGGGCAAGGTAGCTGGCAGTGTTCCCCAGTCCAGCCTGGTGCACAGGTGCAAGAGCCATCCAAGGGGTCACAGGCTGCCCCGTTTAAACACATGCAGGTTTGGTTACAGCCCAGACCCCATGTTCCACTGGAGCACAAGATTGAACAGTCCACACCCTGCCAACCTGAGATGTGGGGCACAGTGAGAGAGAGAGAGAGAAATAGAGAGATACAGACTGTACAGTGAAAGAGGCAGGGCGAACTCTAAGGTTGACTACAGTAAACCTCCGAAATTTGTGGAAGTTACATTCCAAGAGCAAAGATTGTAAAAAAAACAAAAAAACATTTGTGATATGGTAAAAAAAAAAAAAAGCCAAAAAATGTCAATTTTTATAGTGTAAACCCTAAATATGCTCCCAAATATGCTCCTGAAACACTTTAATTTCATCAACAGCTTAATACATTACTCTTAAAACATGTAAAGGTAAGCCCGTGTCCTACTGTAGAGTGCACACTGAACTGCTATCTCCCACAGTTAAATCATGCAAGTGAGTTTTCTTTGGTATGCAAGGTCATTTTCTTTGGTATAAGCAGGGTAAACATAGAAATAATTAAATTTAATTTACAGTAATAAAATACAGTAAAATGTATGAGTAATCAATAATTAATGGATTGAAGTGTTAAAGTAGATACTGGACAGCGACTGAGCAGCTTCATTGTATTATTTTTTTATTTTCCTATGGAGTTTCCTGTGGAGTTGCTGTTAGGCTACAACTCTCGCCACTTAACCTTGAACCAGGACTGACACGCTCACCTCTCTAACTCTCTTATCGGCCATGCCCACCCTCACACCATGCATGCACACACTTACATTTTTCTGGTGTTTAGGAGCATTGCCAGAGGCCTTAGACGGTTCTGGGCATTTGGGTGGCAAACAGTTTATGCAGTCCTTAGGCCTCATCCACATGGACGTCTGAATCAGGCTACGGCGCCATATCAGGAGAATTTTTAAAACAAAAATGTTGATTGTAAGTTTTAACAATGAATAGAAATCCATGTTTTCAATGTAGAACTACAAATCAAGATGTCCAACATATAAACAATCTGGAGAGAATAATTACTGCCCCCACAGGGCTGCAGGCTGGCGTTAAACAGTGTCAGACGAACGCCAGTGTAACGCCTGGCTGAAGTCAATCAAGCACAGATACAAAACGCAACAAAAATGCCTATGGCGTTCGAGTGCGTTTATTTGTCCAAGATTCAAACATCCGTGTGGACGAGGCCTTAGACAGTGGTTCATTGTTGTTGTTCATTTTTTTGTAATATATGTATATATCTAAATAATAATTTGCTTTTTGATATATGCAATCATTTAGTGTTCTCTACAGTACTGATCTAACAATACAAAGAACCTACACACATGCTCAGAAAAGTGTATTGTTACATAATTTATCTTGATAACAGTAATAAACTCCCATCCTTAGTACACTGGAATGTTTAATCATTCAACCCATTATTCGTTCATCTGTTACTCACTCACAACCTTCATTGACATAAACCAGAGGAGTTACACTGAGAACACCACTTGTCAAAAAACCCACTACAGACAACACTATGCGGCTCCCTCTTTGCTCAAATGAGTCCACTCCACTCTGTAATCGAGTCCAATCAATAGACTAGAGCAAGAGAGGGAAGAAAGGGGAAGCAAGGTCACATCTGATAAAGGCATAGGGAAGACCTAAGCCTCTTATTGCCTGTGCTGCTCAGTGGTCAATGAATAGAATATATGCATGGCTTAAGACTACGCATAAGAAGGAGAAAGAGAATGACAGAGAGAGACTGTGAGTGGGAGATAGAGGAGGACGGCTGTGGAGAACACTGGTGTTCAGTAGGGTAGTGAATTATGAATGGAATGTAGATTAAATGTGGCATCTGTAATAAGCCGGCACCCGGGCTGATGGGACTGGGCCTGCAGCCCTGCTGCCGCCGTATGTCCTAGCGGCACTGGGCTCTACTCACCATGAGCCTATGTTTATGCAGTACCCGTGCTGTCCCCAAGCACAGTTGTCTATGGCCAGCCAGCTGCCATGAACTTGCGCTATTCTCAGGAGTTCAAGGCATGCGGTCGTGCTTTTAACATCTAAATTGACTACTGAATATGATTCTGGGAAGATATGTGCAGGATTTGATTAAATGATAACTGTTTTGCTGTAATACGCATTAAAACCAAATGAGAAACTGTGTAATCTGGTGCGTGTCATCATGTATTCAAAAGTAAGCATGTGCTATTGATTGAACAGGTTATAAAGAGCAGGTCAATAATGCAATAAATCTAAATGGCAGAGGAATTCTCAAGAAAAGTAAGTAAGATCTGATTAATTGGGCAATAGTTAATCAATTGTAATGATTCTGATTAAGCAATGCATTGACTGGCTCATGCAGATGTCCTTGATCTATTTGTCTATAGAACAGGCTTTAAAAAAGGTGGGGCAAATTGAGTAAGAAAGAATGTACCTTCTTTGCAGATGCAGGAGCCATCATTGGGGGAACATGAGGCCTGATTATGGCAGTGGCAGATGGATGAGCAGTTAATTCCGTAAAAACCAGGAGGGCATGTGTGGGAGCAGTCATCTCCCTGAGAAACACAAAAACAGGTAAGAATAAGAAAAAATGAAGCATCAAATGGTCAGCAGCCTGGCTGGCTTGAGGCAAACTGTTCACTGTCAAGAAAATTTAAGGTTTTGCAGCAGACCCAGCTCCTAGGGAGAACAATAATAGTGCTAATTAATAACACCACTATTAAAGCCACTCGTTGAATCTTATTAGTATCAGGCTGGACCTTCACTGCACATTACTGATCCGAAACCAGTGCAAAAATCTGTATGCAATCTCTGTGTAAGACCTATACTAGATCCACATGGTCATACCTTCCCAGAATTTAGAGGAATTGTGAGGAATTGGCCTCTCTCTCCATTTCTACAGCATGTGGAAGTGGAGGAGGATTGGAGCTCTAGTGCCAGAGCCGACCCCCTCCACACACCCCCTCTCCCCCCACGCCTGTTTTAATGAGCCGGCAGCCCGACCAGCACCCGGTCCCTTAGCCCCTCGCTCAGCCATTACCGTCCAGCGGCTGGCGACCGAGACACACATAGAGCTCTCAAAGCCTTGGCCCCAGCTGAGCCGGGGCCCCGTGCAATTCTCCAGGCTTTACCGGGCTCCTCTCTCCCTAAGCTGGTCATCACGAACAAGCGGCTGTCGCAGCCCTGCCTCTGACTGACAGCTGACACAATGATTTAGCCTCCCAATTAGCAGAGTAGCAGCAGGGTACAGGGCGGCTCCTGCCTACCTCTCGCCAGCGCTGGGATGAGCATGCTCATTAGCATCCAGAAGTAGGTATGAGTGCGATGCCTGTATGACATTCCACAGGGTGCTGGGGGCAGCAAGAGACACTCAAAGTGAAGCTCCCTCTATCTCTCTCTCTCTTTCTCTCTTACTTATTCTATTGCTCCACCACTCAATCAGTCTTTTTCTCATATGCTCACTTCACATTGCCAGCTCTTCGCTCTCTGTCGTTTCCTCTTGCCTTTCCTCCACCCCTTGGTCTTTGTTTCACGTATGCAGCCGTTCCATCTGCACCCATTCTCTCCCCACATGCCCACATGAAAAGCTTACATCTGCGAATTAATTTTTTATCAATCTACGGTGCGGTTATCTTTGTTCCTCTCAAAAGTGACAGCTTCCAGACTGCTAACATTGGCAATTCTCTTGCAGGCTGCGGAGACGCGCAAACTAGTTTGTGAGGGCATCAGTACGTGCCGGCTAAAAAGTTTGTTGGCCCGACTTTGAGCACACCAGCAATTTGCCAGTGAGTGATCTAGTGGTAAAAGCATATCCCAGCCACGAATGAACACAGGGATTTGGAAGCTCCTATGAATGCTCTAGGTTCAGACCACTCACTGAGGAACTAAGGACAAAATGTCTCATAGGGCATGAAGCAAGACTTCCATTTAGAGGCAAGCTGTTCCTGGCCACAATGAATTTGTCATGTCTTAAGATGTTATGGAATAGAGCACTACAGCATTTGAATAAGTTATGCCCCTTTTTTTACAGGAAATACTGACAGAGAAACTTGGCTTGAAGAGTAAAAAAGATCTGGAAAGATCAGGTCTGAAATATTAACAATGCTACAGAAAAACAACATATATTAGAGAACATAAAGAGCACACTGAGACACCTTCTCTCAATTTCTAATTCTAAATTTATTTGCTGGCCCCTGTTAGACACAACGCTGAAAATGTGCAAAGATACGAATTGGCTCAAAATGCTTGTGAATGGCGTGAAAACAGGTCACACAGTCAGGGTACAGAAACCAACTCACGTAAAGCAGAACATGAGAATAGGTGGCAGTCAATAATATGGCACTAAGAGATGAATGAAAAGATTGAAAGCTGGCAGAATACTGATAACTGCTTATGATAAAGAGCAATCGATAAGTTCAGACCAAATCGGAACAAGGCACAGAGGGTTTTCCACACTGATGGTATTTCATAGGGAGAGATGGAGAGAATACATTTACATGTTTTAAAGTTTCAGAGTGCTACCATGACTCTCCTTAAGGCCACAACCAAACTCAGCATAGTACCAGCAGCCTAGTTCCACAAGGAGCTCGCCCCCACCTCTAGGCATCTCGATGCATTAGAGGTCTTCAGAAAAAATATCCGGGTGGGTATCACATATTTATTATTCTTTCAGGCCCAGGTCAAACAGTATTTTCCTGTTGTCCT
This sequence comes from Hemigrammopetersius urotaenia, assembly GCA_037974485.1. Taxonomy (NCBI): domain Eukaryota; kingdom Metazoa; phylum Chordata; class Actinopteri; order Characiformes; family Alestidae; genus Hemigrammopetersius; species Hemigrammopetersius urotaenia. Next base: position 2,588,081 of record JBBPDC010000019.1, read on the forward strand.
AGAAGACTGAAGAGAAGATGATGCTGGTTAACAGAGCATGGGGTCCCCATTCCTTTGTATTGTGGCTAACTCAGTCCTTTGGACAAATCTTCTAGCTGTATTTAATGGAACTGGCACAAGGCCCCTCAAATCCAATACTCAGAGCAGGTGGGGAAATAGATGCAGTCTGTGCCTCCACTCGCTGGTTCAAATCGCCATAGTGGCTCTGCACCAGACAGCACAGAGGCTCCAGCCAAGGTAAAAGTTGGCAGAACTGCCTCACACTGTGTTTGTCTTAATCAGGCCCGCTGCTTCAGTCTTTATCTTCAGAATGGATCCTACTTCTTCTTTTCTCTTGTAACTCTTCCACTTTTTCTAATGTATCAGCAGAGGTAATTGTTCAAGTTTCTTTCTTATTTTTCCTCTATGCCTCTAAACCATAGATGATTCAAAAAATGGAGGGTAACTTAATGCCTAATCAGTTCTGACCATCTCTTTTCTGTCTCTGCTTATCATAAGCTGGTGTAAGAAAACTGATCCAGGACCTGCTTTGATGCATGGCTCTGATTTGTGTAGCATGCTCCATAGACTGGCCACTTTATTATTAATGTCACAGGGAGTCTAGTCTGGAAAACATAATCTATTTCGGAGTCCATGTACCTGGCTCTCCTTCCTCCATTTGGCAAGGTCTTTGTATTAAGTCCAAACCTGCCGTGTAATAGGGCACATCCATTATGAGGCAGCATTAAGCTCCCAGTGCCTGCTGAGCTTAAAGAGCCTCACCTTGTTCTCAGCCTCCCTGTGAGAGACTGCAAGTGTGTGAGTGAGTGTATTTGTGTGCGTGCACCACCCCACTAAAAAGATCATTTTCAAAGTGCTAAACTTGACTCGCTGACTTACAATGACTACTGCCTCAAGTGAGATGACATGAAATTACCTTTGAAGAGCACAGTTTGTGAGACAACAGAGGCACCGAATGCCAGATCTCCATGACAATACACCTCTTTTGTTCTTGATATTCTTCACCATGTGATTACCCGCAAAAATTATTTTTGGGTTTTCATTTTTCCGAGGTATTTCACTTTTTAGAAGCAGTGTAATATTCTGTAACACCCGATGTCAGGTCAGGAGTCATTTTATAGTATTGCATCAGAAGAGCTTTCAATGTGATTAGACAATGTATAGGTCTGGACTCACAGTAAAGCCTGGGGCACAGACACAGGCCCCGGTGACCCCATGGCAGTCTGCTCCGTTGGCACAGAGGCACTGTAGGCTGCAGCCCTCGCCGTAGTAGCCAGGGGGACAGGTCTCATTGCAGTATAGGCCAGTCCATCCTGCTGCACAGGAGCATTCCCCTGACAGAGGGTGACAGCTGAGAGAGAGAGAGAGAGAGAGAGAGAGGGGAAGAGAAAGTAAAAAAACTGCATGGTTCCAATAACAATAACTGAGTAAAAGTTAAAAACCAGGGCCAGGCACATGTTCATCCATCCTGCTGCCTGCGCAATCCATTCAGATGGATGGGGCATCCTTTTTCTCCTTCATACTGTAATGAGCTTCGCTGTCTTGGTGCCCATTCCACCCATATCAAGACATTAACATTGCATTAGCCATGAATGCAGCTCAGAAATAATGAATGAAGCACAGGTCACGATAAAGAGCAAGTGGTACGCTACAGCTGAAAGGTGTTCAAAATTCGACTTGCAAGTTAAATGAAGTAAAATAGCGCTTGGTGCTAAACCCTGAGGTCAGGCTGTAAAGTGATGAGGGCGGAGCTGGTTGCTGCCGTTGTAGAAAAAGAGCTCCACTTGCTGTACAGCTATATATATATATATATATATATATATAATCATTTTTTTATCAACCCCTTATTCCTGCATTCACACCTATGGGCAATTTAGAGTGCTCAATTCACCTATTCCCCAAAGCACGCATGTTTTTGGTGGTTGGAGGAAACCGGAGTCCCCGGAGGAAACCCACGCGGTCACGGGGAGAACAAGCAAACTCCACACAGAAAGACCCTGCGCCCAAGCCAGGAGTCGAACCCAAGACCTTCTGTTAATCTCAACTTAAATATTAATAGAATCAAATCAAATTTAAAACCAAAGCTTTTTGCCTCATTCATGTTTTATGTAGTTTCTTATAGAAAAACAAGGTACTCTCCGAGTCCAGCACATGGGCGCCAGAACCATTCTAGCTTTATAACCATTATAACCCCCACAGAAAAAACAGCCAAGACATAAAACATATTAATTGCCTATTTCTCATCATTATCAGTGTTATAAACTGGGGAAGTAACTAGTATGTGGGGAAGTAACTAGTAATCTAGCTAATAATGTGACTAATTACTTTTGAAATAAAGTAATCACATTAGTAATTTGATTACTTTTAAAGTACTGAGTACTCAGTAATCAGTAGTTTAATTACATTTTTAGAGTAACTTGCTCAACACTGTGTGTTATTGCCCAGCACTAATATATACAGTAATCCCCCGCTTTTTACAGGGGCTACATTCCAAGAGCACCCGTGTATAGTGAATAATCACGTTGTTGTGTTTTGGTTAAAAAAAATGCCTAAATTGCCTATTTATAAGCCCTAAATATGCCCCCAAATATGCTCCCAGAACACTTTAATTTCATTTTAAACTTCAGTTCAATGCATTACCCTTAACGAAAATATAAAGAGGTGAGGCGAGGTGAACGGTTTTCGGGGAACAACCCCTGATCTACTCAGGCTAAAAATTTAAACAAGAGCTCGTTGGAAATGTCTCCATGAGATCAATCGAATTGTGGAGTTTGAAGCTCAACCCTGGTGTGGAATTAGAAAAAAGTGCTTCCAGGTCTGCTACAGCATGCTCTGACTCACCTTGTGTGAAAACATCCAGAAAAATATATATTTATTGCCACAAAAAATAAAAAAAGTTGGAGGATATTTGCAGTTTCTGCGTTATTGTGGGAATTTCTGCATAAAACAATGAGTTTAGCTCTCAAAAAAAATCTGTGTGTGACTGAATCTGCAACTCCTGATCCACGAAAAACTGGGTGGTTACTGTATATATATTTGGGCACTAACAACTTTTCAAGTTGACTTATCCATCAACAAAGTCGAAGTCGACAAACAGAGGAACACAGGTGTCCAACACTGAGCAACTTTTATTAAAGTTCGCTGTAACATTAACAGTCAACAAGACAATTAAACTAAACAAAACAAAGGCTGATGCCTTGTATTTTCTGGTAAATTTAAGTGCACAACAGAAAGTGGGAACGGTTTGAGCTGCAGCGCCACTCAGCGTCCTCTGGACTGGAGACTCCCTGCAGCGCTAGGGTTTGCCATGTTAGCTAGTGGATGCCGTTTCAGATATTGTGCAGAATGTCAGTGTTAAAGTACTGTTACTGTACTTTAAGAAATATTATTAATAAATCCTAGTAAATAATATGCTACGCTTTTTGATATGTATGAAGCTTCAGTCTCACATTTAAAGCCAATGCTCAGTACATAAAATAGAACAAAGTGAAAACAAAGGCAGTAATTTGCCACAGTATTATGTCAGTCATTTTGAAGTGAAGAACTACCTTATCACAGCAGGCAGTCACTTGTTTCATGGGTGGGACTTATTTACCACTTATTTACCGCTCTCTGTCTCACCGTGGTTGGGGATGGAGCCTAGAACAGCCTTATTTTTATGACCATTTTTTGTTTCACACCAATAAAAAAGTGATAGTTATTTTGTATTATTTTTCTTGGTGAAACTGGCGCTGCCACTATATATATATATATATATATATATATATACACACACACACACACACACACACACACACACACACACACACACACAC